>OW119925.1:66331438-66683438 GCA_933210815.1 Meta bourneti
CGATAATCTAGATATCAAATAATGTTATTTAGAAAAAGAACTATGATATTTAAAACAGTTCTAGTTCTATAGAAAAGTTAATGAAATAAAAAAAATCTGATATTATTATCTGCCTCTAAAAAACTTTGACACATTTCATCAATAATTTAAAGATAACAAGAAAATATTAAGAATAAAATAACCACTTGTCTCAGTTCTATTAAAATACTCTTGCTTTTAGGTTATAAATCACAGAAATGAAAAAAAAAAGATGATGGTGTAAAGACTTACTTCATCATCAGAATATCTCATGGGCATATCTGGGTCTTCAAACAATACCTTGAATAGCAATTGAATAGCGAAATAAAAATAGTGTTTTCAAAAAAATAATAAAAGCTATTTTTCTTAAGGTTATAAATAAGAGGGAAGCATAAGCATACTATGTAAGCCTACAACGCACGGTATACACGGTTTCACACAATATTCACGAATTTAAATTGTTCAATAATTACAATAGTATTTTTAAAAAAATAGTGTTTCAAAAATTAATGATGCCATGCTTTTAAAGGTTACACATAAGAGAGAAGCATAAGCCTACTATGTAAGCCTACAATGCACGGAATACACGGTTTCACACAATATTCACGAAATTAAATTGTACAATAATTACAAGTATTTTTAAAATAGTGTTTCAAAAATTAATAATGCCCTTTTTCTAAAGGTTACACATAAGAGAAGCATAAGCCTACTATGTAAGCCTACAATGCACGGAATACACGGTTTCACACAATATTCACGAATTTAAACTGTACAATAATTACAATAGTATTTTTAAAAATAGTGTTTCAAAAATTAATGCCCTTTTTCTAAAGGTTACACATAAGAGAAGCATAAGCCTACTATGTAAGCCTACAATGCACGGAATACACGGTTTCACACAATATTCACGAAATTAAATTGTACAATAATTACAAGTATTTTTAAAATAGTGTTTCAAAAATTAATAATGCCCTTTTTCTAAAGGTTACACATAAGAGAAGCATAAGCCTACTATGTAAGCCTACAATGCACGGAATACACGGTTTCACACAATATTCACGAATTTAAACTGTACAATAATTACAATAGTATTTTTAAAAATAGTGTTTCAAAAATTAATGCCCTTTTTCTAAAGGTTACACATAAGAGAAGCATAAGCCTACTATGTAAGCCTACAATGCACGGAATACACGGTTTCACACAATATTCACGAAATTAAATTGTACAATAATTACAAGTATTTTTAAAATAGTGTTTCAAAAATTAATAATGCCCTTTTTCTAAAGGTTACACATAAGAGAAGCATAAGCCTACTATGTAAGCCTACAATGCACGGAATACACGGTTTCACACAATATTCACGAATTTAAACTGTACAATAATTACAATAGTATTTTTAAAAATAGTGTTTCAAAAATTAATGCCCTTTTTCTAAAGGTTACACATAAGAGAAGCATAAGCCTACTATGTAAGCCTACAATGCACGGAATACACGGTTTCACACAATATTCACAAAATTAAATTGTACAATAGTATTTTAAAAAAGCGTACTTACCAAATCTGAGGTAGAGTCCAACTCACGTTTCTGCTGATTAGAGCGTTCCATGTTAGTATGCAAAAAAAAAAAAATGTAACAAGACACAGGAAGAAATTGAAGTGTTTTCTGAACAAGAAACGGAGACCACTCCTTACAAGTTCACAGGAATGTTAAGAATGATAAGAAAATCCCTCCTACATGATCTTCAACTAGCTACATTCCTACCCCATAACCGGTATGATTGCATCAGCTTGCCACTCGTATTCACGTTCTAACGTGTAATCTAACGTCATTCACAAAGTCGCACCCCGGCTTATATTCCTCCGCGCTTATTTGCGATGAAAATCGCTGTGATTAGACATTTTCATGTTCTAACATGTAATCTGACGTCACATCGAAATCTTAGAAGGAAAAAAAGCCAAGTCCGAAACGTAAACACACTGACGTCACTGATCATGAATAAAGTAAAAACATTAAGAAATCAATTCGTTCCTTAGATTAATTACTTTTAAAATCACCAGATGGCGCCATAAGTCATTTTGAAAAAGCTTTTATTAAAACTCCTATGCAATTATTCAAACCATTTTCTAAAAATAACCCATTCCTAATACTAAGAAAAAATACAAGTCCAAAAGAGAGAAAAAATCCAACACTACATTAATTCACCATTTTAAGTTAACTCTCTTACAGCCTAACGGATAGCGCGCTTGACTTCGGATCCTCGGTTTGAATCCAAGAAATTCCTTTTTAATTAAAAATAATAGGGTTTCTAATTTCTCCACCAGATGGCACTACGAGTGATTCATCACCATGGCAACACAACTCCAACGAAACGACGCCATCTTGAAACAGCTCAACGCCTGCACGAAGTCGATGACAAAACAAGTCCAAAATGTAAACAAACAATACGTCACGTCATTCGGACACGCCCACTTCCGGTCACGTGGTGTGACGGCACTTGGCACCGCCCACTTCCGGTCACGTGGTATGACGTCACTTCCGTCCCGTATAGGAACCCGTATACTACTGAGGGGGCCAGCAAGATCAACGCCCGTCACTTCAAAAACTGCTGTATACCGTACACGACCTTCTGGTAAGGGTGGTGAGTTCATTTCCGTGGGCTTGGCAGTGAAACGTTTGCAGCGGATGCAGTTCTTAAGAGTTTTCCGAATGGACTTCCTTTCAATATCCAGTAGTTTTCTCTAAGTTGCGCCATGAAAATTTGAACTCCGCAGTGCATTAGATGTCTATACTTATGCATAATTAAATTCGCCACTGCGGGGTGATCACCTGGTAGAATAACTGGTGCTTAAAATCTTCAGTATCTTGGCGGTAAATGGTTCGTGTCTTAACTCGCAATGAGCCATTTTCATCAATTACTGGATTCAAAGAGCGTAACCTCTGATCAGAAGGTCCATTGAACACTTCTTGTTGCATAAAAACATGAACAAATTTTCAGCTTTCTTTACCTCAGAATAAGACTTTCGGACTTTGAAGTGTTGACTTTTCTTGCATTATTGCAGAATCTTCGGATCCAAGCAAGCATTTGAATGGTTTTTAGATGAGAAGAGAAAAACCTATACCAGTCATTTGGCTTCGATGTCTCGTGAGCTGACAAAACAGTTTTCCGTTTTTCAGCATTTATCAAATCTTCATCTGGTATTTCTGTGCTTTGAGGCCAATCTTCTTTTTCGTATAGTCACATAGGCCCCTCCCACCATTTCAAGAGCAAGAATTGCTCTGCTGAGTATCCTCTGCTTGGAAGGTCTGCTGGATTCAATTTACCAGGAACATGCCTCCATTGTTCAAATTGTGTGAGAGCATGTATCTCCCGGACTCGGTTCCATACAAATGTTCCCCACTGAGTATCACTTTTGATCCAGTTTAATGCAGTCAATGAATCGCTCCAGTAGAAGATCTTTAAGTTGGGTATTTTAAGGTCTGCCGTAACTCGCACCAGTCTGGCACCAATGCAACATGCCAATAACTCAAGACGAGTTATCGTAATCTTTTTCAAAGGAGCTAATGTGGCACGGAACTGGATAAATCTGACAGTAACTTGTCGATTCACTTCAACTCGCAAATAAATGCAGGTGGCGTAACCTGGGCACTTGCGTCACAAACACGTGAAGGCTGACGATTTCCTCTTCTTGTCCAAGTTTCATCCACCGGGGTATCTTGACTTCTGACCAGGGCCGGATTTAAGAGTATGCCGCCTATAGGCTAAAGTCCATTTGCCGCCCCCTCTATAGTTCATATTTGCTTAATATTGTGCATTTGTTTTATACAACAAAAGGATAGAGTTCATTGGTGTTTTCATCTTTTTTAAACATAAAGTTCATTTAGTTTAGATAAAACTACAATTTTAATGGCTTACATAATAAATTATATAATCAAATTAGTTATCTACTTGTTTTTTTTACTTATTTCTTTTAAGATTCGTTAAAAAATGAAATGGGTTTCGAACTTAATTAATTAATTTGTTCTTGGAGATCAGTGATCACTATTTTAAATATATTTTTATATTTTAATGCTAATGACTATCTTTTGCGTAATTGAAGAACTGTGTTCAATTTGAATTAAGTTGTTCTACACGGTGAAATAAAATTACACAAAATGTAGTTAATTACTGGTTTATTTGTTGAAAAATATACAAACTTCTCTAAAACAACTCCCCCCACGTAATCTTCATGTTCAAATTTACATAGCTTTCTTACGAGATTTCTTAATGGCAAACTCGTTAATAATGTCCTTATATGATAGTGTTTTTGTTGTATTTGCCTCAATACAAAGTAATAAAAGTGAGTTTAACCGTATTCCAGAAATACTAGTTCGCAGATAGTTCTTAACTCTTCTAAGGCAGGAAAAACTGCGTTCTCCCGCGTAATTTGTAGCAGGTATGCACAAACTTATCCTTACAGCAATGTCCAAATTGGGGTAAACATCTTGTAAGGAATTACACCTCAGAAATTTCGAAATTCCTTCCAACGATTTATCAGATGGGTGATCAATACCCACAGCACAGTGCTTTTGAAAGTGGATGCACTCTTCAGTTAAATCCGAATCCAAATCATTTGTGTAGACGTGGTAAAGGTTGGTGGCCTTTTTCCTCAGTTCCTCTTCCATATCTGTATTGTTATCACACAACTGAGTTAAGAAGTAGAATCGGTCTTGAAACTCGTCATAGGCCATTTTGCTTTTCTTGAATTCACAAACAAAAGAGTCTATAATTGGTAAAAACGTGTTTAATTTAGGGTCATCCCTGCCAGTAAAGTTAACTTCTCCACTTCGGTCTTCGTCAGGCCAAACTTTTCTTTTTGGCTGTCTTTTATTGTCTTTTTCATAAGATGTAGTTTTGGTTATATCCATGGCCAATTCCTCAAAGTAATCAAAGTTGTTTCTCTGTTCCGTAAAATATTCTTCAAGAGAGCCATACAAATCTCTGACCAACAAAACATCCACAGTTCCACTTTGCATGGCTTTGCTAACTTTTTGGATTATGTGAAGTACGGTGCTCCAGAAACACACCATAAACGCAGTCTCAAAACGTTCTAATCTTCAAAGTATTCCTCGGGATTCACATCTATTCGTTGCTTTTTCTGTTGTGTCATTTGAAATTCTTGTCAGACCAATGTACACTTCTTCCCAAGACTCTCGTAAACTTTGGCACGCGTCATCTCTTGCTGACCATCAAGTAGGACACACTTTTTTAATTGTCTTCTTATTCTGATAAGATTCTTCCATAACGCTTGTTAGGCATTCCTGTCGCTTTGTAGAGCACGTAAAAAATACATATATTTCTTGGAGCAACATGAAAAATGTGCACGCTTCTTCACAAGATTCTGCAGCAGATGACCCAATGAGATTTAGGAAGTGTGCTGCACACGGGGATGAATAAAGCTAAAGGAGTTTTTTTCTTTATTTTTGCTTGCAGACCATTGTAAACGCCGGCCATATTGGAAGCGTTATCGTAAGATTGGCCTCTGCAGTCATCAATGTTTATTTGCAGATTTTCTAGCTCATTCATAACACACTCAAACATTCCTTCTGAACTATGACCAGCTGATGGCGGTCATACGGCCCTGCTTCTGACAGCATCTGTATTTTCTCCAGCCAATTCAAATATCGTCTTGATAGGTCGTCAAGAAGCGCATCATCCCAATTCAGTCCCAGAACCCAGGATTCTTGTAGCATAAGTTTAGGAATAATAGTCACTGGCAAAGTGAAACCTAGGGAAGTAAATATACTTTGCGCCAAGGAGAGCAACATTCTCTTAGTAAGAACTGATCGTTCTTCATTCAGGAAAACAATGTTGCAAGACAGTATCTTCCTTCAAGTCCCAGTTCAGACCCAGCAAAGGCACGATATCGGTGTTATCAAATTGATCGATGACTTCAAGAGGAACGTTTGACCGCCAACCTCTAAGATTAAATTTCCCTGCGGACATTAACGTTTGTGACTCGAGAATGAATCTATTTGCTTTTGGGGAGTCTTTCAAACTACAGATACAATTATCTACGTAGAAAGAATCTTTCAAAGTTCTTGAGAATCCGAAGGTTTCTCTGAGGCCTCCTCAAGATGATGATTCAATGAAGGAACGATGATGCCAGAAGAAACGGACTGCAGTTAATATCAAATACCACTCTTCGATGTCTGCAGATCTTAGTTTCATTTGCTTCGGTTCTCCATAAGAATCGCAGATAATCTGTCCTTTTGTCTTATTCCGATCTGAAGGAAAGTTTTTCAATGTCTGAAGTTAGTCCAACAGGAAATTGTCGAAAACGATTCAGGACAGAAGGAACAAATTCCATCAAATTACGACCCTTTTCTAAACATATATTCAGTGAGGGTGATTCTTTTAATTGCGCTGAAGCATCGAACACAGGTCTCACTTTGGTGGTCTGGCTACATTCCTTGAACACGGGTCTGTGAGGAAGTTAGTGTACGTTTACCTCTTCCATATCGTCGACTTCTATGATTGCTTTCGAAAACCACTTGTCGAAAACCTCTTGATATGCTTCGACTTTCTGGTATTCCAATAGCCTTTTATAAGTAGAAGCAAGACGTTTTTCAACCATTTCTCTTGTAACGTCTTGGTTCACGGGTAACTGTGACTAGTTACCATTCCAAAGTATCCGTTTCTAGACTAATGTAATTTATTTTACAATTTGTACAAAAGTCGGAAAAATGAATGAAGAGTTCATTTAATGTTAGTTCATTGGAAAGTCCAAAGTTCTATCGAGGCGCTTCTTATGGCTGCTGGCGAGCCTCTCACAAATTCACTCGGAGGAGTCTACTTCGCGGCTACGGGTGAGCCTTTTCTCAACAAAAATACTCAGATGAGTATAGAGTCCCAAGGCAGGATATCTCAGTCTTTCCAGATCGGATCAGATCAATCTCCACTACTAGGATGAGCAGTTGCACAGATCTCTCGGAGGCTTCTCCTTCACGGCTACGGTCGAGCCTTTCTCAATAAAATACTCAGGTGAGTATAGAATCCCAAGGTGGGATAAATCAGCCTTATCAGTTCTGGTGAACTTTAGATCTTGGTGAAGTCTCCACTACTCGGGCGAGTAGCGACACAGGTTTCTCGGAGGGGTCTCCTTCACGGCTACAGGTGAGCCTTTCTCAATAAAATACTCTGGCGAGTATAGAATCCCAAGGCGGGATAAATGCGCCGACAGTGAACGGGTGTTCACTTCTATCTACAAAACGGTCTCTCTGTTGACCGCTTCTCTCTCTGCTGTTCTTGTTCAAAGCTCTCCAAGCTCTCACAGCTCTCTCTCTCTTCTGTCTGATCCTCCCTCAAAAACTCTATATATATCGGGTGCTTCTCGACTCCTCCTTTTCGTTTCGGGTCGGCCTCAGTCGGAGCTGGTTGGCTGTTGAAAATCTCACCATCTTCGGACCTTCCCGAATGGCTCTCGCAAGTTGGCCTCTCCCCTTGACTTTTACAACAGACTTCGGCAGACTTGAAAGGGGACCATAAACCCTTGTCGGTAATGGTCATCGTAATTCATCTCCGTCCTTTTGTCTCGAAATGTCATAGAGAGCGATAGAAAGGCGCCTGCCCTTTGTTTCGAAGACACCCACGATTTTCCTCCACCTGGAGCGTAATGTCGTTAAAAGATGTTTTCGGGTGGTCTTTACCTTTCGGCACGATCCGCCAGCAAGATTGATCAGACCCCTATCTCGACTTCCGTGGTGGTCGCTTCCTCTTCGGCGCTTGGTCCGCCTGCAAGATTGTCCGTTTCCCTAGCAGCCGTTACACTGTGTTATCGGGAAGGTGGGAAAATTCCAAAATCCACGGCAAAGCTACTTCGTATCTGCCTCCTTTATCAATAGTTAGTGTACTTCGGAAATACTCCAAAGTATCTTGATGAATTTCAGACTTCTTTCTAGACTGCAGGATATGTAATTCCAATTGTTTCCAATTTCCATAAGTCACTTATTGTTCTCTCTTTAATGAGTAAGGTGGTCACCAATAAGGAACTACTTTCGTGATCTGACTCATTTGGCAAATTTCCCATCAGTGTCCAACCAAGCAACGTTTCTATTGCTGTTAGTCCACAAGACAAAGTGAGGATACTTTCTGTCAGAAGTTTACCAGTAATATCAGCTCCAATAAGTAAGTGAATAGTTGGTAATGAACAAGACGATAAACATTCTTGATCAGAAAGCTTAATTCCGTTATCTTCTAATTCCTTTAACCAGAAGTCTGCTTTCATCTGAGGAATTTCTGAACAAATATTTTCTTGGTCAAGAACATTGAAATTGGAATGGTAATTTCTGTCAAAATCACTGACAAAGATCTTATACTTTATGTTTTTGTTAGATTTTTACCCCTCCAAATAAATTGTGAATTAGGGTGTTCTCCCTTACAGGAGGATATTTTACCTTCAAGACAGCTTCTTTCGTTATGTAAGATTTTTGACTTCCGGTGTCTATCAGTGCTCCTACTGCAATGTCTTGGTTTTTCTCTCGAAGCAGCACAACTAGAGTTTGGAGGAAAACACTTGCAGAACAAATTGGGTTAGACAGTGTATTTGACTGTTCGGTTTTGATTTATCACTGGCTTCAGTAGCTGTTTCCTTTTTATTGAAAGATCCACCAGTTCCTTTATCGGGGCACATCCCAAGATGATGTCTTTTGTCACAGTGTACTCACCTGACATAGGCTCTGCATCGCTTTTACACATGACCAAGCTGAAGACATCTGTAACAAAAGCCTCGTTTCTTCAATCAAGTTGTTAGTTCATTCAGATCCGAATTTCGAGCAAAATTACAGTCCTTTGATTCATGGTTTTTCTCTATCACAGAATACACATTTTAAAGTAGGAGCAGAACTTCGGTTTCCTGAAAATAATCCTGCAGCCGTTGGTAAATCTCGTTTCGGTTTGACAGCTTTCATGCTTTCCTTCAAAGAGAATCCTGCATAGCCAAAGTTGTTCTGTCTTCATTTCCAACTTCATTCTTCAGGAAGCTCATTAAACTGTCCAATCGAGATTCTTCCTTTTCTTCATTTTCCTTGTCGATCCATTTATTGTTTCTATGCCAAGCTCTTAAAACTTTTTCACTCAAACAGGACTCCACGAGTGAAAAAAGCATGGCTGCATACTTTTCGGTGGTGACGCCAAGAGTCTCTATTGATCTAGTTGGTTTCAATGGGATCATATATTCTTGAAAGCATCACTTGTTTCTCTATATTGTTGAATGTCAAAATCAGTTTCAAAAGCTGTCGAACATAGTATTCAACTAAGAGATCGTCTCTGCCAAAGCGAGATTTCAAGCAGTCAACTGCTTTGCAATAGTTTCCTGTTGATGGAGGAAAACTTCCGTCGAGTTCTCGGGTTCTGGAACTCGGTATAGTCACTTGAACCAAGTATTGGAACTTGTCAGCCTCATCGATGTCGGGGTCTTCATCAAATTTTTTAAATTGCCCCAAAACGGCAGCCAGTCTTTAATTTCCCCACCAAATTTTTTAAATTCTAATCGAGGTAGTTTAAAATTTCGTTTAGAAACACTGGTTCGGAGTGAGTATCAATATGACCCAAGGAACTAGATTTCGAATTAACAAGCAAACTTATCTTTTTAAATTTGTGCGCATATTCGTCTGCTCTCATCATTTCGTCTTCTAAATCTTGTTCCTGCACACCTTCTGCAGCCAGTATAAAACCCAAAATACTTTCGTTAAGCATTGAAAGTTCTTGATGCTTTTCACCAAGCAGCTGAAATGTCGCCAAAAAATCTAAGTCTTCGGTTATCTTGTCTCTTTCCTGCTTCATTCAAGACGTTAAACAAGCGAGTAAATGCAGTTCGAACAATCTTCCGTTTCAATATTAAGGCATCCATTTTCGTATGAAAAAAAACCAGTTCAGCAAATAGATAAATCTCTAATAGAAAACAATTTACCTTCAAATAAGTTCACTTGCCTTTCAGAAAGTTGCCTTTCGTCGAATCGTTGATTCCCAAAGTCAAATCACGATCCTGTCGCGGACGCCATGTCACTTCAATTTAAGTTAAGTGTGACAACAGAGGTTCTTTTAATCGTGAATGACTTCACAAACTCGTAAAATCCAAACAAAAACATTTATTACACGGAAGACGTACAAAAAAAAATGTGGTAGAGAAATTAAGACATTCTTTTTATGTAGATAATTGTCTCACAGGTGTGTATGACAATAATGAACAAGAAATCTTTATAGAAAGTGCTCAAAGGCTTATGTCAAGAGCTTGCTTTAATCTACGGGGTTGGGAAAGTAATGTATCTTGTAAATATACTTCTAAAACTTCGAGAGATACTTCAGTTTTAAGTATGTTATGGAATCTAGATAAAGATACTCTCAAATGTTTTATAAATGTTAAGGATGTGTCAAGTGATATTCAGATTACAAAGAGATTGCTATTGTCAATTGTTCAATAAATTTTCGATCCAATTGGTATGTTATCGCCCTCAACATTGCTTCCTTAACTTTTATTACAGGAAACTTGGAAATCTAAATTTTCTTGGAATGAAGTTTTACCAAGAGGCATTCTGGACAAATTTTTGAAATGGGCTATGGAAATTCCTCTGTGAAAATTCTAGAGATACACGTCATATATTGATATGCATTCTGAATTTCATGTTTTTGTAGACTCCTGTAAAGCATACGCAGCCTGTATTTTTGTCAAAATTACTAATTCAAATGGGGTAAAAATTATGCTTATACGTCGCCCTTTGAGAAACTTGAGGAAAAATGCGGGTTCTAAAATAGTGGTGGAGAAGGTGGAGAAATCGAGTGGAGTTGAGTTGTACCAGAAGTGACGCCATAACAGGAAGTGGAGTTGAGTTGAACAGGAAGTGACATCATAACTGGAAGTGGAGAGTTGTGCCGGACGTGACGTCATACCAAGTGGAGTTGAGTTGCTAGTTTCGTTTTCTGTTTCGAGTTGAGTTGAGTTGTTAATTTCGTTTTCAATTTCGAGTGTTGTTAGTTTCGGTTTCAGCTTTACTCTGTGTTTTAGATTTGGAAACATCAATGTGGTGGAGCATGACGTCATTAACTCAGTGGTGGAGCAATAGAATTGACTTGTTTTACATACATGATGACTGGTAGCGCCATCTACTGATGAGATTGAGAAGTAAATGCTTTTTTACGGAAAATGTACATTTATTCTATTTTTCATTTACGCGTAGAAAAAAAATTGCACAAGTTGGAATCGAACCCACAGCAAAGGTACTCCCGGCTGCCCGTTTTGAAACGCTTTTAACCGTTCGGCCGGGAATACCTAGTAGCAACCTTTGCAATTAAGAGAGAGAATACAGTGCTGAAACACAAGACCAATGTGAGTTTCGGTTCAAGTTTTTATCTGCGTTTCTGACAGAAAGGCGAATGTGGTAGAGAATGACGTCATTCTAACGTGTTCAAACGTGGAATCAAACACCTGATGGGAATGGAGAATGACGTCATTCTAATGTGTTCAAACGTGGAACCTAACACGTGATTGGGATGGAGAATGACGTCATTCTAACGTGTTCAAACGTGGAATCAAACACGTGATGGGATGGAGATTGACGTCATTCTAACGTGTTGAAACGCGAAATCAAACACATGTGGTGGGCAATGAAGTCACTCGAGAGTAGAGTAGAGTTGAGTTGAAAGTTTACCTCCACGTTTCTGACATGAAAACGTGAATGTGGAGAAGAAAAGTTTTAGTACCGAATCTGGCAATGGTATGTTATTTGTTATTTGTGAACTCGCAGAATGGCAACACCTGGACCCATTCTAACAGGTCTGACCAGTAAGATTCTTTCGACTGCAAAATATCCCAGAGGAGGACGTGTCACTGCCCTGAAATCTTGGAAATGATATCACTTGTATCTTCAAACGTGTTCATTCCTGTTCCTTAGTGCTTTGAGTGGAAAACATGAAGCGATCATTTCCTTTTGGATATACTTTACCCTTTACAGATAAAAAGTGAATATGCATTCTGGGGCCGATGTACTTTCATCTCAAGTATCTGATTCATCAATGAATGAACTAGGTCCAAATAGCTTCCATTTGGGTGATACCAAATTTGCTGTTGTGTCTTGCTTCAAGGGAATTATCCGCGTGCATATTCGTCATTATTACAGAGATCAACAGGGAGTGCTGCAGCCTTCCAGAGAGGGAGTATGCTTCCTAAAGTCTGGAAAGCTTTCTACGAAACAATTCCTAGCTTTCGCTCAAAGAACGCTAGCGATGTTATTATCGTTTCAAGAAGCCTTTTACTCTCCAAAGAAATTCGTGGAAACGAGAAATGTGTGAGTTTTCAAAATATGTTTCAAAAGAAAGACTGTGCTTTTCAACTTACTTCGACGTACATTCTTCTGTGAAACAATTGGATCGACTGGATGCTGTATCGGAGGAAATTACTGAAGCCATTAAAGAAGGATTTGTTAATGAATCCCTCGATTATTTTGTGAAAGAAGAATTCATGAGACGTGAGCAGGAACTGATGATGAGGAATATTACGGCGATCCTGATAGACCTGAGAAAGTGAGCGAACTTACCGACAGAGTGGCTAAACATCTGAAAATACTCGTTTCGGAAAAAATAAAAAAAAATGATGAATTGTTTTGGATGTGAAAACAACTTTGAAAATCAACTTGGGCATGAATGTATGAGTATGAGTTTAAGTGAACGTTACGATCGGTATTTCCTAAACGCTTTATATGAAATCGACTGGAATCGATTCGGAGAAACTTTAACTTCGGAGAATATGTCCTTGAGGTATTTATTCTTTGATTTTGACGTTCTACGTTTTGTAAATACAACTCTGTACGAAACATACGGAGGCTTTATGTTAATGATAAATCTGATAGTTTTACATGTTAATGAATATAAATATGTTTTGTGTATATATATGTATAATCAATAAATTCTATGTTTATCTTTTTCAAATTTGTCTCTCGTTATTTTAAAATGTATAAGTGCTTATTTTATTACTTTTTTTGTATTTGTATACATACTTTTACTTGCTGCAGTATCATTTGGCACATTTAGAATTGTATATTATACAGTTTGTTTATTATAACTAAAAAAAATGACAAACAAGTAACATATTTCTGTAAAAGACAAGTTTATTCAAGCACAAACATGTACACAAAATAAACATTCCCTTACAAGCTTCCGTGTATTTAACATTTATCAGATTGCAAGTTCACAAATTGAATAGATTTGTAACATTGACATTCTTTTCTCTTTCAAAGATTTTCTGAAAAACATTCTAGACGCTGCTGCTGTTTTGGAGAATGAATTGTAATTTTTCTTTCTCCAGGTAGATGTAATTCCATTGTATCATTACACATATTTAAAGAGTAAACATCTGTGATTCTATCACAAATTGTTATATAACCTTTATCGAGTATTATTGTAAGGCCAAATATGAATGCTGAGATTCCCATGAAAATAAGAACAGAAAATGCTCTTCTCTGGATGGGTTCCATTGCTTGAAATGAGACATAGACCTTGATTATAATCAGTATATACTGCTTGAAACTTGAAAACCTCATCTACTTATGGATTTTTATTGCGGGGAAATAACTGATGCTTTACAGAGGAAGCCAATTACAGACTCATTTTGGGGTTGGGGTAGGCATAACTTCTTTCATTACCCTCACTGCCTTACCGAGTTGTTGAGGTATAGCAAATTTATTTTTTACAAAGGAACTAGGGAAGTTAATTTCTTTAAGTGCATTTACGTACTTATATCCGTCTTCTTCTTCGCACTAAACGGTCTATCAGGTCAACAATATTAGAACTTTTCACTATTTTACCTTTATACACAAATTCTCCATTAGGCATCCAAGAAACAACCTCTTTATTGCGTTTTAAATAAAGAATAATATTTCTAGTTAATCCAATTAAGTTTTTGGAAACGGTCTTGAGCACCATCTCCTCCACATTTAACGTTCTTTCTTTCTCATTAGCAGTATCTGTTTCCTTCTCTGTATTATCTGACAGTTCTGAATTAATCGTTACAGATGGTGGATTCAATACATTCACGTTAATCCTCCTCTGCAATACTTGATTGTATAACTTGATTTTTTTCATCATCATCCATTTTATTAACTAAAATACTTTTCATCTCACGATATAATTCACTCAGCTGTTCGTCTGAAGGTATATGTCTTGATAATCTTTCCTCTGGAACTAAAATCATTTTCTTTGCATATCGCATTTTTTTACTTGTTAAGTAGAGTAGTCAAGACAGTGAGTGCTGCGGGTATTAATATATTTAAAAACCCTCCTTTTTGAATAATAATTTTTCGCTTTTTAGTGAGGGTTACTTTTCTATTTGATAGGTCTCTAAGCGTATGCTTATGACGAGAAAGTTTTTTCTTCTGTTCATCTGTTAAAGGAACATTCCCTTTTAAAGTGTTCAAACAACATTCAGCTGTGCAATGGATGCTAGATTTCGGAAGATTTTTTAAAAAGGCTTTCCGACATTTTGTGGGGCATACAGATAAAAGTCTCAACCGTTGCACGTCTCCTTCTGTTAAAGGCATGATGAACAATGAATTATTTGCAAGTTGTGAGTTTATTTATTTCAACTGATAAACACAAGTTTCTTCTCCTGGAAGGATTTTTGTACGCAGTCGCATATTCTCTTCTGTCTCAGATTTCAAATCTACAAGTAAATAGCTGAAAGGCTTTTTCGTGGCGTCCTCAAACACTTCAAGAAAAAATTTTAAATTTCGAGGGTAGAGTTGTCGACCGAGGTGTGTAATTTGACTTACATCACGTTGCGATTTAAATAAAAACATGTAATGACAGTTTAATGAAATTTCTCTGAATTCTTTTTCTTTATGAAACAAATTTTGCGTTACAGTCATCACGGATAAATTCATATGATGTGATCCTTTTGTATACAAGTTTGTTATTCTTTTATCACTGCCACATTCAGAAATTAAATCGTCATACATAAAAAGTTTATTATATCCTAAATATTGCTTAAAGTTTTTGGGTATTCCTTCTACAAAGATGATATTCGGCATCTCATCGAATAACTTTTGATAGATTCCATAAACCCACACTATTTTATCAAGGGTAGGATGAATCATACCTGTGTGGCTGTTCATCAATTTTTTCAAAAAATGCGACTTGCCTGACGATGTAGGTCCGCAGACAAGATCAGTGAAAGGATGCTTTAAAGCGAATGAATTCATGGTTACAAATGACAGAATTAAAGATTAGGCGGTTACTTATACTTTTTTTATTGAAATAAAGGTACATGTATATTCGAAATTTTTTTTCACAAAGTTATATATCATTATTTGTAGACGGTATCAAATAATTTAACAGTATATTCCATAGATCTACTTCTGGATCTTTGATACAAAAGTACACAATATTGTCCACACACAGCAGTTTTAACACTTTGAAGAGGTATGTCGTTGTAGACCCACGTTCCCAAAAAATACGAAGGTGGTTGAACGAACGAATCGAAAAACTCTACACTTGTTGGCGATTTCATATAAACAGCTAATCAATGAGTCCCTGGTTTGTGATGAGGATCGGTGTTTAAAATAAATGCAGCCGGAAAACTCTTAAAATTCTTGGGAATTCGATCACTTGGAAAAGTTCCAACAAAATATAAACGTGTGTATGCATCATTTTGTAAAATGTTATTCAGTTCTACCACATTCACATCGAAAAATCACACAAAATATTTCTAGACTTCGTAATTTCGATCACGTTTTGAAATTCTGCATATACCAGCACTGAAACAGTTTTCGGTAAAGCGTTTGCAAACTTTATTTCAATGCGAAGATTTCCTTGATGAATTAAATTTAAATGGCTGCCATCACCCAAGTCTGGTGTTAAGTCAAAGGCATATAGCGTGTACCCTTCAGAAAACTCATCTCTGTTAATATAGATACCTTTATTGGATGAGAGTTTTTCACTTCCTAGGAGCAAACTGTTGTAAGCACGAATAAATTGGCCGTTTGCATAATTAGGATCCAAGGGCTTGTAGCTGATAGGATTTCCATCTACGTAAATGCCTATGAAATTTACATGGTTATGCTTGAGGTAAAATGGGTTTGTTGGGTAAGTGCCACTAAATGAATCATGATCGACACACGTTACGACCATCCGTTTCGGGAGTTGCCCAGAAAAAATGTTATCCTGTGAAAATGAGAAAGAACCTTTTGATACTGAATATAGCTTACACAAAACTCGATCCATTGGATATTTTGCAGATGATTTTTCTAAGGCTTTGGCATGTCCAATTAAAACACCTGGACTGACTTTCACTTTCCGGATGAAAAGTGATGCATGTTCAATAACAACGTCATAATTTGCTTTTTGAGGAGCAATGAGACAAAACTCCGGTTTGCTGCGTATTAACTTTAACTTTAAGTCTACCAAGTTGAGTAATAGACGGTCTTGATAAAACAAGTAACAATGTAAATTTCCAATCATATCTAAAACTTTACTCTTTTCAATCATAGAAGCCCGTTTTTTCAACCCTGCGTTTTCACTTGAAGGATCGGTTTCATCAAAGTGTCCTGCTGTATCTTTGTAGAAGCATTCTGAAGTAAGGAAGCTTTTCTTATAATCAGAGCCGTAATTGAGCAAAGTCTCAATGTAAGCTCGGTAAGGGTAAGTGTTACTGGATGATGAAATTAGACGCTCATTCAAACTCACATCGACTTGGGAAAATAACGAGTGAAGAAATAAGTTACATGGAGGCAACTTTTTCATTTTCTGGTAAAACTGCATTGTCCTTTAAAACTTTAACTTTTACATAGAGTTGGGTTGCTGATAAATCGATGTATTCCTCACCACTACCAGATATGTTGAATTCGATAGGTCCACCATCACGAATATTAGCTATAGGATAAAATTCAGACCACTGCCCTTTTTCAATAGCTGTTTGAGTCGGTGGCATAAGAAATATGTCCAGTTCAGATTTCACAGAGGGTAGGGAATGATTTCGTATTAAGGCCATGCTAAAGATTATGAGAATATGTCAGGTGCACACAGCTTGCGATACTTCTTTGAAATGATGCGTTTCTTCTTTGTGCGTTTCCTTTTATTTCCTCCAACCATTGATTTCACTCGATTGGATACTTTATCGGTTAATGTTTTCGTTGCTTCTTTAGCTCGGTCTTTGATAGCTGACTTTACATCTTTACCTTGCAAGTAATAATTTGCAATATCCACGCCAGATCGAAGTACTTGCTTTCCTAGTGCTTTCGCACCCGATTTAAATAAAGGAAAAACCATCCTAAACATGCTTCGAAAAATTCCCCCAAGCCACTTCCTTTCTGCAGAGAAATGCCTTTGTAATATGACAAGTCATTACCAGCTTGCTGAGTATAATAGTCTTCAAATGTTTTAGTGCAACAACTATAAGGTTGATACATTTTGATCTAGAGATTACAAATGTCTCAAGCGAAAATGTAGTTTCACTATCAACTTCCCGCGTTCAAATGAGACGTAACGACCAGTGTGTGTCCTTATAACGATTTCAATCGAGTCAAAAATTTTTCTGGAAACTGGTAAATAATGAGGTCTTTCAAATTGCTCCTGTATCATATCACCATCTCTTCCCTTCGCTGTCAGATTTCGTAAAAGAGGAGCTAAGATTCCACCAACAAATTCAGGCTGAATGATGTCGGTGTAAACGTACAGTAAATGTAAATCAACATTAGGATCCGCAACAAAAGGACTCTCAGTGATTACTGTATCTAGGACTCCATTTCCTGGAATAAAAATTTCTCCAATCTCTTTATTAGGTTCAAAACCAAAGTTTTCAGCTAATCCCTTGGATAATCGCAGCTTTGATCCGTTAGTGAGCTGCACCATCACCTTTTTAGTGTGTTTGTTATATTTCATTTGAATTTTTATGTGCTTTGGAAATGCATTTAAAATATCAATCGGAGAATCATAAAATCCGCACGCTATTTTTCCATTCATTTTTACTCCGTTTCCTAAATCATATTCGAAAGAATTTTCACCATCAATGATGTTATTCCACATTCTGGGGTAAATTATTTCAACAAATCCAACTTCCCATTCACCTGAGAGTTCTAGACGTTTGGGGAGTTTCGTGTAGAAGTGAGACATTGTGTTGCCAGGATAAAACTCGATAGAGCTGTCGCTGGGAAGGGTGACGTAGAAACTCATTGTGGGTGATGGGAGGAAAACAAATTTTATGAGCAATCTCAATTTTTCGAAAATAGGTCTTTGGAATGAATGCACGTATTAAATTTACTGGAATATCCTTTGAACTTGACAAAGTATTTCAATCGCTTTTTACTTAATCGTTTCTTTAAAATTTTCTGCACAGGAACATATCTGATTTTAAAACTTTTTGTAGCTCTTCCACATAAAATGATCCAATGATTATTTCTCTCATAAGATCTTTAATTTTATATACTGGTGGTTTTCTAGGCATGCAGTGAAAAATTGTGAATATTTCCTCTGACCAATTATTTTCGTATCCCTTCTCAAATGTTAACTTGGTCTTTGACACCCGAACAAAGTCTCCAACCCGAAATTTGAATAAATTTTCTTATCAGATTTAGTAACATCTCCATATAAGGTTTTCCTAACTTGATTTTGATTTTCAACAGTTACATTGATAGGTTCATTTTTTATGCTGCGATGAAATGTATGATTGTAACTGAATATAAGTTTGTCTACAGCATTGATAAATCGATGTGTGTTTTTATTAGTAAAATACTTCCAGATTTTTTATTTTAACGTGCGATTGAATCTTTCAACAACATTAGCTTTGGTTTCATTATTCGTGGTGAAAAATTTTACTTGTTCAGATTTTAAATATGTTTGAAATGCTTTATTTGTAAACTCGGTTCCTTGATCTGTTTGCAGTTTTTTCGGTTTCCTCTCCATGAAAATTTTTTTAAAAGCTCTTACGATGCTGATTCCATCTTTTCGTCTCAAAGGTATAAATAACCCCATGCATATTCAGAAAAAATATCAATACAGGTTAACAGATATTGATAACCATCATTGAATTTTACAACACTTAACATGTCTACTAAATCCGCTTGCCATTGCGCATCGATTCCATTAACAATAACTCTGTTTCTAATAAAGTTACGACGAACGCTTTTGTGCAGAGTATTAACATCTTTCTCCTCTAGCCATTCTTTGATTTTCTTTCTTGAAACTTTCCCTTTCGTCGCTTGATACAAAGCATTGACTCCACCAAAACTCCCTGGCAAACTAGGATCTTTATAATATTGACCTAACCTATCTTTATCCATTTCCTTATGACATTCACTTAAATTAGACTTTTGTACAAACTAAACGTTACCTAATGGTGAAAAATATAGGAACAATCAGTACTTAAGCATCTTTTATCGTAAAAAACTTGTGAAATCACATGTAAACCATTGGCGTCATCTGTATTTTTTAAAACATTATTTACTTATTTTATTTTTATTCAACATAATAAACATTTGAAGTTTTAACTGAGGAAAAGTATATGTGGCATAGTTTAGAAATATATTAATATTATTTGACGCCTAAAATTTTTTAAAAAGATCTTACTGTTATTCTGTATGTTACGAATTTTTAACTCTTTTATTTAATACCAAAAATTATCATGCACATAAATTTAACAAGGAACTAATAAAAACACCCATGCAATTTAAAATAAAGAGAAACACATTTTAAAGAGGCAAAAATATTTTTTATTGAATTTAAACAATTATAGCACACATAAATATATTGACAAGCAAATGTATCCAATCATTTTTTTTCATACCACAATAGAACAATGACCCCAAGGCAAGGTATGAATTCCATCTTCCAGAACATATCGCTTTGAATCGGAAGAAGAGAGAGCTTGTTTTGTGTTATAGTATATAATTGTGATTCTTTGAAACAATTAAATTCATTGAAGCATATAAGGGGTTATTGGTTGAAAGACAGTTAAAATAATTTTCAAATTGGATATTATTTTCTAGTTTGCTTTTTAATTCCCTTGAGTCTTTTACAATCTTTTTTACCCTCAACTTTATATGCATACATTTTTCACCGTAAACCTATGAAGTCTCATAATTTTACCACTGTTTTCATCCTCCATCTTCCCAACCACTTTTTTGTTTACATTTTTTATTCCGTACACATTATTTTCAGGAAATTCTGAAGTATCATACAAATCAAGTTGCTTTTTCATATCTTCGAAGAAATCTTCCGTACATATGATAAATTAATGAATCGGTGTCTGCATATAAAAGTTTAACAATTTCCCCTTATTCTCTTTTCATAACATTGTAGTCAAAATCTGTCAGTAATGTTTTGGATATATCTAAGATAGCCATTCCAATACAAATAGGCTTGTTAAATATCAACTCTTCTTCTCAGTGGACTGAAATGAAACAGCAGTATAATTTTATTGCTGCGAGTGTTTTGGATCATGTTTATGGCGCTATGGACCTTTTGAGTGCCTACAAGACTTTCGAACAATGTGTGAACATCGATGAAAGTTTGCCGGACTCTTTAGATGTTAGTCTTAGGACTCAATGTCTGATAGAACTGCTGAAAGATTCATTGAGCCATTGCTTAAAAGAAAGAGGTTTGAAAGAACCCGAATTATTATCTGAGGAACTATGGGCCAATAGAGTTGAGAGTTTTAATTCTGCAGCATTTTCTTTGGAAGTTACTGAAATCGTCGATTCTTTTTACCACAGATTGTGGGAACATAAAGACTTTTTGTGCTTGTCAAAACCTGCAATGTATGTTACATCACAATTTTTAATGGACATAAGATTAAAAGATGTTCTGAGAGAGGTAAGAAATATGCTCTGTCCTACATATACTTTTGAATATTTTGACGATTGTAACTGATTCATTGTATTTTTTCTGTGCACAATGTTTAAATAAAATAATTGTAGTAGCATTTCTCTTTGGTGTTTTATTTTCTCATAACTGATTGTCTTAATATTTTGTACTTGATTATTTTTTTTTTCAGTTTTAACCTCTTAAAGAAAAAACTTTATTTCCTTTTGTACTTGGTAGTGGAAATTGTCGTGAGGAGTATATAAATACTGTATTTCTTAAAATTTTAACAGTCATTATGAATATCAGCTTTAGGTTAGACCACAACCGCTGCTGCAATGGAAGAAATTCTGAATCAGATATATCGGAATCCCAAACTTCCCGGCAGCTTTGGTGGTATCAATGCTTTTTACAGCGTGCTTTAAAAGGTCGCGTGAAAAGAAAACAGATAAAGAATTGGCTACAAACGAAAGATTCGTATACTTTACACAAGCCTTTACGGCACAAATTCCAGATAAATCGTGTAATAGTAGGAGGATTAAACGATCAGTTTCAATCTGATTTAGTGGATATGCAATCTCTCGCCCCTCATAACGACGGGTATAAGCATTTACTTACTTGTATTGATATTTTGTCTAAATATGCATGGGCCATTCCTCTGTTAGATAAAAAAATCTACAACTATAATGAGCGCTTTTGAAAAAATATTTTCCGAACGTACTCCTCAATCCTTACAGACATGCTGGGAAAGAGTTCACCAATAAACTAGTGCAAAATTTCTTAAAAAAGAAGAAAGTTCATTTCTTTACCACACATAATTCAACAAAAGCTTCAATCGTTGAACGCTTTAACCGTACCCTTAAAACTAAAATGTAGAAATACTTTACTGAAATAAATACGAAGAGATATATTGACGTCATAGACCAATTGATGCGTAGTTATAACCATACTTGGCATCGTAGTATTAAAACAGAGCCTTCATCAGTGACATTACAAAATGAAGGAAAAGTATGGGATACGTTATACGGTCAGCAATCTGCTGTAAAACAGAGCAGTTCAGAGTTAAAAGTTGACGATACTGTTCGTATTAGTCGGGAGAAATTGCACTTTGAAAAAGGATACGAACAAAACTGGACAAAAAAAAAATTTTTACTATTGATAAAATAGGATACCTGTCGGATACCTGTTGTGTTTAAACTGAAAGATTTAGCAGGGGAAGTGATACAATTAAGTTTTTACAAAGAGGAATTGCAAAGGATCTCGGATTCTGGATTTTATCCAGTAGAAAAAGTTTTAAAGAAAAGAAAGCGTCATGGAAGAATAAAATACTTTGTGAAATTTCAGGGTTATCCTGAAAAATTTAATGCTTGGGTTGAGAATGTCAAAATGATATAAATAGAGCTGTCACCGTACTTACCTTCTCATTTTCACTGTACGATGTCGTTCTACATTATACTTCCTAGCGACAGCTCTATCGAGTTTTACCCTGGCAACACAATGTCTCACTTCTACACGAAACTCACTAAACGTCTGGAACTCTCAGGTGAATGGGAAGTAGGATTAGTTGAAATGATTTATCCCAGAATGTGGAATAACATCATTGATGGTGAAAATTCTTTCGAATATGATTTAGGAAACGGAGTAAAAGTTAATGGAAAAATAGCGTGCGGATTTTATGATTCTCCGATTGATATTTTAAATGCATTTCCAAAGCACATAAAAATTCAAATGAAATATAACAAACACACTAAAAAGGTGATGGTGCAACTCACTAACGGATCAAAGCTGCGATTATCCAAGGGATTAGCTGAAAACTTAGGTTTTGAACCTAATAAAGAGATTGGAGAAATTTTTATTCCAGGAAATGGAGGCCCAGATACAGTAATCACTGAGAGTCCTTTTGTTGCGGATCCTAATGTTGATTTACATTTGTTGTACGTTTACACCGACATCATTCAGCCTGAATTTGTTGGTGGAATCTTAGCTCCTCTTTTACGAACTCTGACAGTGAAGGGAAGAGATGGTGATATGATTCAGGAACAATTTGAGAGACCTCATTATTTACCAGTTTCCAGAAAATTTTTTGACTCGATTGAAATCATTATAAGGACGCACACTGGTCGTTACGTCTCATTTGAACGCGGAAAGTTCATAGTGAAACTACATTTTCGCTTGAGACAAATCATATAAAAGAGTGTTCCTTTCTGAATTGACTCATTTTTTCATTTTCGCATTCAAGAAAGAAGTAACAAAATGTTGGTGCCTTACACGTGTTGTAGTAAAAAGTTTGAAGATTATTATTCAGAGCAAATTGGAAATGGCTTGCCTTACTATAAAGGAGTTGTTTTTCAGAAAGGGCACGGAATAGGAGTATATTTTGCAAAACTATTTCGCAGAGCATTACCTTTTTTGATTAGTGATGCAAAAACGGTTGGAAAAGAGGCTTTACGGACAGGAACAATGGTTGCTAATGACGTGTTATCTGGCAAAAATATCAAAACATCAGTTAAAACGCGTGCAAAAGAAACTGGGAAAAAATTAGCAAGAAAGGCGGTTAAGAAAGTAGATGAGATGATTGGTCATGGAAAGTTTAAAAGGAAGCGCAAACCCTCGAAACGTGTCATTTCATCTAAAGTCAGGAAGGTACAAGGACGTGATATTTTCGACTCGTAACACCATGGCTTTTCTACTAAAAGGTTTTACAGAATGTGTAAAATCAGAACTAGAATTATTCTCTTTACCTCCAACACAAACTGTCATCGAGAGAGGTCAGTGGGTTGAATTTCATCCCCTAGCCAATGTTTCTGGTGGAAGCCCTATCGAATTCAATGTCTCTGGAAGCGGAGACGAAAACCTCGATTTGTCACAGACCCAATTTTATGTTAAAGTTAAAATTTTAAAAAGTGACGGCAAACCAATCACAACTGAAAGTAAAATAGGCCCTGTAAATCTCTTTCTGCATTCCATGTTTTCTCAGGTGGATATCAGTCTAAACGAAAGACTCGTTTCCTCCAGTAATAACATTTATCCATACCGAGCCATGATAGAAAAATTACTGAATCATGGTTATGATACTAAAACTTCTCAATTGTCTTCAGAACTGTTTTTTAAAGATACCGCAGGTCGTATGAATGTTTTTGATACGGCAGATGCTCAACCTAACGATGGATTTAATCAAAGGACAGAAATGTTTAAGCTAGGTGCATCGGTGGATATGATTGGCCGTTTGCACTTGGATATGTTTCATCAAGAGACTCCTTTTAAATATGGTGGATGTGAAAATTAAGCTTATACGCAGGTAAACCGGAATTTTGTTTGTTGGGAGACGAATTTAAAGTTTCGTTGGAATATGCTTCCTTGTTTGTTCGTAAAGTCTGAGTGAGCCCCGGTGTTGTTAGCAAAAGGTTTGGAAAAAACAGCAGCTAAATACCCCATTAACAGAGTACTGTGTAAAGCTTATTCCATTCCGGCTGGTAATATGAGTTTTGTTCAAGATAACATTTTTACGGGACAGATGCCTAACCGCATTGTGATTGCCTGTGTCTATAACGACGCGTTCAACGAACACTATAAGAAGTCACCCTTTGAGTTCAAACATTACAATATTAATTTTATAGGAGTCTATGTGGATGGTCAGCCCGTGCCTCATAACCCACTCCAACCAAATTTTGAAAAAGATCAATTTGTAAGAGCCTATCAGAACTTATTTACGAATGCTGAAAATAGAGGCCTGTACCTCTCAAGGTCAGAATTTTCGAAAGGTTATTCTTTATTTTGCTTTGATTTATCCCCAGATTTGTGTGATGGTTCACATTTAAATCTTGTTCGACACAGTAACTTAAGAATATAAATAAAATTTGGAACTACGTTAACAACAAACAGTTTCATTGTTGGTGTATGCTGAGTTTGAAAATTTAATCGAAATCGACAAAGCTCGTAATATAGTTTATGATTTGGGGAACTAATGAATTCATCCCAGATTCATAGAATATTATCTCGTGATTCTATTTCCGCGAGATATTATGGTGGTATTTATCCCTCAGATAAAATACCAACTATTGAAAAGTTTCCCTCTGCTATAGTACTCAATACTGATAAACATGATGAGACGGGTTCTCATTGGCTTGCTGTGTACGTTCAAGATAACAAGACTATTGAATTTTTTGATTCCTATGGATTGCCTCCCGACGCATTTGGAAAAGACATCGCAAAATTTGTCAAAAAATTTCAATACGTTCAATGGAACAAGGTTCCACATCAAAACTTAACGTCTAATGTATGTGGACACTATTGCATTTATTTTATTGTTAAACGATGTCAAGGATTTTGTATGAAATTTATTATCAATCAGTTAACAGGAAAGAAGAATGATTTTAGAATATTTCAATTTGTCAAAAAAGATAATGGTGTAACCATGATTTTTAAAAAATAATAAAATTTGTTTTATTGCCAGATATTGACTCATTTTTATTTACTTTTTGATACTTTTTAGATGTGTTTTATTTTTTTTCTGACAAATAGTTTTTGGTGGTAAAATTCAAGAGTTTAAAAGGGTTGACGTAGGAAAAAGAGAACACTTTGTTAAAAATATTCACCAGAGTAAGTCAAAAAAATGGAAAACACAAAAAGTCAAATAATATTAGTTACATTACTTATTTTTTCCTATGTTTGTTTTTCTGTTTTTGTTATCTGGAGCTGTTTTTATCAGACTAAAGATCAATCACACAACTTGTTTCAGAATGAAACGACACTTGACATACATAAAATATATCAAAGCATTGATTCAGTTGGATACATCAAATGCAACGAATTTTCCAACCTTTACTTCAACAACTCCGATTGTGGGAAAGAAATATGTGATTGCGTTCAAAATTCTTTAAATGTCTGAAAACCACTGTTTAGAATTTACTCAAAACATTGTTGATTCGTTCAGCGAGTGTCATCTCGTAGCAAACACAATTAAAGGGTGCACAGAAATGTTCTGCAAACTATAAAAGTGGAAGCCTCAGCAATAAATGTATTATTTATAGAATATGGAACTCCCCAGGTTAGTTCATCCTTCGACATGCCTCCTCAGTGGGCCTACAGGATCAGGGAAAACTATTTTCGTAAAGAAACTGATAGATCACAAAATGTTCCATCCAATGCCAACACAACATCTACTGCTACGGAAGTTACCAATCTATTTTTAATTCTATGAAAATTGTTAATTTTGAAGAAGGTTTGCCCTTCAACCTCAGCTCCATTCGAGATGCTTTAATTATCATAGATGATTTGTGATGGTAGAGTTATCAAGTGATACTCGCCTAAGCAATCTTTTTACATAAGGTAGTCATCACCGAAATCTTTCAATCATTTTTATTACGCAAAATTTTTTTCATCAAGGCAAAGAAATGAGAAATGTTCATTTGAATTCGCATTATGTAGTTCTGTACAAAAATCCTAGAGATAAAAGTCAAATAACGCATCTAGCTAAACAAATGTTCCCCAGAAAAATCAAGGCTTTTCAAGAAATATTTGACGATGCTACCTCAACGCCCTTTAGTTATTTGCTCATTGACTTAAGACCCGAGACGACTGAACGGTTACGGTTACGTACAGGGATATTTCCTGGTGATAAGCATTTCGTGTATGAACCTCGATAGGTCATTTCGTGTTTTAGACATTGCGTACGTAACATGTCTTCTCCTGTAGTGATTGATTTTGAAGGTTTTCAATTTAAGTCTGGGTGTTACATTATTAAAGAATTAGCTTTTTATTCCATTAACGAAGCACATCATACCTGTTGGACATTTCTTCCCCCTCACCCTTGGAAGAGTTTATCGGTGGTTCAACAAAGGTGTTTCGCCTGGGTTATAAGAAACAGACATCATCTGGAATAGAACAGTAGTACGTTTCCCTATAGTATACGTGTTATTTTACAATACTAGTCATCGGTTCATTCTGCTATTTATGTGAAAGGACTAGAAAAGACCAAGTTTTTAGAAAATCTGTTAGGACGAAATATTGAAAGCTTGGATTGCCCCAAGATCAAAGATTTATCTGCAAGCAAACTTTCAGTGACTTGTTCTCATCATCTGATTGGATTTCATTGTTGTGCTTTGTACAAAGCGGGTGCTTACGCAGCTTATATAAAACAAAGTGTACAAGCAGGTGAAATCATTTCGGTTCAGAATGCCCTCTCAGAAGGATGTGGAATATCTGAAACTCTCTCTTACAGAAAAGCCGAAGAAAAGCAGCTGTATTGAAAAATTGCCCAAATTGTCTCGTTAAATTAATTTGTGAATCTGTATTAAATCTTTTAAAGGGAAACCTTCCAATCAGTAAGCGTACCAAAAATCGCCTCGTTCCTTTTAAGAGAACTTTGAGAACACTCGCTGAGAAAAGAGTGCCTCTCTATAGAAAAAGGCGTCTTTTATTACAAAAAGGTGACGGATTTTTATCCTTTCTCATCCCAGCTGGCACTAACTGTCCTATCATCCCTTATCCATGGAACATAGCAAAACGTTTGCACTGGTACCGTTAGACCGTATGCAAGAATTGGAACAGGATCATCTGAGCGAAATAGATGCACAGATTCAATACATCTTGAAAAAGAAATTAAGTGACGATGAAAAAGTGAAGTTGTGCAATCGTTTTACAAAAATATGTCACGTTCCCAAACGTTAATAGAACTAAACCACTCGACGAGAAGCCTTCCGATAAAGACCTTGAAAACAATTTTGATATAGAAAATGAAGTTCTTGGATCCGTTCCTGTGAAACATAAAGAAACTGCAGTGAAAATTATGGAGTTCTTAAAACACCATAAAATTTCCTGGAGTCAGAACAAAGAAGTCAAAGTGAACGATGAGATTATTCCAGGCTCAAATGTTATTCAATTTATCAATTTTCTTTTGAGAAACAGAATTCGAAGACCAGCGGCCTTTGAACAGTTTGAGAAAATACTGACGTTAAACAATTTTCCTCGAGAATTTTTGAAAAATACTTATTTAACTGATGTGAAAACTATGTATGCCAAACCTAAAAAATCCATAAAGAGACTGTCTTCAAGCAAATGGCTGTAGTTATGAAAAGCAACTTTGTAATTTTTTCTTGAAAGTTATGAATAAAATACTTTTTTCCATTACCTACTTGTGAATTTTATTTTAAAGTTAAATATTCATAAATTTAATAGTTAGGTCAGTTTATTTTTTTTACACAATAAATTAACTTTTTTATTTTAAAATTTTAACAAAAGAAAAAATCTTAGAAAAGGTCATATAAAAGATACTCGTTTTTGAAAAAACAACATTTATTTGACACGATATATAACATTTTTTGCACCATTTTACAAATAATTGCAACACGTATTTACATTAATATCCGTATGGAAGAGTGGAAAAATTGCCTTGCCTTAATCTTTTTGTATATACAGTTTTGTATGTTTTATTTTCTTCCTTATTGATAACTTTTCGTCGTAATTTTTCTTGCTCCACCGCCGCCCATTTCTCTCCTGACAGTGATGACATCAATATTGAAACCTGAATCTAGGGCAATTTCCTCCTTGGACTGCAGGACTTTCATGACTGAAGTCATTACTTTTTCCACTGTTAAATCGGAAACAGGCATCAAACGTGTGGAGATGGGTTTATCAAGCCCCTCAGCTTGGATGCAGAAGCGTACCAGGTCCGAGAAAGCTAACCCCTCGGTAGTCCGACGAATTAATGTAGCGAATTAATGTTCGCCGCCAAGAGTACGCCTCGCACACCTTCTGAAAGCCTTTCTGGATCCACACGGGCACTGTACGTGATTTCTTCTGCCTGGTACTTGTTATTTCTCCGCCGCGATCGCTCGACGAGTATCACCGCACTTTCCATCTGTAAGAAACGAGGTAAATAAAACAGAATAAGAACTAAATAAGAACATACAGGATACTAATATAAATTAGTACTTAAAAATGTGGACAAAATATGTAATTACACTAGAAACCACGTCATCAGCAATATTCCTGGGTCCCACTTCAGATGACTCGCTGCGGCCAGTCTATAAACGAAAACAATTAATAAAAGTACATTTTTCCATAGGATCAGGAGTTCAAAAAAAAATGTAAATTACCTCAAATCCTGAACCCACTTGGTAATACGAGGGAATAGGCATTGGGTTTTCCAGAAAAAATCTGAGACGTTTCATCTAATAACTAAAAAGGACATTAGAAATAGGCCAAATAATCAATAACAGAAAAATATATTACAGGAAAAGCAACTGACATCATCATCTGAATCCCTCATGGGAAAATCAGGGTCTTCAAATAAAATCTACAAGAATAAGGGCAAAAAATGGAACATTTAGTAGGCATACTAGCATACATACTAGCATGGCATCATTAAAATATTCACATACCGTACTTTCAATGTTAAAAAAATGAGGTATAAAAATAAGAGACTTTAAAGAAAATATCTAGGAAATTCCGTTTTAAAATATATTTTTAAATGTTTCTAATTAATCTAAACAAAGTTATTCAAAAAAAATTGAAAAGTACTGGGGACTTACCATATTGGTGTCATCCATAGATCGCTTCATTTTTTCAAAGTAAAAATCCCGTTGTATAAACAAGCGAAAACTAGCAACGAGTTGCAACGTAGTTCAAAGTGTTGTGATTCACTGAAATAGTATAATACTGCTATACTATGTATGTTCTCCTATTGGTCCATTTCATGTATTCCTCCGCGTAACCTGCGTAGGAAATGTACTGTGAGTAGGTTTTTCAAGTTCAGACTTGGCTTTTTCAAGTTCAGACTTGTTCGATGGACATAATCGTGACGTCACATCGAAATCTCAGAAGGAAAAAAATCTAAGTCCCAAACGTAAACACATTGACGTCACTGGTTATGAATAAAGTAAAAACATTAAGAAATCAATTTGTTCCTTAGATTAATTACTTTTAAAATCACTAGATGGCGCTACAAGTCCTTTTGTAAAAAAAATAGAAAACTTATATATTTAAGTAAAATATATATTTAAATCTAAAAGAAATAAATTCCTTTAAAACTAATTGTTACTTCTTCTACCACTAGATGGCTGTACCTGTCAAAATAAAAATAGAAACTTAATTAAAAAACCCACCACGACTGTTAAAAACCATTTCTAAAAATAGCCCATTCCTAATACTAAGAAAAAATACAAGTCCAAAAGAGAGAGAAATCGAACACTACATTAATTCACCACTGAAACCAAAATCCCAATGGAGTAGTGATAGCGCACTTGACTTCGGGTCTAATGGTCCCCAGTTCGAATTCAAAAAATTCCTTTTTAATTAAAAATAATAGGGTTTCGAATTTCTCCACCAGATGGCACCACCAGTGATTCATTACCATGGCAACTCCAACAAAACGACGAAACAATCCAACATGATGAAAAGCACAAGTCCAAAACATAAACAAGTAGGAGGTGTACAACTCAACAGTAGGTGGTAAACAGCTCAACTCCTGATGATTTCACTTCCGGCTCTCCTCATTTCGTATAGCAGGTGGTAAACAACTCAACAGGTAGGCAGAAACAACTCAACTCCACTTCCTGTTACGACGTCACTTCCGGTAAAAACAACTCAGCTTCCTGTCATGACGTCACTTCCTGTAACAGTAGGAGAAACAACTCAACTCCACTTTCTGTTATGGCGTCACTTCTGGATCCCTGGCTCCCCTCTGTTGTGGGAGCCCCATTTTCTCCCTACTGATGGGTTTGAATTCAAGGTTTTGTGACTGTTTTAATTTCAAAAGTTCCTCATCAGCACTCTGGGTCCGTGCAATATCCTCGTGATCTATAGGAGAGGGACATTCCACAGCACACATCCTAGATAAAGTATCAGCGACATTATCGTGACCAGATATGTGACGAATATCGTTTGAATATTGACCTATGAAATCAAGATAGCGAACCTGACGAGTCGAGCTGTTTTTACTTTGCTTTTTTAAAGCATGGGTGAGGGGCTTGTGATCGGTGAAAATGATAAAATGTTGTCCTTCAAGCATGTACAAAAAGTGCTTTATGGACGCATATATCGCCAACAATTCGCGATCGAACGCGCTATAGTTTTTCTCAGCGAGAGAAAGTTTTCACGAGAAGAATGTTAACGGTCTCCAACCATCACCGATCTTTTGTTGCAAAGCCCCACCCAAAGCTACATCAGAAGCATCGACCATAATTGCCAAAGGATACCCAGAATCCGGGTACGTTAACAAAGCTACTTTAGCAAGTTCGGTTCTACTCGATTCAAACGCTTTTTGTGCTTCCTCAGTAAGTTCAATTTTTCGTGTGTCGTGCTTTTTGCTACCTTTTAAGTATTCGTTCAATAACAACAATTTACCAGCCGCTTGGGGTATAAAACGTCTGTAGAAATTGAGCATACCTAAATAACGACGCATTTCTTGAACGGTTTTTGGTAGTGGAAATTCCTTTATAGCTTGATTCATACCATCCTGATTCAACACATGGCCCAGGACTGTCACCTCCGATTTACCAAACACACATTTGTCCACATTTATGACAAGACCATATTCAACAAATCGTTTGAAAACAGCTTTGAGATGCTGTAAGTGCTCGAACATTGAATTGGATGCAATCAAACAATCATCTAAATATGGGAAACAGAAATCAAAATCTTGTAGAATAAAGTTCATAAACCTTTGCAATGTCTGGGCAGCATTACAGACCAAAAGGCATGTCGACAAACTCAAACAAACCAAAAGGGGTTATAATAGCAGATTTTTCGACATGGTCTGGCTCCACTGATATTTGATAGTAAGCTTTAGTTAAATCTATGGTAGAAAATGCCGTTTTACTCGACAAAAATGTTGCAAAGTCATGAATGTGAGGGACAGGGTAGCGATCAGGAATAGTTTTTGCATTAAGCATCCTATAATCACCACAGCAACGCCAATTGCCATCAGCCTTTTTAACCATATGAAGCAGACTTGCCCATCTACTCTTTAAAGGTCGACAACAACCTTGTTTCACCATGTAAGCGAATTCGCGTTTAGCAATTCCGAGTTTAGTAGGGGACAAACGGCGTGCTTTAGCGTGTACTGGGATCCTGTTGTCTGTATAAAATGTGTGACACTATGCTTCAACACCCTATTCGAAAACTGTTTTTTGTCGCCAAGTGAAAATTGGGCCTATTTCCACCAAAACGAATACACAAGAATCGAGTTACCAGAAATGGTGCCAAATTGAACGTCTGAATGTATCTTGTTACAAATCGAACTGTGAGTTGAGAATCAGGAAAGATTAAAAGCAGCTATCCGTACTTTTCGGCCGGATAGGTATGAGTGAAACTAAAATCATGGTTAGACAGCAGACACGGATTCAGGGAGGGTCATGTGATTCAATATAAAAGTACTTTCAATCACCAATTGAAACATTAGATAAAATATTAAAATGTCTTTGTATATCATTAATTGTTCACTAAAATAATACAAGGGTTTCAGAAAGTACAGGAGCGCCAAATTGGGGAAAATATTGGTTTATCCCGCGAATTACTTTAAGTAAATATCTAAATAATCGAAACATTTTGTTCGTAACTTTTTATAGGTTCCTAGGTCCTAAATTTTCAATTTATAAATATTTCTTGCATTAATAAGAAAACTCCAGAAGATTGACTCTTTTAAGAGCTAAATTTATCGATATGAAACTGACTTTTTACTTAATCGCCTGTAGCGTAGCCAGAATTTCATCACTTCACAATTGTTTATTAAAAATTTATAATAGCAGTAAATAGTCGAATCATTTCTTGAAATTCACTTTTAAAGCGTTGCAACGTCAATGAAAAACAATTTTCTTATCTTCATACTTCACAATGAATGATTAATTTAAAAACTACAATTTTACTTTATTACAAAAAATAATTCTATGCATTCATAATTAATTTAAGAACTTATTTCTTGAATAAGAAACCAACATTTTTTCTTGGGACCCCTGTGGCTATACCACTGTAAATCACTTTCCCATGTTTCTTCATTAATCATTTTGACCAAATGTTATATAAAATGCATATAAAATGGAAAGCACATCAGATATTTGTTAAATTCATTTATTGTATAATTAATTTATCAGGATGGTCCACAATTTTTATTGCCTAATTTGTTTAGAGGCGGATGTAGGTCATCAGCGATTTGTTGACAAGTCTACCATTTGTGAACAAATTTCACAAAACAAAAATACTGAAATTTGAGCTAATATATTAGTGAAGATGAAGACCAAATTACACATGACTGAATGTCATCAAAAGAACTGAAAGTTTTTCTTTCTGATTTAGCACTCAGATTTAAGAAATCATATTCTAGAACAAGCTCACAAGTCACACTAACTTGATAAATTTTATTCATGTTTAAGAATGCCATAATGAAATGCATTGAAAGGATACATTTGTATATTCCCCACATGGAGTACAAATAAATCATAATTTAAGGAATTTGAAATTCAATCTATAGTAAAATAAATCTCATTTGAAAAATTCTAAATTTATAGTTTTGTTTAAGAAAGTTAGATTCTTCACTGCTCTCAAATTTAACAAACAAATCTAATTTAGGTTTTGATTGATTGATGAATACAAATTATACGAATAATTTTTTTACAAGATAGATAGAATAGTTACTTTAAATTATTTCCTATTTACATTCTCAAAAAGTTAAAATATTTTATTCAGATAACAGTTGTAGCATTTAAAAGACTTTTGCCCTATGAAAAACATTTACTTATGAGCAAGAAAAACTGAACTGATGCATTTCTAAATAACAATATTGTTTGAAAATAAATTATTATTTAACACAACACCAATTTAAAAATTTACTGGAACAAGTTTATCTGTTTTCCTAATTCAGCACAGTACTCTGGTTGGGCACTGCTATATTACTATCAACTAGAGTTGAATACTTTGAAATAAACTGGATACTTTGAATTGAAATTGCGGAAATTGTCTTGATTCAATAGACTCAGTTTAAAGATTATGAACCATGTTCACATTGGAATCCAGAGTCTGTTGAATTATAAACTCCCCCACTAGGCATACCCTGACCATATTTCCTTCAGACAAAAGCAGGATGAGGGTTATGTAATATTAGTATTAATGAGAAAGTGAGACGAAAAAGCTTTATTTCATACATATTGAGTGAACTATTATTATTAATTGTTGACAGAACCATACAAAAATTTAGGTAGATTTAGAAGAGACTGCACTTCACCATAATCATACTTAAATACATATTTCTTTCATGAAATTATCTTATGCAACCAATTTCGGCCTTTCAACACCTTATAAGATTTCTTGCTCCATGACACAATTTTGTCTTATAATTAACATAACCCTCATTGTTGTAACACTTAATTTAAGGTTATAGGTTACGAATAATTTACGATTGTCCAAAAAGTATATTCAGTTTTTATTAAACAGTACAAAATCAATTGACATTTTCATTACAGCAGACACAATGGCTGGAAAATATGGAGAAAAACAACAGTACATATCAGCCTAAATAGGCAGGCAGAACATATTTGTGTTCTCTTTAAAGAGCAAGTACAAATCCTACGATTACTAGCCCATTGCTCTTCCAACTGGGCTAAAATGGCTTCATTAAAATATTAGCAATGTTTAGCATTGTTCCAGATGGAAATAAAGATTCAAATGAATACACAAGGTGTATTAATATCATTTCATTGTATAAAACTAAGGGATGGTATAATTTGTAACTGTTAACAAGTAAACGATACATATTGTAATAATTCTTTTTATTTCCAGGAAATAATTTTTATAGTACATAGTGCGAAGCAAAAAAATCACAATTAATACTCTGAAAAGAAAAACTAATGTTCATGCGTATCAACCATAGCAATCACATCTTCCAAGAAGCTTTGTGGATCAGGAATATCATGCAATAAATCTGCAAAATAACAAGAGGTAATAAGATTTAAAAACTTTCAAAGATAGCAATATGATCAAACATAGTGCAATATGATTATACAGGGTGAGCGAAAAGTTCATGATACATTTCAAAATTTAATATAAAATCAACCAATTGTCATATGAGAATGCGATTTTCACAAAATTGCTTTACATGGCATCAAGTTTTTTATTTTGGCATAAAAAATTACATATTAGAACAATACATATTAGAATTTATTAGAGCATTTTTGTCACTACATACAATCATATTTCAATGTGGGCTTGAGCGACATCTAACGAGGTTTTAATAGTTTTTGCTCTTTCCGTTGGGGTCATAGCTGAAATGGAGGATTGCAAGCTAACCTTACTAAGCTAAGTGCTATGCAAATAGCGCCATCTATGTGCAGACAATTGAACTATTTTTATGCCAAAAAAATTTGATGTCATGTAAAGCTATTTAGTGAAAACAGCACTCATATGACAATTGGTTGATTTTATATTAAATTTTGAAATGTGTCATGGACTTTCCACCCACACTGTATAGTCAAACAGCAGTGAATTCATGTATCTTAGCTCAGGATTATTGGTTCAAATGTATACATTTTGTAATAATCTTTGAATATTTTCTCACACTATACACTGAAAGACTGATTTTAAATTCATTAATGATAAAAGTAAAACAGAATAAGATTTATTTTTGTTATAGGATGTCAAGAATTGAAATTGCTGCTAATGGCAATTAAATATTCCAGTATTTGTTAAAATAAGGTTGCAAATCATTTTCAAAGAGAAAATTTTTTAAATAGGTTGCACAAGTATTGCAAATTATCACAATGTTTAATAGAAACTCAATATTATACAAAAATTCATCTACAAAATTCTACAGAAAAATATTTCCCTCAATACAGTTCATTCTAAAGGGATCAAAACCTCCCTTCTAAGCTGTAGGACAGAAAAATTATTTTACAAACCTAAAACATCACAGAATTCAGCAAAAGACTGCACAGGAACTAAATCATCTTCAAAAAATCGTAGAAGACTGTCACCAGCTTCTAATAGAGACTGGTCATTTTGACGAATATAATCAGCCAGTACAACAGCCCATTCCTCATTTTCAGTCACTGCCACTTTCTATTAAATTTAATAAATACAGTATAGTAAATGCTGACATTCTGTTACACAGGAAATAAAATGACTTTTCAACAGAGAAATAAATTAATGCTGCAATGAAATATTTTTGAACATTGATGGTAGAATTCCCAAAACAGGTTAATTTATTGATCACTTATTACATTTGGGACACCTCAAGGATTTATTTTAAAACTTTAATGAGTAATGGTTGACAAACATGGAAGTTATGGGGGAAATAATGGGAAAAAAGGGCATGTATTTAGTTATAACATTATACTTGAGCAGGAGTCATCAATGCTTTTTTTAATGCAGAACTGAGAGTTGAGAAACAAAAAAATAGACAATTTCAGGACTATCACAGCAAAAGCACTTGTAAAATAGCAGCAGAAAGTCTCCTATTAAACCCTATTTTAGTAGCTCAGATACAAAATGAATCGGCCAACACACAAAATGTGCTAATTAAGTATGAAATGTTGATGAACTTGCCAAATTTCAATTATAAAACTAAACATTTTCTTTATAAGGTTTTCATAACAATCTAGCAACCAGATTCTGATGTTTCTTTCATATTTGCCATGACTTGACACAAACTCCAAAATTTATTTTTTTTATTTAAATTTTTGACAGCAAAATAAATCAAATATGGGGACAGGCACAATTTCTCATTATGTCCCCACTAACTGTCTTGATTAGGTAATTGTCATAGTTATGTCAAGTTAATCTTATAATTAAATATTAGAAACAATCTCATTTAAATATTGTTGCTAGAAAATTTTATTTGAAGCTAAAACTTCATTTTATTCAAAAAATCAAATTATACTAATATACTTGTAAAGATTTAGAAATTAACTATTTTTATGAGTGATTACTGTATGGTTCTAAATGAACTGGAGGAAAAAACCCACAAATGCCAAGAAATTAATTTTTTAGGGTAAATAAAAATGAGTGCCTTGAAGATTAAAAATCACTGTTTTGTTATCTTGCAAATTAACTTTGCAGTAGCAACAAGGATTTAATTACACAGGTCTACAAAAAAATACTTTTTGAAAATTGTTTTAGTTTGATAACTGATTTTTATATTATTTGCAGTGCTGATTCCAAAAATGAAAACCATTTTTTTCTATCATGTAAGGTTTTTCACAAAACGATTTTATATTTTTGGGGAAATAACTCAAATAAAAATATTTTGACATTTTTATTTTTTCACCTCATAAATAGTACATACTTTACATTTATATCCTAGCTCTATCATGATTTAAATGATAAATGAGTTTATGAAAAAGGTTACAAATCCTTATAGTAGTGTTTTCTATTTTTCTCAAAACTTCTTTTTCTGGCTTTCTTGTGAACTTGCCGGGGATCGTTTCTTTTCAACATCCAATAGTAGTCAGCTATCATGCTGATATTCAACCTTCCTTGATATCGACTTTCCATTTCTTGTCTTGGTGAAATCTTTCACCTTGCTCTCCACTGACTGCACCTAAAGTTTGAGGGAAATAGTCCAGGTGCGAATGGAGAAAATGAACTTTTAAGCTCATATTTCACTCTAATGTCTTCAAATTTGCAAACCTCTTCTACAATAGATTTGTAGTCTGGGTCTCTTTGGTTTCCAAGAAAGCTGGTTACTACTAGTTTGAAAGATTTCCAGGCTTTTCTCTCGTTTGTTTCCATTTCGAGCTCAAAATTTTCATTCATCAGTTTTCTGATGTCCAGGTTCTACAAATACCCCTTCCTTCAGCTTTGCTTCGGATAAACCCGGGAACTGTTCACAAAGGTATTTCAAACATTCTCCTTTTGGTAATGCCTTAACAAATTGTTTTATAAGGCCTAATTTTATATGAAGTGGTGGAAGTAAAACCTTTTTTGGATTAATCAAACTTTCCCTTTGAATATTTGACTCCAGGTTCCAATGTTTTCCCTTTTTGGTCAATCTTTCTTTATATAATGTTCTTTTCTATCATGGCTGTCCCATTTGCAAAGAAAACAGGAATTTCGTGTAACCACTCTGTTGACCAAGCAACAAAGATATCACCTTCAAATCACAGCAAACTGCCCATTTGTGTTCTGAATATGAAACTTTATTAAGTATCAATTTAAGATTTTCATAGCACTCTTTTAAATGAACTGAATGTCCAAAAGCATACTCATTTCCATTATGCAATAGTACTGCTTTTAGACTTCACTTTGGCGAATCAATAAAAAGTCTCCATTCGTCAGATTTGTATTGCATATTGAAAGTTGCCATGAGACCTGGAACATCGCTGCAATAAACAAGTTCACCCTCTAGAGAAAAAACTTGTGCTGATTCCTTAGGAAGATCTAAGTCTCTGACTATATCATTTAACTCAGATTGGGTATAAAAAGTTTAGGTTCATCGCTACCGGGGTCATATGTACCATCGTTATCACTTCCACATAGACATACTGTTTCTAAATCACCAAAAATACCAATGTATCTGAATGGGACGGAACCGGTATACCAGGTCCATGAGGGACAGGGCGTATGGCAGATGGGATGTTAGGATAAAATATCTCCTTTTTGTTCTTTAGATTGAAACCTTTCACATTGCATGTACAAAAATAGCAGTCATCAATATGATTTTTAGACTCTCCAAACCATTGGTATACCAAACCGAAAAGATTGTTTTTTTACCTTGAAACCATTGTCTTAATTCTTCTACACAAAAGGAACAAACTGTGTGGGGTCCAAGGCTTGTCTTGGTCCCCCAATTTCATGCCAAAATAAGCAAAGTACACTTTTCCCACAAAATCTGAAATGTTTCTTTGTTTTTTACTGTATAGTTACCACAAATATAGCAGAAACAATCTGCTGAGTAACACATCCTCTGGAAGCCATTTCTCTCAACTGCAACACAAACTAAAAGCACTTCTACTCAAAGCTGGGAATTATATACAAGTATACAGCAATGAACTAAGAGACACTGATGGGAGTAGGAATAATGGCAGAAAGTGCAAGGGGAATGATGGAGGGGAGGAGAGACATGCACCAACAGGCTAGTGATCTGGTTTTAACTTGTTTTCTCTGGCTTTACTGTTGTTTAACAGTTTACTAGTTTAGAGGAAAATCCTAAATAAATAATAGTTTATTCTTTCTTGGATAGAATTTATATAGAGCAAATTATTATTTAAAATCTATAAATATGTTTAATCAGTTCATACAGAAATAATATTACGTTGCTCTTAAATATACAAAATTCATACACATTAGACTTGTGATTTGATAATACTGTACGTGATGGAATTTTAAAATTATTTTTCCAGTAATTAGCATTGAAAAAACTATAAAAAACACTAATTATTTTTAAGACAATTTTTTCATCACAGACCTATGTTATCACTGCATGAAATTATTGTGAAAATCAATTTCAATAAGTAAATATTTGCTACTATAAAAAGTAAAGGATCATGGTATTCAAATATAAAAGGAAAGCTTCTTCAACAAATCCTTGTGATACCAAGTTTTTAACCTCAGAGTTTAATATTTTATCAGGAAAAAAGAAAAACTTACCTTAAACATTTTCTTGTAGAGACCATCAATGAGACCAAAAAATAGCAAATATGACTTGTACACATTAAAATCTTTAACAGCAACATCATTTAAACTAGTTGCTCCTTGAGGGCTCACATGCCTTGAGTGGGCAAGAATAAGGATTCTTATTAAAAAGTTTACTTTTAATTTTTGCCACTTCGATGCAGGGAAAACAATAACACATATACTCATCCAGTACAAAGGCCCTTCCAGCTAAAAAGAAAGTAAAAAAGATTGCTTCAAACAGGAAATTAACTTCACATAACACAATGAATTGTTTACAAAATGTAATGGTTTGTATTCAAGTTTAATTTCAACGAGCTTATTTCAAAAAGAACCATAAGTTATAAAAAGTGAACCAATAAATTCTTTAAAAGTCTTCTGATGGTTTATTATGTCTCAAGCTATTTCCTTTAACTTTTATGAACATGCATCAACAATGAAGGAACTTTTATGAATGTATCAACAATGCATTTCCATTTCAGAGAATTTTATTCAAAAATTATTAATTGCACAGGTCAGAGAATATACAGGGTGAGTCTAAATTGTTTTTGCAAAATAAGAGGGTGATAGTACCCATCCAAACGAGCAATAATTATCATGGAACATAGGGTCGCATTCCACTCTGAGGCAGAAAAAGTAAAATTAGAATTTCAACATGAACTTACAACAGTGTTGGGAAAGCGAATGAACGATACCAAAAGTTGCACAATCTGATTTATTGATCAGAGAAAAACTCACAGCAAGTGCTCAAAGTGGCGGCCACGCGTGTCGTTGCACAGTTCACACTGGCGAAGGAATTGGAGTCGAAGATTCCTGGTGTTGTGTTAATTTTGTCTGCGGCAACACTGATTCTCGTTACGAGATCTTCAGCTGAGTCCACAGGCATCTGGTACACAAAAGATTTCATGTGCCCCAGAAGAAAAAGTCAGATGAGCGAGGAGGCCAAGTCACAGGTCTGCCACGTCTGATCCATCGTGCGGGATATGTGGCATTCGTCTTGCTTAGGAGATATGCTACATAGGCAGGTACAAAACGACATCAGAGGCGATGACTTGTTCATGCTCAATGCATTTCAACTTTACTCTTTTCTGCCTCTCAGAGTGGAATGCGACCCTATGTTCCATGGTAATTATTGCTCGTCTGGATGGGTACTATCACCCCTCTTATTTTGTAAAAGCAATTTGGACTCACCCTGTATATTCATGCATTTGCTCATTGAATTAAGCATGTAAAATTTTACCAACAGATTCACACAAGCATAATCCTTTATTACAAAAATGATATATAATGTATAATCTGCATAGTGTATTTTGAAATGTAAGATTGACAATTCAAATTATATTTCAAAGACAGTCGACTTACTTCATAACAATTTTCGACCCATTTGCTTTTTTGCATTTCAAGGAAGTTTATGATATTCTTTTCTTCACTGTTTACAAAGCGGGTCCTGCAATATTAAATTTAGCATTATACTATTTTTTCCATACATACATTTACAACAAAATCAACTGTCACATTTAATTTAGTCCTATAAATACATAACTAAAAATAAACATAGAACAATATATTAATTATTTATTTTTGCCAACATAGAAACATACATATAAAAAAAGAATAGATTTTTTGGAGAATTCATCTTTATAGTACTTACGTGTTAATAACATATAGTGTCATGTGAATTAAATATGGAATAAGATGCATATTGCTTTGAGGTCCACCACCTCCACTGTCTTCACTAAAGGACTTTTCAAATGAAAACTTTTGCAAAAGAAGCTTAAGATCGTGCACTGTTGATGAATATCCAACATCTAAGTGACCAGTGCATTCTTGAAGATATGTGTTATGCCTAGAAAAGGAAAATACTTACATACTATATCTAAAAATCACATAATCGAATGAAATAAAACTAGAGAAAAATTTGTAAAGCAGAAGCAAAGGAATTTCAATAAATTTGGACGTCAAAATTTTATAGAATTCCAAAATGTAAAGAGTTTACATTTCTTCTACTATGTAAATGTTCCTAAAATAGTATAATTTATATTTTGTTTCCTACATGAGTTACTAAATAATTGAGCAAGTTTACTTTACTTAGGTGTGTAGAATCTACTATTAAAATAACTTATTTTTATATTTTTTCTCTACTTTCTTCTCACACAACTCCTGATAAAAACAAAAGTGAGCCAAATGAACTATATGACCTCATTGTACATGGTTGAAGCTTAAGCCCTTCTCACATAGAAGATAGTTGTGACTAAAAAATCTCTATGGAAACAAGCTTAAATTTCCCTTAGATTAAATTCTGTTTGAAACTTCTAAATTTTTGGAAATTTATTTTAGAATTATTACATTGTTGTCATCTCTTGATCAAACTTTTAAAATTTTTTGATGAAGCCTTTCAAAAATAAGCCCTTTAATTTCAAACATGAGATAGCCTAAAAGTTGAAAATTAATTGGTCCTTAAGCATTGTAAAATACAAAATTTTATACAGTGGGTTTCATTTGTTTACAACTGTCATTCATTAATGCACAAATGACAATCTAAAAACCACATACTTAAGTAAAATACAGATAGAGTTAAGAAACACTAAAAATTCTTTATAAGAAAGCTCACCTAGCCAGACAACTTGCAAAGGCAGATTCAGGTACTTGTGGTCCCCAGAGTGGTAGAAGACCATTACATTTAGTATTAGCATTTTGTAGGGCAGCACTTTCCCATTCATCACGACCACGGGCATGTCTAAAATATTGAAAATAAAAACCATAAATCAATAACTAGTCCCTTCAATATACAATTGTTTGTAGAAAATTGAGTTTTCAATGAAGGAAAGTAAAATCAAGCTTTACCTAACAGCTGCCATGTGGCAATCAACATGGACAACATTGAAATGTGTAACAGTGCTATAACCAGGGGTCTTTCTGGCTCGGTTTTCGAAATCTTCAACATTGCATCGCTTTGTAAAAGTGTAAATACCCAATACTTTTGTAGGTTGAAATTTGTATCCTTCACGACAAATGATACAAACAAGACCTGACTCTTCACCTAATTCTTCAACATTTTTCAGAAGTGAACTTTTTGCAGTGACCTGTATTAAAAGACGTTAGTTAAAAATTATTAAACTTTAGTTACAAATAAAAATTTTAGAAATGTTGAAATGCAAGATTTGTAAGACATCACTTTTAAAAGATGAATCTAATAGATTAAATATTTCAAGTTATTGAACTGTTGAAGTAATTCTAATTCACCAGTTGGAAAATAAACATAAAGGAACAATAAAATAAATGGAGCTTGAAAAGCAAGAATGCATAAATATCAGATGAGAAGATATATTTTTGTAGTATCTTACCTGGCCTTTTTCATTAGTGCTCATTCCCAAAGCACCCAGTTGTTTTTCTCTCATTGCCATTGCAAGCCTTTTCTTTTCATCTTTGGTCTGTTTCCGAACTTCTTCAATCTTTTGAGCAACACTAGGATTTTTCTTTATAGCCTCCATCAGATTTTCAGCTAAGGAACCAACCCTTTCATCACTTGATACCTGTTCCAGCCTATAATACACACAACCATATATAGACAAGTCTGAACAAATTAGATATAAATATATACTATTTTGCAATACATCAATTTAACTACAACTAATCATTAGATCATAAACTAAATATTTTTCAAAATGTTTAAGAATTCATTTTAAAGATATTATGGCCATACTACATTTCAAATGAAGAATTATTAAATAAAGCATAATTTAATGAAATTAAATTTAGACATTGGAAGTTTACAGGACACATCTTAAGAATGAACAGGGACAGTATTCCTAATATAGCATTGACCTGGACCCCTGATGGAAAGAGAAAGCGTGGAAGTCCCCGTTTGACCTAGAGACATGATGGAACTAGAGAGAAGTTAGGCTGGATGGGCGAGCTGGTATGAAGCTAGACTTGGCATCGGACAAGAAACTTTGGTGATCTAGATTGAAGGTTTTATAAAAATATGTGATGTAATTTGCACTTTTTCTCCATTAAGTATACTTTTGGCCCTTGCAATATCACCTTTTTTTGTTCCCAAGAAACACAAAGAATAGATGGGTTACTGTATTTGATACAGTAGATTATATGCAGTTTCGTACATTGCAGGCACGATTTTTCAAACAAATGCGATTAACTATATATCAACTTAAAACATTATTAAAATAATTTTTTTAAGTTTTGATGCCAATCAAAAATATTTACTAAAACTAATAAATATTAAAAATTAACTACTTCAGATTTAACTGCAGATAAGAAAAACAATCCTCAGAATTTCCTACATAATTTTTATGTAGTTTTAAGAGGTTGATTTAATACAATTAAAATTTCTAGCTTTAAGATAAACTATGAAACAAAATTACAAATTATATAACATACACTTTGATTAGTTTTGTAAAACACTTAAAGAAAGCTGTAAGCCTCAGTAACAATTTGTGTACACCTACAATTTATAAAATTATACAATACAAAATAAGTGCAGTTAAAAAGAACTAGCAATACAAACCTATGGATTATGGGGATGCACTCAGCACTGACTAGATGCTGTGTTGTTTCATGATTTTGACTTAAACCAGTTAGCAACTTAAGAACATATTTTAGTGCTGGCTTAGAAGTGAACTCCTTCCATTCATCAGAAGCTCCAAGAAGGGCACTTCTGAAATGAAAAATATATAAATTAAAATAACCGGAATTAAATTTGCTTATTAAATTTAATGTTGAAAAAAATGTAGGAATGTCAGATGTTTTTTTTGCAAAATCCATAATGCAATTCTTAATTTTTGTGTTCCTTACATTTTATTAGAAAAAATTCAATTTAAAAAACCAAAAAATGTTGACGCACATAATAAAAATTTTGAAATCATATCTTTTCTGTAAATCTTAATTTTGTAACTTTTCTCCAGGTCCTTAGAGAAAAGAAACTCAATCAGAAGTATCCTCATTTTAGATTATTTGGACAATATGAAATTTTCATTATGAAGAAATTTACTTTTAATTTGGCAAAATTAGCCTTTAAAAAAATGTTGCAAAAATGCAACATCAGCATGATATAAAGATTTTTTATATAATGCTTATCTACTCTATACATTTCTTACTTTCAAAAACGTTAGAGAAATCGCTCTCTAACCTTGCCTGAAGCATTAGAATACTTGAAAGAATTACAAAAATCAGGAATTTTCAGATTTTTATCCAGATTGTGAAGATAATACTAACACATTGAGAGCAACAATATTATTCACCTTAATCTGGGGGCAACACAGGTAAAAATTATATTGGTGGCTTTATTTCAGATAAAATTCAATTCCTAAGGAGGTTGCATGTTGTAGGTGAGATTGAAACTAGTCTTATAAGAATTAAGATTATACAGAATGCTAATTCAGTTGTAACAATAGCTTTTAATTATGACATTGTACCTCCCAAGTTTGGCAAAATGATATTCATAAAAAAGTAGTTCAAGATTGCATCAACCAAAACTAGCACTGTAATTAACATGAGATGTTTGTTGGATAGTAATGTTATAATGAGAAAAGTAAAAGGAGAAAAGAAAATGGGCTGTGGCCTATTTTTATTGACTTTACTTATGTTGCTAAAAATAAGGAATGTTTGAATATATTGATTAGCTGTTGATACAAACTTGTTTTTCAGTGAAACACCAGTTTCATGTTAAATATTCCAGAGGAAACAATAAAACAGTACAGAGATAGACAACAGAGATGACAGTAAAACAACCGTTTTTGCTATAACAAGAGATTGAACCATTCATTAGTGATAAAAACATAAATGCTGAATGTGTCATAAAAGGAATAAAATCATTCGATTGCAAAAAATCCCTATTATGGTAACAGAAGGTCTAAATATTGTATCAGTAAAATTATAAGTCTGTAGCACATACAATATGAAAACATGTTTTGAACTAATAAAAGTAGAAAGTAAGACTCAAATCATGTTGGCATTGCATTTTCACAACATCTGATATTATTCAAAACAAATATTGTTTCTGAAATCACTAATTCTAATACTCAAAAACTAATGTAAAAATCAAGTTAGTCCATTTTTACTAAAAAGAAAAAAGACCAGCATAAGACCATATTAAGTAGAAATATGACCAGCATGAAATGGATATAGTTACAAATTTTTTAAAAAGATATCTGATAAAAACTTTAGGTTTTACTCACTTTATTGGTGGTGCATGAGCAGTAATGTATTCCAAAGCATCTTGCACAATATGCTTCTCCACTAATAAATCTTTTAATTGATTGCCATTAACATTGCACTCTATTCCTGTTGTAAGCATACAAAAGCATTCTAACTGTAAATCATCATCAGATGTGTGCTCATAATCAAATTCATTAAAGTTCAAGTATGGCTTGAAGTGATTTATCAATGATTCCATTTTTTCCTGAAAATTATTTAAAAAAATTAGTATTTATATTAAGACTATTTATATATTATTATTTATATATCATACTATTTATACATAGAGTGGAAGTTAGTTAACATGTATTGCAAAAACCAAATTCTAATATTGATAAATCTAAAATTGAGCAAAAGTTCACATATACTCAGTAGCAGGGCTCAGATTTTGCTGATATGTCAACTTTTTATAGCAAAGACAATAGATAGTGTTTTTATAGCAAAGATCCAGATAGATAGTGAAATCCAGTTTACAATCTCCTGATTCTAGATATGCAGTTTTTAGGTCTTTTTCGAGTTTTTTGCATGCTTTCATTTTGTGTCCTGGGTTTTAATGAAATTTTTTATTGAAGTATCCTCTTGTCCTAATCTCATTTTATTCATAACATTACATGACTCATCTGTCAGCTTCTGATACCAAAACAAACTTGATCACTCTTCAAAGTAAAACACATCCTTTTTATGCTTTTCTATTTAGCAGGTGAATCATTGACAGAAAGAGTTTAGGCTGAAGGGTTTCAATGGTCTTGACAGGAAAAGGAACACTTCACATCTATTATACCTTAGAATCGTTAATTAAAATGAAGCAACGTTTTCCTTATCGCAGTCCACAGAAACAGTGCAAGTTCTTAGGAAAAAATTAACAGGTCCACTGAAAATATTTTAAAAAAAAACGTACAAAAATGTTTTCTGCAAAATTGTTAGAATACAACAGAGAATTCATCGTGATAATCACACCATATTTATCCGATGAAGAATTTACCTGTTCAAATGGTCCTTTTGGAGCAGTAAGTAGATTTCCTACTTGAACTCCTTTGCAACACTGCCTTAAAATATTAATTTTGAGGCTCTCCAAGTTTTAGTTACATATTTAAGTGCTTATATACATGTGTATATCTGTCATAATAACAGAAATCAAAATAAGACGTGACATAGGCAATTGTTGGAATTTTCCATTTAGGCTAATGTAGTGTTGAGTGTGTTGAAAATGTTTTAAGTTCACAGGTTGAATACTGAGGCAGAGAAAATTCCAGGAAAGCAAACATTTTATTAAATCAAAGTTTTAATAGAATACACATTTCTGAGTATATGAAGCGGTTCTGTGTTGGGGGTTCGGAAAGGCTCTGCTTTCTTCTAAGGGGATTGTGAAATAATGAATAGTTAAAAATTAATCTGCTAGAGGGGTTAAGATTATTGGATTAAGGACCTATTACGAAAGTTTATCGGCAAAAATGACAGGATTTCTATTGAGGTTATACATGCATTTTAAGTGTTATGCACCAGATGGCTAAAAAAAAGAGAAATAAATAAATTGAGCTGTTGAACACACAGCTGTTTGAAACCATGGCTAGCAAGGTGGGAAAAGTAAAAAGGGCGTAAAGATGCATTTGGGTTCATGTCCCCAGATGGCTATATAATTGAGACTAAGATAGTGGGTGAAAAGAGAAAAAAAGGAGTTATTCTGAATGCCATGGACTTGCCTGTGGTGAATGTAATATATATATATTTTAAAGGGTTAATTTTAGTATTGTTTCATGAATGTATGTATGTTTCATTTTCAGACAATTTGTTCGGGAAATATTTTCCAAATTGAAAGCTTATAATTTTTCACATTTAGGTCTCTTTTGTACATTTTTAAGGTCAACAAAATCCAGGCCCTATTCATTAGTAATGCTACCTCTGCAGAAAAAAATTATGGACACCATCTTTTCGACCAGTCATTTTCTCAAGTGTAGAAAAATTATTAAGATTATTCAAAACACCTCATTTTGTTTAAATGCAAAAAAAAATTAGTGCATAACTGCTACACCAGGTTGGTCCAAGTTCTACTTGTTTGCTAATTTTCATAAAAATATTTATTTTATCAACTACATTATGAGACTTTACTAGATGAGACTACATGAGATTAAGTCTTCAATTAAATCTATATAGTTAATAATGATAAAGGTGGAAATCATAGTTGAAAACATTTGATATTTGAATATATCTTATCGGAAAGAGAAACTCAAGTTACAAACCTGTGATCCAAATGTCAGGAAAGGCACTACTCTCATCAAAAGCGAAAGCAATCCTGAAAAATTTTTCATTGGTACACTGTTCACTGAAGACAGTAAAAATGTAACATCATCTTTGTCCCCACAACTTTTACAAAAGTCAGCATACTGTGCTTTATTCTTTGTTGCAGCTTCAGCCAATATTGTTTCCATGATCTGCAGTAACTGTTCAATAATAGTTGGACCACCAGCAGGAGCTTGCAAAAGATCAGGAGACTCTGCTGATAATGCAATCCTAAGAACTCCAAGCATTATTCGAACAGCACCCATCTCTGGATTTACTAACCTATGACGATTGCTCTTAACCTTCAAAACAAAAGCTGTTATTATTCCAAACACTTTTAACGTTTTTCAGAAAATAGAAATATTCTTGGTCAAGACAAATTATAGTCAAAGGTTTAAAATAGTTTTAAAATTTTATATGAAACCATGAACGTTAATTGAAATAGGTAAGCCACTTACAATAACCATTAATATCTAATAGAATATTGTGGATAACACATGTTTCATACTCAACTTGAAATTAAATTGTTTTCCAGATTTACATAAAATTCTACACTATATAAGAACATTTATAATAAATGTAACTAAATGTTAAATAAGATTTAAATTAGAATTTTGATTACATGCAGTCATTAGAAGATAAGGAAAAAATTCAGAGTTTTTTACATTTTGAAACTAGAAAGCAGTACTTTTTACTAAATTGTTTTAGGATTTTTGATCTTTCCAGACCTTTAATTAAAAAAATATTTCAAATGGTTTATTTTCCTAGTCTTCCTGGTGTATATGAACTGTTTCATAATCAGTAAAAAAAAAACTGAATTTGATTTGTACACTTAGATACATAAGTACAATTGACTCTCCTTTATATGAACTTCAAAGTACCAAGGAAAAAATTTGCTGAAAGGAAATTAAAATTTGAGCTCATATTTAGATGAAACTCACTTCCCCAACATTTTTCATCCAATTCATTTCTCAAATTAGTCTTTTTTTCAGTATTTCATATATATATACATTTTCAATATTTCTACACAAAATTTCTTTTTTTTTTCTTTTACAATTTATAAATTACTAAAGTACTTACAAATAGGAACGAATTTAATTTCAGAGCGAATTTTTCAATACACGGAAAATACCTTACAATGCGTACGACTGCAGACAGCAAAAGCTTAGCATGGAAGTTTTTGCTGAAAAATAGCTGTGCATATTCCGCAAGCCAGACGGTTGCTATGACGACACCACCATTAGCAGCCGAAAGACGTTTAGACTGTCGGCTCCAAAGGAAGGCAAAAGCTAGAAACCGTGATTCCCCTTCCTCTATAGGGTTGCCGGTTGAAATCAAAAAATAGATGTCCCTCGTTTCCAGCAGCAAATACAGAAAACAAATAGAGGGAGCTTTAGTGCCAAAATGCCTAGCCGAAACTGCCGAATCAAATAGAGCAATGATTTTGTTCACCATTTGGTTTTAAATTTTTCAGAGGAATGAATCCAATTAATGATATTGTGTGCAATTTACTGGAAACTCCGTTTAGCCGGTGGAAAGATGAAGACAAAAGGGGCGTATTACGTCAAGCACGTCCAATGGATTTATTGACGACTATGGCCCAAAAAAGAAATAAAAAAAGAGCGGTAAGTCGTACAATATTAGTTTTCGAGTGTTGGTTTACTCAGTATAAATGGCTATGCAGTAGTATAACCTTAAAAAGATTATTTTTGTTGGCCGTACTTGCTTTTTAGTAATAAACATTCTGTTTGGAATAAAGATGGATTCAGATTTATTAAACATAACACGAGCACTCCATAGGTACGATGATTCTGCAGAACATCTGAAATGTGAATTAATGCTAAGAATTAAAAAAAAAAATCAGAACACGATTGCCGATGCCCTGAAGGAGAATGCTAGGCTTTTGAGTCATTTCAATGAAAACGCTCGTTTGAATACCATTTCTACAAAGTGATTCGACAGGATTTAATTTGGGGGTATTCCTGGGAGGCCCTTCGCCTATTTTTCCAACCACAAGCCGCAGCTGAAGGAGCATTGGTTGCACAATGACGAAAGTATTTCTATTTAGAAAAAATTCTCAATAATTTGCTTGTTTCATTTTGTTCAATTCAATTGATATTATCAATGAAACTTTTTGTAAATCAAAAACATTTTTTACCTTGATACAAAAGCCAAATAATTTCAGTAACACAGTAAGCAAAGATCGGCCACGGGACAAGTCTGTAATTGTTGCCATTCTTTCTAACATAACTTCTAGACCACTACATTTGCTCATCACATTTGCCATTTTATAAACTTCTTCTGTATCAACTTCTTCATTGTCTTTAATATCCAAGTTCTCTATGAATTCTTCTGTCGCATCCCCCAAAAGACCGCGCATGCGGTACACAATCCTCATTGCTTCAGATTCATTCTTTTCTGCACACCAAACCTATAAAATGTGAATAAAATAAACGTAACACATGTCAACATCATTCATGTACTCATTACTATAAATTTAAACATGAAAACAGAATTAAACAGTCCACAGTTGCAAGTTCTATTAGAAGCCCAAACAATCTAATTTACAATATTATAATTGTAATATTTAGTTTAACCATGAATTTCATTCCTGTCATATGTTGGAATGGATTTAAGTTTAATGGTGAAAAGTCCAGAAACCAAAAGGCTACATGAAACACAAGATTATAAAATTAAACCATCCAAAATTTCTTGTAATGTATTGAGATTTACTACTTTTTGATGCAATAAAATAAATGAATTTATCAATGAAATAGAGAACAACATGAATGGAGGAAATACATATAATCTTACTTTTTTATATACATCTTTAACAGGTAAGTCAAGATTAATTATTTTGTTATTAACTAAGAGTTCCATCCCACTATCATCTTCCAGCAGTGCAACAAGTTCACAGTCTTGACAAATTTTATTCTTCACATCTCGCATAAGTGGACCCATGCCTGGTTCATTGGAACTGTAGGGATTTCCTAACATTCGACCTTGGAGAAAATCTTCTTGTTGAGGATCTTTTTCTAAAGTAACATAGAATTCACTGGAATCACTTTCCTCCTATAAAAAAGAATAAAATACTTTGTAACCTGTTTCATGGATTTAAAAAAACCCTGACTTAAATACACATTTAAAAACCAATGCATTGAAAAGGTTTTTAAAACAAATCAAACTGATTTTGAGACATATCTTACGACACAGAAGAACTCATTTTGGTTACCATCCATTTTATTGGTTTATTAAATTTTACAGGGTTTTTCAACATATTTTGAAAAAGTTTTGAAATAAAACTTAAATAAAGGTATAAGATTCTTTTGTAAAACTATGGAGAGAGAACTATTTAAAGTTTATTTTATTTGGGACAAATGTACGTTTTTCATGAATTCTTAACTATCCATATCCAGGAAAATTTACATTTAATAACAATGCTGAAGACTATTAAGTTTGGAGCAAAAAAAATAATTTGCTTTCTTATATATAAATACATCTAACACTCTTGCATTTTCATAGACCTGGAATACTTTTGATAACTCTGTGAGCTGGTTCAGAAAATATTCAAATTAAGAACTATGAAGGTTCTTGTGCACTGAAACAGCAAATTATAAAATGTCCTTTTTTTCATAATACTAAAACTATTCAAATTAAAACTATTATTCCAAAATTTATCTATCCTACCATTCCATGTGACCATGTTATGATGGTAGTCACATTTTATTTTCTTAATCAAATAAAATATGACAAATATTTTTACCACCACTCAAAAGATCCTTTTTAACTTTTATCTGTAACTGAAAATGATAGATGTTACTTATATACACACACAAACACAATTCTTTGTTAAACATTAAAAAACATAACTTAAGATACTTACGGGATAAATGACTGAACAAAGCCTTTCAAATATGAACACAGGTGTTCTCAGATCATCCAAACCATATTTTTTCACAGTTTCAACACAAACGGCCATAAATGACATGGTTTCAGATTCAGTACCTATCAAAATTTAGTTTTCAAACATGTGTGAAATTCTAAACACTAATGAAAATACAGAATATATATACTAAAATTCTAAGCAAAACTAAGATCCAGATCTTATTTTTATTAGTAAAAAACAGAATTTGTATCAATTTCTAAAGGATATAAGTAATATATTTACCAGTTGTCATTTCCTCTAGCAACTCAAGGAGCTTTTCTTGTGTTTCATCAATGAGTTTAGTTCTTTGGACTACTAACTTACGAAGAGAAAGGTACCCATTCAGTACACAGCCAACAAGACGAGACTTATAATGTTGCCGTATTGTATCAACTTCAATGAATGACTCAAGAAGCTCTGTCAGCATCTTCAAAGCATAACCTGCACAGAAATAACCAATTTAATCACTATTATTATTTGGTCCTAACTATAGTACAATTATGTTTCCTTGCAATACAAGCATTTTAAATTACACCAAGATGTTACCTTGTGACAAGTCAGAATTGAGAGTAGTTTCTTCCAAGAAGCTGAGATGCTCTATTTCACGTGTTATCAAATTTCCTATATGAGGTAACAATCCTTTCAAAGCCAAATAATGTTTCCAAGGTACTGGGGTAATTAAATTTTGATATAAAGTTAAGAACTCTGCAGCACTTTCACCAGCTGTACCAAGGTCATCCAAATAAGCTGTTAACATATCAAGAACTTCTCTACGTCGACTTGGTATCTAAAAAATAATTTTTTACTTCATTAAAGAACAAGGCAACGTACTAGTATGTTTATCCTGTAATACATGTAGGATCATTACAGCAATTTTTCAAACATTTATAAAATCGCAAAAAGATGAAACCAAAATGTCAAAAGAATAGAAGACAAATGAACAATTAATTGTCTATTGTAGTTGCCAAATTTGCATTAGAACTAAAGTTTAAAGTTTTTAAGGACCTAGGAACAATGTCAATTTCCAATTTTAGCAGTACTTAACATGTTCCAAAAATTGTTTATATTTCTTAATGTTACAAAAAATAAATTAAAAAAGAATTGAAGCATTCAGCCAAACAATGGTTTTTTGAAAATGCGATTGCAGTGAAATAATTGTCAATGTAGTAGAAATCGTTTTATACAGTTAATCCCCAAGGAAACCATTAGATGGTGTAGATCAGCATGTAATATTGAACACTTGGGTGTGCAAGATATATTTCATGACCATGCGAATGGAAAAAGGTAATGGTCCATATGACATCTCAATCATCTTAACAAACTTAGTCAAAGTTACACAAAGGCAAATGAAATAAAGGTCCACTTGGCACTCACTCATGAAACATTGACATCAGAAATATTGACCATCCTATAAAGACATTTGGCAGAATGCTTCAATAAATGCAATTGGTAATACAGTCAATAAAAATATTTTTTACATGTTCTATTCCTGAAGTAAATTAACTGAAAACTAATTTTTCAAAAGACAAAGTGCACATCTATTCTGCCTAAACACTTATGAAATATTAAATAAAATTGAAAAGCAATTATTTTTTACCTGACATAGAGCTTCAACTACATTACATGCCATAGTCCTTGCAGCTTGTGATGATGGGTTGAACATTACACGACGTAACCAATTTGACTGCAGTAACTTTAACTGCATCACATTGTGACGACTTTTCTCCCGCCATCTTGTGCCATATTTCTCTGATAAATATAGATTATGAACTTCTTCTTTCTTCATTTTTGAAATGTTAGGGACATTTTGATCAGAGATTTTAGGAGGCATTTGTTGTTTCCAGGCTTTGTAAGAGTGTTTTGGATCACCTGTCAACCATCCTTTGAGGTCAACCCCTACATTCATACCAGCTGAAAATACAAACATAAATCATCTCACAATGAATACAATTTAAAAAATAATTTAGTTTTATTAAAAAAATTTAAATAACACCTAATTTTCACATAGCGATTTACACACAATATTAAAAAGTTTTCCCTGTTTAGTTAATTTTGTACATGATACGAGTGCTGACAAATTTCTAAATAAAAAATACTTCAAATTAAATTTTATCGATCTTTTAGTCACTAAAAAAACATGAATTAAGATATATTAATTTATTCTATTGAATTGCTAATAAAGGATATGAAGTTTAATGCCAAAAAATTATATTATAAAATATTTTAATCACAAAATTAAGAAACTGTTAAACACATACCTGCTACATTTATAGTTGCCAAAGAGTCAACACTTTTATCTTTATTTTTCTTACTCATAAATGGCTCAGGTTTGATAAGAACTTGGAGTATCCTAAGACATGGTAGAGTTATACTTTCCATCACAACAGAGCTTTTGGCATTGACACCCATTAGAAACAGTTTCATAACACATCTAAGAAAATAAAATTCCACATCACAAACTGGTTTAAACAGACAGTTTACAGGTTAAAAAAAAATATAAACATTTTCGTTCACAAAGAAATAACTTTACATACAATTCTGTCGAAATTCTAACATGCAAGGTATTGATTGCTACTTTCTGCCTAGGTATGAACGTTTATCTTCCTATCTGTTTTTGCTGTCTATTTTGGAACAAAGGCAGTTATTGAAATTATTATTCACGTCATGTTTTAAACTTTAAAATTTTTTAAATTAAATATAAAATATTCAATTTTAAACTTTAAAAAGATAATTGTTCTTTTTCAAAGTTAAAGCATATTGTGTTGCTTCCATGTCAGATAGCATGGAATTGTCATACAGAACAAATGGAATATCAATATGAAGTGCGAGTGCATGAATACTTTTCACGGTATAAATTAAAAATAGATTAAATTAAGACATACTAACCTCAACCTTTGTTCCCAGCATGAGTCTTCTTTTTGTAAACTACTGGCAAGCAATGCTACTTCATGACGAACAGCTGCTGCCAAATCTGGGCTAGTCACATGCCCTTTTAGAGCAGTAGCTATTTTTTCCATGAGCAATGAATTCAGATCAGATGTTGCTCGTGCATTGTCCCTGGTGAGAGAACATAACAATTGTCTAACATCATGTCTCACTCGAACACTACCATGACGTAAATTGTAAGCCACAAGTTCTCGTATCAAACCTTGGCTGCATAATATCATCCTATAGCGAGTATTTGTAGATAATGCTCGAAGAAGAGTGACACAGTGTTCCACAGCAGAGCTTGCACATCCATAGCACTTTCCAGGAACGTTTACAGCAAAATTTGTGCTTCTGGGATCATCAGGTGTTTGACGTTTAATTAGATTTTCTTGAGCCATCTGAGGCATTGAAGCTTTTGCTCTACTTTCTCGTTGCCGTCGTTCATAGTCAACCAATTCTCTTCGAGAAGCCAAAACCTAAGGAATAAAACACCAAATCAGGTATTGACTACAAAAAAACATACTATATTCTACAAAATAACTAAACACTTTAAATGCTTTCTGTAAAAATGTAGACTTAACTTTTTAATCTATCTAATTTTAGTTTCAACCCTAGCAATTTACTAAATCCCATTACCTAGTTGTGAATGACATTAGAATAAATTCTTGAAATGCATAACAGCAACATTCCAGGCAGTTTTGTTCTAAAACGAATATTCTATACCTTTTTCATTAATGTAACTCTTTAATCTTGTGAACCCAACAGAAACAAATACAAATTTAATAAATATTTGTACAAATAGGTACTGCCCTTGTGTTGTAAAAATAAAAAATTAATTCAATTATCAAAACTTCATTAAAAAGAGAAAAAACATTAAAAGTTTCAAGTCCTCTATTTTACTAATTTAAAAAACTACTGCAAAATACAGTATTTGCAACGAATTTCAGTGAAATTAAAGCAATTTAGTTTTTAAAAATTTCAACTGAAAATTAAATAAGGTATTATCAAAGTATGAACCTAGTCTTAAATTAAAGATACTTACTTTCTGAACTATCTTGCTTAATTCATCAAAGGAAGCTTTACAATCAGTGCAGTAGCGCTGTGCAAGCTGCTGAATAGCTCTATTCACATTAGTTGATGACACTGAGGCTGCAGTACTTGTTCCAGTACTTTCATCCATGGATTTTTCAAGTAAACCATGTTCATAAATACGTAGCAACAGAATCTCTAAAGCAGGTTTGTTCGCAATAAGTTGCTTGTAAACTCTATCAGCTTTTTCTAGCAAACTATTGATTGTACTAATAGCCTTTTTCCGATCTTCTTCATTCTCTATAGGATCTACGGCACAGCATGGTTTGGCTGTTATGGTGTAGTCAAATTTAGCATACTTGCAGAAGCCACAAGAGTTGCACAAGAAAGGATCTTTTTCATCATAGTTGATGGCTCGGCACTTATGGCACTGAAACACATTTTCTCCGCAATTTGCACATACACCAGGGTTAGCAGGAACAGAAGCACTGCATCTAGGACATTGAAGAGTTTCAGATGAAGCTTGTATGTTTTCATAAAAGTCAGCATACTCTATCATCAAGTTACATGCAACTATGGGCAAGGGAAATTCAATCTTCAATTCAGTCTGGCCAGCAGCAAGAGTACACTTTTTGGCTTTGTTCCATATTGATGGTCTGTTCTTCAATTCAACTACAGACTGCACAGATCTATTATTGTAATAAATGTTTAAAGTATGTACCATTTTATTTCTTTTTAAATCACCAATCCGAAGAGTTATTTTTGAAATAGTATGGCTGCCTATCAACTTCACAATTTGAGTAGTAGTGGTAAATCGAGAATCAACTTTGATGGCTGACAATTTGATATTAGTGTATGGAACTTCTGGATTGTTACAAACCAGGCATGGCTCACTTTCCAAGAAATACCCATCAAACTCAACTAATCCCTGCAAAGAGTTATAAATATTAGAATTGGGATGATTCATCAAAAGCTGATTTTGTTGATGCAGGACATTCAGGCCCTTTTCAATATATTCTTTCTCCTTGTCTTGTTGAGGCATATTCAAGGTAAAATAACCCAATAGGTCTACAAACTGAGCAGCTCGGCGGCCAAATGCTGGTAATTTAGGCCACAGCTTCCACATCATATCTAGAAATGCTTCTTGCTGAGTAGGACTGGAATTTTTATGCAAGTGAAATATTAAAGAATGAGCTTGCCACCTAACAGATGTTGAGTTAGATTCTAATAAAAAGGCACATATGAAGTGACTCAGAAGATTCTTTTCAACGAATTTATGAACTTGCAGTGCCAATGCAATACATTGTGCTGCATCTCCTTTAGTAAGATCATTAGTATCCTCTTCCGCTTCAGCCTTTTCTTTTTCCTTTTCTTTACGCTGTTGCTTTAATGGTGAACTTGCTGTTTGAGAACTAGTATTTCCTGGCAGTTGCTGTTGTTGCATTGCTTTTGCACCACAGAGGGCACACTGTAGGAGCTGCAAAATTATTGGTGACACCCCTTCATCTAAGAGGAAACTTACACGGATCAAAAAGGGAAGAATACTTTCATCTTTCTGACAGAATTTTTGCCAATTTATGGTCCTAGATGTAGAAATGTCACTGCATGCTTTCAAATGCTCAATCATGTTGATTAAAGAATCATAGGAAAGGCTTAGTGTGCTATTGTTTGCAGCTAAGTCTTCAAATCCACCTTGGTTGCATATTGCTTTAACATCTTTCATATGAGATTCTAAGGCATGGAAATCTCTGAGTTGACGGTATTTGTCCTTAGATCCACATATAAACAAAAGCAGTTTTCTGACTTGACGACGAACGAAGGGTGTTTGCTGCATCATCATGTACTCACATAAGTAAAGAAACCAAGATTGAGAAAAGACAACTGGTTGCGAACCTGGTAAAGAATTTATAATCTTTTTAATTTGGTAAGGTAATCGCAAAACGATTTCAGTAAGGAGTTGCGGATAAGCTTCAAATACATCATTTGCATGACCTTTTACATATTGTTTTAAGAAGAATGGTGACATATCAGGAGGTGGAGAAAGAGGATGGGACCTCAATAAATTTCCTGTGATGCTAGATGATTTGTCCTCAGTTTGAATACCTTTCCAGTAATCCAGCAAGACTTTTAAAACTTGTAAACAGTAATCAATTGCATTTGCTGTAACAAGTGCTAATGCTGTAGCACTACTGCAAAATGCAGATGTCTCACCTGCAGTCTTCAATGAACCTTTTACTCTAGACATCATAATGCTAAGCAATCTCATCACAATTAAGTTAACTTCTCGAGCAGGTGTTCTTTCTGCAATTTTTGATATATCTTTATTATTCATATCTAATGCTGTTACAAGAGCAGGAAGAAGTTTTGCCAGAGCAGCACAATCCTTTTCTTCCTCACCAACAAGATCGGATGTGAGCATCAAAATAACTTGCATAAAGGGAATAGCTCGTACACCTCCAACTTCGTTTAATTGTGGAAAATGCTGTAACATTTTTTCTAGAAGTATCAAGCGCAATGAGTGCAAACGGAAACTGGTATCCACGTCAGTATCAATTTCAAGTCCCTCTTCCCCTTGTGGCATTGTGGAACTTGGCAGACCCACAGAGCTAGTTTCAGACCGAGCACCAGTAGTGATGCTTTCAGGAACATTATCCCCATATGCACTACTACGTCCACTAACATTATGCTCTCCCATTATGGATTCTACCCCACTACCGCCACTTTCAGAGCCAGCACTGCCTCCTTGTTCTGCAGGAGATGTGCGCAGCGTTGACCCGTCAGTGGCTGCAGTGCTGCCTTCGTCATCACTCGCACCAGCAGATGCAGTCGTATCAGAATAATGCCCTCCTTCAATAGATGACACATGGTGGGACCCTTGAGAAGCTAGAGACAAAGCCTGCAAAGATATACCTCCAGCTTGGTCTTCTGGCTGGTCTTGAAGACTTAAAGCTATCGCTAGCTCTACCATTGTTTCATCATCGTCTGGTGGTATGTCTAGCATCGGGAAACCACCCTGCCCAGCAATCAGTGCTTCAAGGTTGGGAACACCACCACCTGCTCCGTCAGTAGGCAATAGAACCAATGGGTCAAGGCCATCAACAATTTCAAACTGCTCAAGTTCTTGTTGGAAGTCGTGAATATCTGGTTGAGGAGACACCTGAGCTTGAGCCTGACTGGATGGTCCAGGTGTTGGTTGTGAAGGAACTTGTGGCTGAGGATGACTTCTCGTGTCAGCTGGTTCAGTCTCGTGCATTTCACCAGGAGTGCTGCAGCGTGGTGGAGATGGAATAAAAACTTTCCGCCTTCGAACTCTGGGCCTCAATACTCGAATCAGGGCTTGTTTGGCAGCAAAACTAACAACAGTATCTTCACATAACAGTAACTTAACATAAAGCTTTGTTGCAAGGGAAACATGCTCAAGATCACAAGCAGTAAATGCATGGATGACTTCCACAAGAGCATGGACAGTAGCTTCTACATGAACCAGTCCTCTGAAGGACACTGGAGCAATAGCTGGATTGGAAGGTTGCATTGAATGTAAGTGCCAAAAGGCATCTGTGAGTTGGACAATGAAATGAGCAGAGCCAGAAAAATCGATTTTCTGGGGACTATCTAAATTACCAGAACCTTGCTTTTCAAGTTGGCCTCCAGAATGATTTTCATCTGTGCCTTGTCCTGATTTGGAACTACCTATATCAGAGTCTGTTATTGTGGAGTCAGTAATGGTCATACTATCATGACTTTCAGCAAAACGCACCAAATTAGCAGGACGAGCTACAGCTACTCCTCTCGTAATGGCAATCAGACGATATAGTGCTTCACCATCTAATTCATCAGTGGGTTTTCCCTCTTGACTAGCATTTAAGCACTGGAGAACATAATTCAGAAGAGCATCATCCTTGTGAGAGCAATATGTACTGCGATTGTTATGTAAGGTTGCTAGCAAATTCTTTACATGCTCATGTACGACAGATGGCATGGGTAAAGTCAGCATAGAAGTAGATAATTCGATTGCAGAATTTTTTAGTTGAACTTTATCCTCTGAATTTAATCCAGAAGAAAAACAGCCATCTAGAAGCTCTAAACTACTGCTGACAAGCCTATCCAGAGGAGTCAAAGGTAATGGAGCAGCTGGTATTCCATCAACTTCTACCCCTGATTCAGTTCCAGTACCTCCTGCAGTTCCTGCAGCATTTTGTGTGGAGAAATCATCATTGTCATCTGGCCAACCAAATCCTTCCTTAGTTTTCCCAAATATCTTAATAGAATCTACCATTGTAACACCAGATGGATCAGAACTAGCTCCAAAGAATAAGGTCAGCTTTTTATCAGCAGTAAGAGATTCTTCTCGGGAAAATGGGAAATCATACCAACGATTTCTAGTCAAATTTACTTGAACACTACGGCCAAATATTTCAATGTAAGATGGAGCTCTTTGAATATCTTGATTTCCAACAAGGATTCGACAACCTACAATCACCATAGAGTTGTCAGAATTATTAACCTCAATTGTGAATCCAGCTGGTTTGGTACTTGCAATGTATAAACCAGTTGTATTTAATCTGTGTTTAACTTGTTGAGTGTTATAAACTTGAAGGACATCATTTCCACCAAACTCAATGTCATTCATAGCTGTACAGTGTTCAAAGAAATCTACAGGGAAAGATACACTTCCAACAGGACGACCACTTTTAGCAGCCTTCTTTTTCTTAGATGGCTTGTTTGAACTTGCAGCTGAGGCTGGTTGAAAAGCAGGAGTTAGCCAATAATTAGTCTGATCTTGATTTGCCATATAAATGCGCAGACTACCATCCTCACATAAAAGAATTAATGTTGTTCGCAGTTCACCACAAGTAATAACATGCCTAATGGCTACCATATCAGTAATTTTAGACTTAGCAGTCAGGAATTTGATTTCTTGTACAAGTATAGCATCAGGCTTCACCATAAGAATGACAGGATTATTGGAAGCTTGCATTTGAGCTAATATTAAACCTGGGTGATTGGCGACTTCAGACCATTGACACAATGGCTGAGGAGTTGGTTTGCTATTACCACTACTGTTACCATTGTTACTGTTATTTTTCATTTGAATCAAAAACATTTGAGAAAGTTGGGATGATATTCGAGACAAAGGGGCTATGAAACTTTTTCCTTGAGTATAACTGAAAAACAGAAGTTGCAAGGTATGGGAATAATAAATTGAAACTCCACCACCTCCAATCATGCCATTAGAGTCCTAGAGAAAAATAAAATTGAAAATCAGTAATCATTCTGAACTTAATACTTTGAGCAGTGATATGCAAAATTAACTTCACCCCTTCCGGTAAAATGATGAGTCTAGCTCGTCATTGGTTTTTCATGCCATACTGCATAATGACGAGCTACACTCGTCATGCGACTAAAGTTACTGTTGAATATGATCCAAATCAATAATATAATTTTAATTAAATCGTACCGGAAGGGGTTAATGCTTGAAAGTTATAATACAATCATAACAATATAATACAAACAATATGTATTAACATAAGTTTGTTCCAAGTATAAAAGTTTAAATATATTTGCATGTCCAGTGCATATATCCATAAAAACTACATGCATATACATGTCACAACGTACTATGGAAATTCTATAACATCATATGCTTAACATAACATATTTCTCCCTTTTAGAGAAACTTCATTTATTCGAAATTATTAATTAGCTTATAAAATAACAGGAATACTATTTAATAACTAAAAAAATAACACTTTAAGAACTAAATGTCTAGAGTTAATAGTGTTTGCTTTTTTATATTTAAGCTTGCCTCCAAACTTGAACTACAAGAATGCTAAACACGAAACTTAGAACAGCAAAATATTGATTTCCCTAAGACAACATAGCCAAAACTAATTACCTTTAATTCAGGATGCTTTGTTTCTAAAATATTTGTTACATAAAATGGTCCATGTTTAGCACAACTCTCTTCCACCATTGGTTGGTAATAAATGTGGCCAGCAGAAGACATAAGAACCAAATGTCTTTGCCCATCATCAGAGAATATAAAACAGCAATCTCGAATTTTTTCACTGGGCAACAGAAAAAAGAACTGAGGGCTGAGATTATCCTGAGACAAATCATATATTTTAACCATATCAGCTGTTACAAGGGCCAGTTCTGTTTGGGAGCCAGGGAGCCATATTGCCTAAAAATTACATGTGACAATTAGGAATCAAAGAAAATTATAATAAATATAAAAGAAAAATAAGAAACAAATGTATTTATTTACTTTAATAATATAATTTCCAGATTCCAACTGTGGATGCAAAACAAGATGATCTGACACAGATCCAGAACCACTGAATGTAAGTATATGACAGTCCTAAAAGAAATGAGAAAATAACATTTAATAAACAATTATAAGTAAAATAATGCATTCTTACCAGTGTTTTCTAATCTCAAATATTGCTGTTCAACTTACTTTTAATCCACACACAGCCAAGAAGTCTTCATTGTATGGATTTCCAGTTATGGATAGAACTACGAAGGGAACAGGGGCAGATGCTAGACGCTGAAATACAAGGTTAATTTTATTTCACATTTATTTTTATAATAAAAACAAAAAGCAAAATTGATGAATAGAGCAAGACTGTTATTTAATCAGGTGCTTTGTATTTACTTGATAGATACAGACCACATTCGAGATTTAAAGAGTTGTTGCTTCAAATATACACTGAAAGGACCAATCATGTCATACATGTCAATATTTGGGCCTTTTCTCACAGATCATAATGTACGTCACTTGATTCTAAATGATAGCATTAACAAGAGTAATAAATCACCTTTAATTTGGTGTAGAGCATATTTTAAATATGCTTTGAGTTTACCAATTGAATTAATCAATTTAGCCCAGTTGTCTGATTTTCACTTTGACTCGCTGCATAAAAAATGTTAAATATTCTGCAGAAAAAATGTTAAATGTTTTGCAGAAATTTCTCAAGCATCATCACATTCTAGAAAATAGTTTTGTTTAGAAAACAATGATTTTAAGTACTTGTTAATGATAAAGAAATTGCTTTTATAATAAATTTATACAATGCAATAAATGTAGTGTGTACTGCATAGTTTTCCAACTGTAAAACATTTAGTTACTTCAAATATAATTTAATCTCATAAAATTCTACTAAATTTTATTACAATGTTTCAAAATTAAATTTAAAAAAAAACACATAACAGGTGTTATGAACCAAAGTAAAAAACTGTAATGTACAGAATTAAAAACTATAAATATGAAAATTGGAAAACGATTACATAAGTTAATGTCTTATGAAAGCAATACTTACAGTTAAAGTAAGCTTTCTTTTACTAGAATCTGCTTGCTTGAGGAGAGCAGACAACTGAAGCAGAGTTATCTAAAAAAGTTCAACATTTATTTAAATTAATTTCATGTTCATAACTATTACATTGCTTACTATCAATACATGCTTTTTCATTACTGTAACACAAAAATATACAATAACCAAAACCTACCTTTCCCTTTTCATGACTCACAGCCAAATGCTGACGTTTCCCTTGTGGAGAAGCCAAACAACACATTGCTACTCTTCGAATCATATGACTACTAATTAATTGGCGAATGGTTTGACCTTGTTCCCCAGAATAATTCATTCTTACATTTTCAAATGCTCCTTCTTGAGAGCCTAGAGTGGGTACCTATAAAAGTATTATTTTCATTTCAATTCAAATATTGGGAATTTTGTTCAAAATTCTTACAGGAATAAAATTTAATTCTCTAATACAGAATATTGGGGAAAAGCACTTTTCTTAATTTTGAAAGTCTTGATAATAGCTTAAAAGCATTCATTGCCTTGAAGGTTGATGAGGGAAATACTCTCTGAACAGAGGGCTGTTGCCATTTTACCGAATTGGCAAAATAATTCAAAATTCTGGAACAAGATATTAAACTGAAGTTTAACTGATATTATAGTACAAGGCATTAAGTTGAAAAATACTAAGGCAAAGATTTTTTTTTTTTACTCAAATTAAGCAAGAATTTTATTAATATATAAATCTAGATAAGAAAATCTAAGATGTCAAATACATACCATTAACTGGTCAGATTGCTCAAATACTTTGTCTTGAGTATGAAGTTCTAACAATGCATTTTGTGCTCTGATTGAACCCCCAATGGGAGAATTGCGTTGACATGATTGACTAATTGCTGGCATAAGGTACTGTAAGAGCTCCAAAACAGTAGAGGGGATATTTGTACTTCCCTGTGTATAAAATAAAATTATTTTGTACTGCATTAATATTTCATTTGCAGTCTGATAAAATGAAAAAATGCATAGCAAACAATTTGAGCAAGTTTAAAATGAGAAAACAAATCCTTACCAGGAAGTTTAACAAGACATCTCTTGATAGCTTAATGAAAAGAAAAAATATTAGTCAATATTAAATACTATACAAACAATAAATATCTTGAATAAAAACCATTAATATTCTCATTCAGGTATATTTTAGACAAATATTCATAAACAGATTAAATATCTACAAATAAATCCTAAACATAAGGGAATTTAGAGAAAGATGTAAAGAATCTATAACATTCATTTGAAAACTTCAATTTAAATATTAGAAGCCCTTTCCCTACAATTCAACTCAAGAACTCAACAGGAACTGGCAAAAAAAATTTAAACTGGCATTGTGATAAATTTAATAAAAACAAACCCTAACGAGCCAAAAAAAAATTCAAACTGCAATTTTGGATACAAGGATCTTGAATCGAAACTTTTTATCTTCTGAAGTAATTACTCTTTTGACTACTCAATTTGCAATAAAGAGTACTTAAATCAGTATTAATATCCCTAGAAGGCTATGAAATTTCCATTTAAAAATAACCGAATTTGCAAAATAAATATTTCAATGAACTTAATAATTGTTTATTATACATACCTCAAGTTGTTTTGCTAGATTCTGCTTATGTTTAAGAGATTCATCACTTATCTTCTTGCCTTCTTGAAGGTTACGAGATTGTTCTCCATTAGCAGCTGAAGAACTAGTAGCAGAAGGAGATGAAGGTCGTCTACGCAATGAACTTGGCAAAATCGAATCAGACCCAAAAGAAAATCCTGTAGTTGAAGGAGCAGGTGCAACAGTTTCAGAAACTTTGGGATTACGCTTTACAAGAGCCTAGATATTGTTAAATCAGAAATGAACCTCAAATGCTATGTATAGAACTATTAAACTATTCAAATCTTAAAAACTAGGCAGATGACTATAAAAACATTAATCAGAAAACATGATATATTTATAAAGAAAATGCTACTATGTCAGTAACTTGACTTATTTATTAAGTGAAGTCTAGTAAAATAACAATTTCAAGATCATAACACTCCATAGTGGTTAATAACAAGCTCCATAAAAAAATAGCAGAAGAAATAGTATATATAGTTTTTATAATACATAAATGCAGATTAAAAAAAACAAAGTAACTCAAATTAGAATACATTGCTAGTATCCAACATTAATTTAGTATATAGGTACTACCTTTTTATTTGTTCTTCATACCAAGTATACAAATGGTTCATATATATCATACTTCCTTTTAAGTTCATTTAATCAATTAAAAAAACTGGGAAAGTGAACAAAAATTGAGCTAAAGTAAATTTGCAAGTGTTGAAAAGTAGCTTCACATTTTTGTAATTTAGCTTTCACATTGTACAAGTGTCTTTTGAATTATTTTTATTTTCTTTCAATTGTTAATTGTTTCTTCACTAAGGTATATGCTTTAAAATCAAATAATATTCCACGAGAGCTCTGAATTTTCTGACAAAATTATAGGTCAAGTCAGAAAACTAAACACATTTAAAATCACGATTTGTTACTATTCATTCTAAAAACAAAATATTCTGAATCAAAAGACATTTGTCAACTTATAGCATTTTCTACTAAACAGCAAAGAAATTTGAATCAACTTTTTTGTATTTTATTTTAGCCTTACCTGTGATTTGACAAATAACAAGGCAAACAAATGCTAATCAACAAACACTGGGCTTTATAAAGTTTGACCATAAACATTTGATTAATAAATTCAATCACTTTTAAGAATGAGACTACAAGTACATATAAAAATATTTTGAGCAACATACCTGACAATTTCCATCTTCTTTGGCACCACAATCACAAAAAAATGAACCAAACTTAGCATAAGTAACATCATGGTCTTTGTGACATACTTTTGCACATATTGTACAGACTCCAGCTCCATCAATCATTTTACAAGTGTGACAATGATACCTGAAACACATTTTTGAATATTAAGCATAACAAACATTTAAGCATTAAAAACAGGAAAAGAATAAGTTAGATCTCATGTCAATCTTGAAATCAGAAAATTACAGTAAAGTCTAAGATTCATTTATGTATAGTTAAAGGGACACGGCACAAAATGTGCTTGTATTCATATAAATAATTGTTTTAATGAAATATTCAATTCTATAGGGTTCTATTAAATTGAAGAAATTAAAAATAAATGTTTTAAAGGCTAGCAAAACTTTTAAAAATGAAGTTAAAAAAATATTGTTTGAATTCTATAATTTTAAATAGCATTGTTATCTGTATAGGTAACTTCCAATGTGGCTTTCTATTTTTCTCCAATTCAGAAAACCTTTTAACTTAAAATCTCACAAGAAAAAGAAGTTTTAAATTTATCAAAACCATATTCTGTTTTTTTATTTATAAACTTTCAATGTGTTTCTGATTATATTGCTAAGTATTTTTGAATTACTTTATGTAACTGATTTTATTTAGAAGCTGTTTTGTATCATGAGGGTGATCCTACTTCTTGAAATAATCGTTAGCTATTACTGATTAAAACAATTTTAACAAGGGCAGCACTAATAAATCAAGAAACATTTGAACAGGCATAGCATTCATTCAATAAGCAATAAAACGTTATAATCATATTTAAACAAGAAACATACCAATGTTGGTTCATAAATTCTTTTTGAGTAATAGTAAAAGTGCACAGCTTGTTACAAAGAGAATCTTCATCCTAGAATGAGATGTATTAATGGTAAATTTTTAAACTGACATTTAATGATGACATGTTTCTGATAATTGGACATGTAATGTATTGCAAAATATTAAATGCAAGTAACTAATGAAAGCTTTAATACAATTAAGAAAAATAAAATAACTTAAATACTTCTCTGAACTAAAAATTACATCAAACTGTTCCAAAAATAAATTCAAAGTTAAGTAGGTTTATACTCCATAGAGAAAGCTTTAATATTGTAAGGTTTAAAATTTAATTGAATTCAAAATTTCAATGAGGGAGCCTGAAGTTGGCATCTCTGTAAACGCATATTAGATCTCTTTTTGGAAAATAAAGTATAAGATTAATTTATAATCAGTAAAATTTTAAAAATTGTACTATCTTACCATGTGTCTAAACAATTCAACCAAAATCTATACATCACAGGGCCAAACCATACAAAAATTAGTATAGGTATGACAATATAAATCTACATTACTGGCATTTTTGCCATGTCTCATTAAGTTTTAACACTAATTATTTCTCGACAAATGTTTCCTTAAAGTAATGTTCAAAGCTTATAAATACACATAATGTTTCTGTAAGATTACAACAAGCATTTTGTTCAATCTCTTGTTCTCAGTCAAAACACTCGAATGCAGTGAAAACCTTTCCGACTGCTCTATTACCCGTTTTTGTAAAGTACGAGAAAAGGTTTTAGCCAAGATGTTCCCAATTTTATTTAACAATTATCGTATTCTAAAGGAGTTCACACATCACTTATCCATATCTAAAAACAGTAATCAACATGTGAAACAAAAAATGAGCATTAGCTTACCGAGTCTTCTCCTGCTGATTCTTCTTCATCAGGACCAATATCTTCTGCCCAATCAGAATCCATTTCAGGATGATGGAGTTCTCCATCACAAGGAGGGGATACAGTTCCTGTTCTGTTAATACCCATTATCCTGAAACAAAATTTAAATTGATTGTTGCAATCACATTACCACAGTAAAAAATACATGACATGGTAGATGCTTTTAAATAGAAATGCTTTCAAATCATAAAGATGGAAATATTTTTGGGGTCTCATGAAAAATCAAAAGAAAAACATCAAACTAAAAATGTCTTCCCACACAAAAAAATATTTTTACAAATGCCTTGAATTTGTTTCCTTAATGGGGGATTTTTTAAGTGCTAAAATTACTGCTTTTTTCGGAATTTTTAATGAAAAAACTATGCAATCAAATAATTCAAAACTTTATACGTCTACACCTAATTCTGTTTTTACACGATAGATATGTTCCTGAAGAATTCGTGTAAAAAGACATTGTATCTATGGAAGAAAAGATGGTTCTGGATCTAAAAAATCAGTAAAAATAATTTAAAAAACCATATGAAAATATTCGTTTTAAGCTTATTATTTTATTTCAACAAAATACACATGTAATAATATGTAATGCAAATGAAAAAATTCTTCATGAACAAAAAAATCTGTTTTACACAAAATTTTTTTATTCGTTTTCACTTTCTGACAATAAACGGCGCATATGTTTGTACACGACTGGAATATCAGTGCTATCACTAGAAATGTTGTGGACACCATCTTCTTTCTCTATTAATGAAATTCTTTATGCGATCTCTTGAACAAAATCAGCATGAGTTTCCTCTGGTGCTGATGCTTCAAAATTTTTACGAACGAATTCAGTTATTAACCATTGTGTTCGTGTTTTGGTTAAGCCGTTATAATTCTCTGTAAGAGGATGTCAACAATTTCAGTTCACGTTGAAACTTCCCAGCGCGTTCCTCATTAGGGTTATGTTTGACAAAATGATTACCCAAGTTTTTTGGCCAGTTCCAGGCCTTCTTTTATTAAATCTGCATTTAGAACAGGATCATTTTCTTCATTATCACTACGTTCTGCGGGATTAGGAGTCTCAAGGACAACCTCTAATATTTCATCTTTCTCCATCAATTGTGTATGCCATTGTAATGATGGGAAATTCAGTCGTATTAGGGATGATGGGATCTTTGCTTTTTACACATTGTGGCCAAACAGCTTTCCAACACGCATTCAAAGTTGCTGGTTTTAATTCAGTCAATGCTAATCCAACTTGATTGATACAATCCATAATTGAGAATTTCTTCCACACATCAATCAATGTTAGTGTTTCATCATTCAGTTTGTCCAAAACGTGTTGGAATGTTCGTTTTACGTAGTATGTTTTAAATGTCACAAATTATACCTTGGTCTAGTGGTTGTATCAAAGATGTAGTATTAGGTGGCAGAAATAAAATTTGTACATTTGGGTGTTCCAAGACAGGATGGCCAGGTGCATTGTCAAGAATCAGAAGAACTTTAAATTTGAGACCTTTCACATTCATGTAACGTCTGACTTCTGGGACGAAACATTTTGTTGAACCATTCTGTAAAGATAGCAATGGTCACCCAGGCCTTCTTGTTTGCCATCCAGTGAACAGGTAGTTTATTGATATCTACACCTTTCATTGAACGCGGGTTTAGGGCTCGATTTACCAGCAGAGGTTTCAACATACGATCTCCTGAAGCATTGGAGCAAAATAATAAGGTCACACGATCCTTAGCTACCTTAAAACCACCAGCAGTTTTCTGCGATTTGGCTACGTACGTTCTGTTCGGCATTCGTTTCCAGAAAAGACCGCTTTCATCTGCATTCCACACTTGATCTGGAGTGTATCCTCCAACTTTAATAATTTTAGCAAGTTCCTGCGGGAATACTTTAGCAGCCAATTCATCTGCAGATGCAGTTTCACCTTTAATTTTTATATTATGAGCATGCCTTTTAAGAAACCCTGTCACCCAACCTGTACTTGCAGAAAATTCATACTTTCTGTTTAACTGAGATAGAAGTCTTTGGCTCCTTTTCTTTAATCTGTCTATAAATTCTTAGTGCTGTTTGTTTGATGGCATTTCCATCTACTGGTACTTTTTTGTGACTTATCTTCAATCCATATTATTTCGAGCCTTTTCCATCTTTTGCTTGACAATATCTCTTGTATATGATGATGAATTAACACTTTTGTTCCAGAACATACTGACTTCCCTAATTGCAGCTTCATTTTTCATAATTGTTCTTATGGTAGCTTCATGTACACCAAAATACTTTCCTACAGACGTAGCACCTTGTCCAGTTGTAAGACGATCTAAAATTTGAATTTTAAGTTCCAAAGATATCGCTTCCTTTTCGTTTTGGTAATGGGTGAATTATGTGACATTATATAAGGGCTACCGAAAAATATCTCAAATTAAAATTAATAAATAAAGGTATAAAAAATTTGTAAACTAACAATTTATTGATTTTCGGCAAAATTTATAAGCGCAAATTTCACTATAGATTCTTTCACTTTGAAATAGAGCTACATACTAAATGTCTTCCGAAGATACAATGCACGAATATGGTAGATGTGCACCAAATTCAATAATAAAAACATTAGGTAATGTATCTAGAGGAAAGCATGTGTTTCAAAACACACACACTAGCTGTTATACATATAGAAAATAGAAATGATGATCTACGCCACAAATAAAATTTTGTTTTCTTAGAATTTAGGCAAAAAAAATTGTTAGAAATTAGATTGGACCGCTCGTGTTAAATCAAAATGACTCGCGTAAAAAGAGAATGAGATGTTGATTTTGAATTCGTGTTAAATCAAATTCGAGTAAAAAAGGTTCGTGCAAAAACAGAATTAGGTGTATTTATTATCACTGCAGATATTAAAAAAAATAATTTAAATGAAGAATCACGCCTGCTAACTTTCCTTGATCATAACACTGTGCTAAGTTCCGTGGTTTGGCATGATTTCTCAAATCCAAGTGATCCTAAAAAGCCGTCCACATTTTTTAGGAAATGGCGAGTTGACAAATCCAAAATCATTGATTTAGTTAAAAAAATTGAGAGGTTTTGCTATAAAAATATAAAAAACATAACACTGTTTTCCTGGTTCATCAAATGATAAAAGGACGTTTACTTGACATGCTATAAGAACTTCAAGACAGTCAAATCTAATAGTTTTAGATAACATCTCAAACACTTGCAAAAAAAGCTGTTGTGAGAAATAATTCCACAATTGCGCACTGAGCCTACATCTAAGCACATCTGTTAATGGCTTATATTGGGACAATTTTTTGAATTTTGACTTGAAATTGGGCACACATGTTTTTAAGACCCTAAAAAATAAAATTGTGAAAAATGCAAAATTCATTTCTTTTGCCAGAAAAAGAAAATCTTCCTTAATTTTTTGTCACCTGCAGGAAAACATGACAAAAATTAAAAATATTTTTACTATACCCAAGTTCTAGTGACATAGGTTAAATACATTGTATCTCCAAATAAAGATTTACAAATTATATTTCTCAAACAGTGTATTTATGGAACTGATAAATATGAACATTTTTATGACCATACAAGAGCAAATGTTTGAAAGTTACTTACTTGTCATTTTGATATCGCAGAGCACCAACAATGTCTGCCATGTATGAGAGCAAATAGCAACAGGACTCCATCATTATCTGATGCTAAAAAGAAACCATGGTGTTTAACTTATAATAAAACAATTCACAAAATAGGAAACATTTAACTGTATAAAATAATTTCAAATTAAGTAAAAATGTATTTAATATATTCTGTAATAAATTATCATGAAAACACAAGTATGTAAATGAAAATAAATACCTTTCCACCAGATACATTTTGTTCCAATTTCTCCAACACATCTTTTTGTGCTAGATATTTTTTACTAAATACAAAACAGGAAATAATAAGTTATGAACAGACATTAAACTATATAATTAACAGTACTTAATTATAATATAGAAACAAATAAAATTTACAAGAGAAGAGGAATTTAGGAGAAAAAGAATACTTACCACAGTTCTAGCCAAGCTGGTGTAGCTTGAAATAGTTGAAAATGTCCAACACCACACCCAGCCCCCGATAAAATAGCCATTACAACCATTAACTCAGAAAACCCTATACCTTCTGATGCAGGAGACAAAATTTGAGAGCCCATGGGAATCATAGCAGACAAGAAAGTGTGGGCAACTTTTTCAGCAACAGCACTAAACAGTTTAAAAAAATAAATTAAGTAAGCACAATTGTTACCAAACAAATACAAAATGGATTATCTTTCTTTTTAAAACAAAGATTTTAAAAGCAAGATACCTAAAATTATTTTATATTACAACATCAATTTAAAATTCAATTTGCAAGCTGCTGTACAAAAGTTGGAAATAAAGTAGAATACGCATAAAATTCAAGCCCTGATATAGTAAATTTAAAGTAAAATTATTTCAATTTTTTTCTTTTAAAATAACGAATTGTTCTCATTTAGAAAGCCCACACTTTGCTTACTCCAGATCAGTATCTCTTGAACATATTCGATATTGAATTTTTTAAATAAATGTTTTGTTGTTTAAATACACTTGTTATCTTTTTATTCTACCTGCAACTGTGGCATATTTCTGTTATACTAAATGTAACTTCGGTTTACAAAATTATTTAGTTCTACATCACATCTACAATTATAAAATGTCAATAAACATACCTATTTTGCTTCACAATGTACGATGTTAAACTTTGTAAAAGGAGTCGATTTTCTTGGACACTGTTTCCTTCTTCAATCTGCTAAAAGTAAATTATGATTTAATATTCAGTAATTAACTCCACTAAATAGTCAGGATTTTGCAAAACATGTTTGAATACAAAAATTGCACAGGTCCAAGAATTAAAAACATGTTTACCTGTGTGGGTCCACCAAATATTACTTTACTCAGCCACTGCTGAAGAGTTGCACTATCCACTTTCCCCAGCTTGCTCATTTTACATAGTGAGCTGCACAACTTTTCCAAAGTCTTGTCAGTAGGATTTTTTTCTTCTGAAATTTTTAATTCAAATACTAAAAAATATTCTAATATACTAATATATAAAACTTGAACTAAATATACTAATATACAGGGTGCAACGCAAAGTCCGTACCCGGCCTTTATTTTCGCAACCGTTGGTCGTAGACATATACTTCCAATTACAAAAATGTTTCAAATGAGGTAAACATTCATGTTATGGCATTTTGAAATTAAAAAAAAAATCAATTTTGTAAAAATTACAAAATCTAACTTTTTATACAGTCCCCCGTTCCCTATAGTGATATTTAGTAAAAGTTTACAATCAGCTCAACAAACATAACACAAAAAGTTTCACTTCTGTGTGACAAAAATTGACCGAGATATTTAATTTCAAAGTTTGGGATTTTTTCAGATTTGTTTCGCCTTCATTGAGGGGTCGGTTAAAATATAACTTAGAATAATTCGAGATTGAAATCAGAGTGCAATGCCTCTGGTAGTTTGCATTCCGCTGCCATTTATCCTGTTCTTTTTGCGCATTTTTCATTTTAAGGGTGTCGATTCGACATAATTCGACGATGGTCTACAACAGTGTTTCTTAACCTTTTTGGCACAATGGACCACTTTAAAAATTTTAAATATGTCACGGACCCCTCTGTGAAAAAAAAATTGCTTAAACATCATTTATTACAAAATATATTCTGTTTTATTATTTAATTATTTTAATATTTTTATTTCAATAGTATAAAAAATTTGAAGAAATTAAAATTTTTAATGTGAAGGCTGTTGCTGCTTTTCCTTGATTAACAGATTGAATTGAGGGATGGTTTTCGACAAAGCAACGCGCATATCATGTTCGACATTCAGTCGATTTCGATGTTTTGTTTTAATTGTGACAAGTGTGGAAAATCCCGCTTCGCAAAGATATACTGTAGCAAACGGAATAATGGCTGCCATAGCTCGTTTTACAAGCAATGGGTAGGCTTCTCTTAAAGAAGACCAAAACCCTCCAAGAGTTTTTGAATCGAAATCCATTTTTAACAACGACTTTGTTTTCAAATCAATTAGCTCATCTTTGGCAAGGTTCATGTCATCGATACAGTCAATATCACAAAGAAAAGGATTACGAATCCACAACTCATCTTTTATATTTATTCCATCCGAATTGAAATATTTTTCAAATGAAACTTGAAGTACTTCCAGGTGTTCACAGATTTCATTTTTCAAGTTATTCAATAACAAACTATCTTGCCGAGATCCATTTTCAAAAAGCACTTCGTCCAACATTTGAAAGTTTGCATATATCCCATTTTGAATTCTAATTTTCCAAAGTGACATTTTCAATAAAAATGCCTGTAGTTTCTCAGTGGCATCCATAATTGTTGTATCAGGCCCTTGAATTGAAAGACATATATCGTTCATGTGGTTAAAAATGTCTGCCAGGTAAGCCAATTTACATATAAAATCTTTTTTCTTGAAATATTCGAAGAGTGAGTTATCTTTTTCTTCTAAAAAAAGTGATACTTCTGTCTTCAACATGAAAATTCGTTTCAAAACCTGCCCTCGTGACAGCCAGCGCACTTCCGTGTGGTACAGAAGTACCTCATGTTCTGCGTTCATTTCTTGACACAGTGTTTTAAAAAGATGATGATTAAGAGCTCTACTTCTAATAAAATTCACAGTTTTAATAACTATTGACAATACTTCTTTTAAGCTAGTTGGAAGAGTTTTGTTAGCCAGTGCATGTCTATGTAAAAAACAATGTGTAACAATAACATTAGGAGCCTCTTTTTTTACCAAATGGGCAAAACCAGATTTATTGCCAAGCATCGCCGGTGCTCCATCCGTACAAAGTGAATAAAGTTTTTGTTTCCAGTCGAAGTCGTGTTTGGAAAAGAAAACATTTAAAATCGCTAAAACATCAACTGCCTTTGTAGTTTGCAAAAGAGGCTCACAAAATAAGAATTCTTCTTTGATAGTATCAGCAGACACGTAACGAACAAAAACAAGAAGTTGACTACAATTCGAGATGTCTGTAGTTTCATCCAGTTGCATACTAAAGGGAAATGGCGATGCTTTCAATTCATCGATGATCTGTTTCAAGATATTGCAAGAAATTTCAACTATTCTTGAATGTATCACATCCTTGGACAATGGAATAGCCTCAAGTTTTTTTCTCTGTTCCAGTCCACAAACTAATTCAACCATTTCCAGCGCACATGGCTTAATTAATGTCTCTCCAATAGTATGCGGTTTCTTACTTTTGGCAATACGATATGCAACTCTGAAAGATGCCTCAACCAAAGGTTTTTGTGGAATACCAAATCCAAGTTTGGTTAATGTTCCAGATTTCGAAAACTGGGCTTTCTTCTTTGTAAAAAATTCTAGATCTTTAGATGCATTTTCAGGATGAAGAGATTTGAGATGCTCTATCAATTTTGCCGGTTTCATACTGGCGTTTGCCAAAACTTTTCCACACAGAAAGCATTGATTCTTTTCAACACCGTCCGATTCCTTCATGCAGCATAATCCATATTTTACATAATTTTCATCATACTTCCTTTTTTTGGACATTTTGGGCTACAAAAAATATCAAATAATCAAATGAAACATTAAGAACAAACATTAAGACACAAAAAAAACACTTGAAAAAGCGGCAAGGAATCTTGTATCGATGGAGGATATACCCTTATGTCTCGGCTTCAAACTCATTTGTGATCCACATTTTGGACATTTATACATCGATGAAATCATTCCCTTTCATACATTATTCTAACAACGCTTTCTTACCCATGACTGGTAAAACACTAAAATAGCCAACTGAATATTTATTTTTCGCATACAAAACTTCAGCAAGAGCTAATTCCATAGCGAAATCAAGCATTTAGCAATAATATAAGCTAAGAAAACACCAAAAAAATATGCTACTCACAAACAAATGAAAGACAAAAATAAATGTACGTCTTACCTCCAGGGCAGATCCAACGGAAATAAAATCGTGAATCAAGTTTAAAATTATACCGCTATTTCAAACTCAAACAAATTATCGACCAATGAAAAGGCTATAACAAAAGAGAAATAAATGAGCATGCGCGAAAAAGCGCCTCAAATTCTCTTCTCCGGAGGAGCGGAAAAAGAAACAGGGTTGCCATACAGAGCGCGCTAAGGATGAAGTAGGTCCGGGTTACCACTGCTGGCTAAATATTGATGCAAACATTTTAAAAATTAGGATCAGTCGGCGGACCCCCAAAATATGACCTATGGACCCCCAAGGGGTCCATGAACCACAGGTTAAGAAACCCTGGTCTACAACTTTCGAATTAACATCTTTTGTCTATCTTGCTTAGTTTCGGAGTTAGATTTCCAAACTTTCCCCACTGGGGCGCTGCGACCGCTTTCAGTGAATTGGGCATGTCCACTTTACTATACATGCACCCATCGTTTATTGTCAGGGAACCCTCTTTTACCGTAAAATGGGCGTTGCACTCTGATTTCAATCTCGAATTATTCTAAGTAATATTTTAACTGACCCCTCAATGAAGGCAAAATAAATCTGAATAAATCCCAAATTTTGAAATTAAATATCTCAGTCAAATTTGGCACACAGAAGTGAAACTTTTTGTGTTATGTTTGTTAAGCTGATTGTAAACTTTTACTAAATATCACTATAGGGAACGGGGGACTGTATAAAAAGTTAGATTTTGTAATTTTTACAAAATTGATATTTTAAATTTCAAAATGCCATAACATGAATGTTTACCTCATTTGAAACATTTTTGTAATTGGAAGTATCTGTCTACGACCAACGGTTGCGAAAATAAAGGCCGGGTACGGACTTTGCGTTGCACCCTGTATAAAACTTGAAAATTTAATATGAAGATTGGGGCTCTTATTGCACACTACTCAGTTACAAATAAGAGAATTTTCTATTCTTTCCTTGCACTTTAAGTTGATTCCAGTTAATTGGGCAAACCAGTTAATAAAAACATTATTTACATGGAACAAATGTAGAATAAGAATAAAAAGAAATTGCCAAGATTTGTTTGATTTTGACATGACATTTAGTCTGGACAGGAGTATGTGGTTTGATGGATATGCTTTGATGACACTAAATTAGTGATTCTGGATTGTAATTGGATCAAAATAGAATACCATCAACATATTGTTAAAGCATTAACAGCTAATGAAAATGCTGAACAACCAGGACTTTAAAAGCAACAGTGGGCTGATTGTCATAGGAGATGCAGACATCACTTTTAATTAAAAAATATACTATGAAATAAAGTACAGATTTGCAGTATTTAGAACAGATGTATTTAGAAAGATAATAAGTTAAAGAATAAAAATTTATGAAAATTACTTCACAAATTCTGCACATATAATATTCTAGTAACAAAACATGCCTTTTGCCATGTTGAGCAGTTCTGTTACAAGATGTATAAGTATTGAGTTTAAGAAAGCAATAGATTACAATACTATGTGCAGTTTGGAATCAAGAAACAAGGGAAAAAAACTGTTTGTTGGAAGAGATGGATTGTTAAATGATTTAATGTTCACTGAAATAATTTTGTTTTTACATTATCTTGATATTTACAGCAATAAACTTGGCATACTTGAGGTAGCAACTAAACAGGGTCACCGTCTTTAGGTCATGATTCATCTTAATTTTAAAGAATCAACTACCTAACTATAGGATGTACTTCAGACTGAAAATTGAAAACATTCATTAAAATTTTATCAAATTTGAATTCCAAATTTGTAAATCAAATTTTAGTAACATTTATCTAGATCTTTTAAACTTTAGATATTTATTATAAAAACCTGGAGATGTTTTATGCCACTTAACAATTAATAATTAGATAGAAACAAAAAGTAATTTAGTTGAGTGTGAGAGTAACTAAAAATTGTAATTTCAAATAAATTGCATTGACTTACAAAATTAAATAGACTAGTATAATAATCATTCATGGGGTCATAATATATTAAGGTCATAATATATTTTAATTTGAGCCCAATTGGACAATCAGGTCAAAAGATGCAGATGTTTTAATGAGTGTGCAATAATAAACAATTGACTGATTTTTCAAATTTTAAACTAATATAAATGAAATCAAAAAGGCAAAATTTTTTCAGATTTCCTTACATGTGACTGAAACAAAACAACCAAGTTTTGAAAAACAGAGGGGTTGTAATTGAACATGTAACTTTTCTTGAATTACATTTAACAATATCTAAAGAAAAATTAAGAAACTAGAAATAGGAACAATATTTTTTCAGCATAAACCAAGATTTAAACAATACATATGTATTAATTTATAAATGAAAAGTGAAGTCTTACTTTGTTGAAACAACTTGCTAAAGAATTTCAAAACTCTGGTTCCATAAATAGGACTCAAATTACTGTTAGCTGCAGACAAAAGTATGTTCACCATGTCTAAAACAGCAAAAGAAAAACATTAATTTGTGGAATATTGTACAAAGTAATCTGAAATGTATGAAAAAAACAACATTCGATTTTCAGATGTGATGAGTAAAAACTTTTTTTTTTACCATTATCACTATCATCAGTAAAGAAAGTTTCCATTGCTTTTTTCCCAGCACTCTTATCTAATAAGCCTTCCATGAATTTCAGACATTCGTGTAATATATGTTCATCAACATCACTAAAAACAAATTAGATTATTTATAATTTGAAGATACAAATTTATAGTCAATTTTGGACACAACTTTAATCAATAATTTACCCAAGCTATAATCACATACAAGAAAACAAGGAAAATAAACATAATTTAACTTACCTTTCTTTGCTGGAATGATTAATCAGCAAATTGTAGCTTTGAGTCAACACTTCAAAATAATTGAAAGATAGGTAATCATCTCCATCGGGAGTACCTATTAATCTTTCCAAAGCCAAAGTAGTCTAAGAAAGGTAAATAAAAATAAAAAACATAAAACAAGATTATCTAACAGTTATTTTTTAATTTAGGTTGGTTGGTTGGTTGATTTGAGTTTTATGGTGCAAGATCCAGAAAAAGATAAGCTGCATCAAACACAAGACAGTAAAATGAGAAAATAGATTGATAGAATAATCAGACCAACATTAAAAGGAGAAATGCAAGGAATAAAAACAAATGAAATGCATAAAATTTAAATATAAACGTAAAATTTTAAGAGATGTATAAAACTTTATTTTTAAAAATTGATTACTAATATGGGGTCTCCCCATCTTAGTTAAAACTTCATGAAATTCATTTAAAAATCTTATCAATTATAGATGTGGTAAAAATCTTATCAATTATAGATGTGGTAAAAATCTTGAATGATGAAGGAAGGTAAAAAATGATGAATGAGGTGGGTGGCACAACAAATTCAATAAAATGGGTGATGAGGTATTAAAATATCAATGATAAAAATCTTTAAAATGTGAACAAGTTTGAAATATGGCATATGGTTAATGGCAAGATGGAGTGGTATCATTCATAAACAAATGTCTGTGTGAACCTAGACTGGCCGATGCGAAGACGTGTAATAAGACCATCAAGCCGTCTAAATAGTAATGATGGCAGAAGCATTATGGTTGAAAATATATTGTGCAGTTAATTGTTCATCTGCTCATTTCAGTCTTCATGCCATTTGTTCCACACAATGCCCTGAACAAAATGAAGGATATCATGGTATGGAGCGCGAATGTTTTGAAAGTTCATGGCATTTTTTGTTGTGACATCGGCCAATTTGTTGCCAATAATTCCGACGTGTCCCTGTATCCAACAAAATGCGATACCAAAACCATGTCGGATTAGCTTAGTATTAAGTTTTTAAATATCATATGTCAAAGGTTTTTTTAAATCGGACATCAAACATTCCAAAACACTTTTAGAATCTGTAAAGAATAAAATTGCCAATTCCAAGGCGTGAAATATATCTTAAAGCTTTATACAAAGGTAACGGAATGTTTGTTGGTAATTAAAAACTAAAAATGTCTTAGTTGCAAGCAAAGGTGGAGCTGACATGATTGGGTGTTTTTGACCCATCAGTGTTTAGAGCTGTTATCTTTAAAATTATGACAATGGAAATAAAGTCTCCAATAAACAATGGGATTCGTACTTGACCTCTTGTAGCTAGAAAAATGTGAATAAAAGCAAGTCAGAGGTCGCTACAGCGAAATAGGAAAGAGTGGTCATTCAGCCACTTCTATAGAATAAAGAGGTGTGTTATCTATGATTTTCCTCATGCAAAACCTGAAAGACGGAATACAAGAAGGTTGACTCCTGAACAGCTGATCATAAGAACTGTCCATAAGTGAATTTTGCAGCATGGAAGATTTTTAATTTAGGAAACATGCAGTTTAAGAATTAAACCCAGCTTTAGGAGCACATAAAAATCCAAATCCTTCCTAAAAAGTTTTGTATAAGTTACAAAAAATACTATTAATCATAACCAAAGACATGACAACTTTTTCAATATGAGCAAATTTAAATTACTTTACTCAAAACAATTTTTGATGTTTCACTGAGAAAATTGATTAACCAAGAAATTTTCTTTAGAGAAATGATAATAAAATCTAAATCTAGAAAACAAAGCAAAACTTAAAAAGCAGCCCAATTTGGGCCTTAGAGAAATAGGTTATGAGTGTTTGCAAAATACTTTTCATTACTCAAACAAAATAGAAAAACAAAGTATCAATCAAATCATGTATTACTTTTAAAAAGCACATAGATTTTTACATATAGTAAAATTATTGAAACAAATTATTTATAAAGGAAATGAAGTTTCAAATTAAGAAATTTCTCCTTGTACTTACATAATCTCCCAAAGATTCAGTTGTAGCATCAAGTAGCAAAGGCAACATTACACGAATCATTTCTTTAGAACTATTATTTTCTGGACACCATCTGCAAAAGAAAATATTCCTTTTATCATAAAACTAACTCATAAAGTATGTACTTTACTATGCACACTTTTAGGAACAGATAGAACTGTTCTGCAAAAACGTGTTCCAGAAAGTTCTAGAACATTTCAAGACAATGAATTAATGAAGCTTTTCCTTTAGTATCCACAAATATGATGTTTATCTTTTGAACAAGCTAAAGATGCTAGATTCCTTTGAATACTAGAATTGAGTCAGACTAGCAATTTTGCAACATTTTTATAAACAATTTTCTAAAATTAAAAAAATATATATAATGCAAAGGAATAATTTAGGTTATAGCAAAAGTATGATAGTTTCCATGATTAAAGTGCAGTTAAATTTTAAATTCTTACTTTGAATTATGTAGTTTAATTAAAAATAGGTAGTTTTAAAAATAGACTGAAAGTTTTATATAACAGGCAATCAAATGCACCTAATTGATAAACATAAATACAAAATCAGAATACAAAAATATTATACAATTTAACAGAATAAAATGTTTTAGAGTAAACTTACAATAATAAAAACACTTAAATTAAAAACAATTTAAGAACTTACATGATCAAATCTCCAGCAAACCTTACTAGGGTATGCAACAATCGTTTCAAATTCGGGTTTGTAGTGAATTTAGTTTGACCTAAAATACAATAACAAAGACTATAAGCAAAAATTACAACACTGAAAAAATAACAGAATGACATCGTTTCATAAGTACAAAATATTTTTAAAATCTGGAATACTAGATGTTTCATCCTTTTTTAGATTTCTATTAACACATCTGCTAACAAAATTACAATTTTGAGAGCTACAGTACTTAAAATATATCTTGCTCTATAAAAAATTATTTTTGAATAGCAAAACTATAAAAATGTAGATATATTTCACACTTTACATTATTCTTTGAAAATAAATTAAATCAATAAATGCAATACTAGATTTTTTAAATTGCAGCTAAAAGCTTATCAGTGCTGATTGGTTGATAATCCCATTTATTTAACTATCAACCAGAGTAAAAAAATGACTGAAAATATAGTAAGAAATTAATGTGAAACAAGAATATCGTTTAGGATGACAACTAAAACTAATAAAACGATGCAAGTGAAACTCATGATAAAATAGGGCAATATTGGTTTTAAGAATACAGCTTTTGTTATCTCAAAACATAAGTCACAATACTTGAAAAAGAAAATTAATTTTAATGAATCACTTTATATTAAATATTTAAATAGATCTTACTTGAAAGACAGTTCATGTGAGCATTTTGAATAGACAAAATGTAACTTTCAGATGGTATGATGTCATTTGCAAAATCATTCCTCTGCAAAATAATCATTCAAGAATTTATTTTTCTCCTCAAAGCATATCAAAGATAAAAAGTCATCAAAAATATACATTTCAAAATGAAAGGTAAATTCTAACATCTGAACATAAGCAAAGCAAAGCAAAGAAATATAATTGAGTTATAATCAGGTTTTTAGACAAGTAAAATTATCCTAAGATATTAAAAAATAAAAAGCGAATTAGCAATTTAACAAAACTTTTCTTGTTTTATAATTGTTAATTCATAGGGATACATAAAATACTTTCCAAGAAACATGTGTAATCTTTTATACTTTGTGTTCATGAAGAAAGTTTTTAAATTACCAGTCCGACAAACTTCATATCAAGTTTATCGGTAAAGTATTTATTTTTACTCAGAATGTAAAGCAAACATATATAATGTTACACTAACAATATAATTGACAAGCAAACAGCTTTTTGACTGCTTTTGTATAAGAAATATTTTAGGAGTTCTTGCTATCAAATAAAATATTCATTGATATTTTAGTTGTGAATGGAAATCTATTTTAAAGAATCACGAGTCTAACACATGATTTATTATGTTTACAAATGATTGTCCAACAAAGAGCATTAAAAATACTATTATATTTGACAAATTCAGACTTATCAATTTTTATAAAATATTTGAAGTAACTGGATGGGTGAAAAACATACTATATTAATAAAACAAGGCTTTAAACTGATTTACCCAAGCAGTAGTAGTAATAGTGTAGGAATTCCATTGTCCAAGTACACTACGTAATAATGGAGGCAAAAAGTCAGCAATAGCAGATGTAAAAGATGACACCTTAGAGCATCCACTCGAAGCCATGCGTAACACAATGTTATATGCCTGCAAAGTTTTTGTATTAGGAGCTGGAGTGGACTGAGCAGCATTTGTAGACATTTCAGCAAATTGATGTAATAAGCTCCATCTAAAAGAAATTTACAATTTTTCTATTAAATCCTTCATTTTCCAATTAAATATGCAAACATATGTATGCAACATACAATACTGTGTATTGTATGTTGTATACATATGTTACAGTACTTCTTTCTATATAGTATGAAATATTATCCAAAACTTTTCAATTTCTTTTATACTTAGTTTTGAGAAATAAATCATTCATCCAAAATAAGAATTTTATAAATTTAATAGCAATAAAACGTTATTTTAATAGGGTAAAAATTATTCTAATAGGAAACAGAAGTAAAATACTGATAAAAAAGAAGTGGATAAATGTGTTGTACCTGATACACGACGACAAGATTTCAACTGACTGCAGAATAATAGGAAGCATTTCCTCAGCCAACTCTTTAGCTTCTGTGTTGGCTCCTTCACTCTAAATAATAGTAATAGTCAAATATAAAAGATAATTTGAAGTATTACAAAGCGACAATTCTTTTCTAAGTTTAGTTCTTTAGAAACAACATTAAAGCAAAATAATTAAGACTTAAACCTTTATAAAATAGCTCACTATAATTCAATAAACAGATAATTTATATGTTTGCTTGATTTGACATTAGACAACAATGATAAATATGCAGTTTTTCTATGTAATAATTTCAAGAGGCAGTTACAGATCTATAAAAAACATTTTTTGAGCCTGATAGAAACAATTTTTAAAAGAAATATTTTGAAAAGCTTAATATTTACCAGAGGCCTCGAGAAATATTCATCAAGAGCAACTTGCACTTTTGCAACTGCACACTCTATAAGAAATATGTCGAATAGACGAGGAGATTGTTCTTTAGCACATTGTTCAGATGGGGATGATGGAGCTTGCTGCAACTAAATTGGATATTTCAAAAATACAACAGCTTTAATTTACATTGACTTTACTCATGGCTTAAAATGAGAATTGTAAAAGTCACTTTTATAATGTTTATTGAATTATTGATGTCTTATGAGAGTAAGATAAAAATAAAAAATGTCAAGAAAGAAATAAATCAAAATATGCTGACTGTCAATGTGTCAAAATCTATAAGCGGAAATTATTTCATTTTATGCATTCTTAGTCAATTTTGTTCAAATAAAACCCAAGTCGATTCTTACCAGTTTAGTGATAAGTTGTTTAGCCACTTTAATATCAAACTTCACAGAACAAGCACTTTTTGTCACTGAGCGTAAAAGCGACTCTGCTTTTTGAGTAGTCAATCCTTGTTTCACTAAAGTATCCTAGAAATAGAAATTTAAATATTTTAAATGTGATTAAAGTACATTTATTGCACATTAAACACATTTAATTTTCAGCACATATTTAAAAGTCAATATGTTAAAATTTAAGGACTCTCAAAATTAAGGAGTCAGAAATCCTGTTAAACATGCATTGATAAAAATATGCAAGATGAAGCTTTTTGATAACTGGGAAGGTAACAAAATTAATAGTGAATAACATATATATATATATATATATATATATATATATATATATATATATTATAGTTTTATCTGGCAAAAAAGGTTTTTCCATAAGTGGCAAAAGTTGCAAAATTGAAGCAATTTAACTGAACCTAAAAAATTACATTTACTGAATAGTAATGATAGTATACATAAAACCAAATATTTATTGCTTTCACAACACCTGTCTGCTCCAGTCCATATGCTTCTGTCCCAACAGGAAACCATATGTTTATGTTCATTATTCTTTCACAGCTTGCTCTTATGAAGCATATCTTGATGGATTGTACAAGATTCTTATCCTTACCATGTTCATTAAATTTACATTTAAAAAACATTTCCTACTGTGCAACCTTAATCTGGTAAAGTTTTCGACTACAATTCTCATTAAGTGAGAATTGTCAAAAAAAAACCAATAGAACATTACCTTCATCCAGCCAGAAAAAAGTTTATGACTGGCCCGTGAAGACCAAACAATAGCATGCAAGCATTCTGCATCATTGAGTGCGGAAGTTCCAGTAGATATAGATTCAAGAGATTGGACTGATGGTGGTAAACACAGCATCAACCTCCAAGCTATGCCCATAGAGTACTGAACAGCGCATAATCCCTGAAAAGTTAACAAATAGCTAGCTCAATACAAATGTTATTCAAATTAAGTCAATGAATCAATAAACAAAACAAAAACAGAAAATGTCAACCTTGTGAGGATTACAAAAAAGATAACATGTTTAATTTAAGAACAATGCGACAAGAAAAATCAAGTCAAAGTACAAAATACATTTAAATCTATTGGAAAAGTACTTTATATTGTGGACCAAAAGAATATATCAAGCTTTTTAGACTGAATAAGTGATAAATTCAAATGTAACCTTTCAGCAAACATAAGTGAAATGCAAGTAATTCATACTGTTGTGAACTAGCAGAAATTTGACGACATTTGGTAGTTTGGTGACTTTCTTAGTTCGCCAAGAGGGCGTGCCTGAAGCATTCGATATTGAACTGAGTACGTCCTTGTTCCGGTCCATAGTGAACTTCCTTGTTGTATTTATACCGTTTATTCTATGGTCCATAACAGACTTTCGTTTTATTAATTATATCAGCTCATGGGAGCTAATTGAACCAGCTCATGGGAGCTAATTGTACCAGTTCATTGGAGCATCCTTGTGTTAAGTTTTATAAATAAATAGAAAAACTAATTTGATCTTGTTGACCAATACACATACTGTAATTAAGTTCAGTTCCAAGGATTATAGTTCATTGTTTTATATAATAAATCATAAAGTATGGGTGCCCAGCTTAATTGACACATGTTAAAATACTGAATTTTCTACTTTTTTTTATTCAAACATTTAACCACTAATTAGACACAGAAATTGGTTTTGTATTTCTTTGATGACACGAAATGCTGCAGATTTTATTTGGTTACTATAAATAATGCATATCTTAATATTCCAAAAATCAAAAATTGCATTATAAAAATATGAACAAAATGCAAATAAATCTATAAAAAAATTTCATTAAGTGATTCAGAATAAAACAATTATTGGTTCATACACAAAACTATTCATAATACTCGACTTACAAGAAAGGAGAGATTCTCTGCAGTAACTCGGTCAAGCATGTCACATTGTGAAGCAAGATAAATGAGGTTTTGAATTGAGTAATAAAAACTAGGATACTTAAGAATATCTCCACTACTCAGGATGAAACTCAGAGCCTAAAAATAATGATACATAATAATTAATAAAATCTTAATGTATGTATAAAAACAATAAAGCAGTCACTTTTAAACAGAATTAACTACCCAAGCATTATCAGAAGCCTTTAACTATATCAAACATTGCTCGTTATCATTTGGATACTCGTATTCTTGGTAAAAATAAGATTTAAACACAATTTGGAAATAATGAATATACTCACAAAACCATCTAGCTTTGGAACCTCCTGATTGCTGAATTCGACAGACATCAAATTGAAAAACTTTGGCTTAGCAACAGCACCTGTAAAAATAACTCCTACCATGAATACTTAGGCATAAAATCTCAAATGAGTGAAAACAAAGAAAAGGTTTAACAAAACAATTAAAAAAATTAAATAGCAGTTTAACAGCCCAAATATTTTACACTGCATTAAAATGCATCACTAAAGAGAATGCTGTAGGATAATGTTGTAGCAAAATTTTTTAATTTAGTTAGTTCCCACTTTATTTCAGAAGAGTATAAGAATACATTTTTGCACTCACATGAGAAATAATAATAATTAAGATTTACCTTGACTTTCTTCAGGTGGCAAATTTTTTACATAATTTTCTTCAACATCTTTGCATGGGAAAAACATTTTTACTTGTTTTTTAGTATTATCCTTTTCAGTAGCAGAGCTAGCATTTTGGAAGCTAAATAAATTTTTCTGAACCTAATGAATGAAAAACAAGTTTTAAGCACATAAAATTAAATAGATCATATTCAAAAAAGGAGCAATCAAAAATACGACAACACAGCAGAGAAAGATCAAGTTTTAATAAAGAAATCAAATGTCACTTGCAATGGAACAATAGCAGATAAACAAATAATAATTTAAAACTCATCAACCAGTCAAAAAGCAATGAACTTAATACTATGCCAAAATCATGAATTTAAACTTTTAGCTCAATTTTGATATCTACACTTTCAATGCACAAGAAACTAATTAAAAAGTAGTCATATCTTCCACAATAATTGTTAAAAAATACTGAGCCCTTTAATTAAAAAGAAATGAAACTGAAGCATATGAAAGACTGAAATATGAAAATGAGGTATTATTAATACCTTATCCAGTATTTTCAATATTTACCTGTTCAATCAAAGATGGTGGAGCATCATACAAATTTCTCATCATATACTCAAATATGAGCAACATTCTAGCTATATACAAGACTTGAAAATCCCTCAAAGGACTAAAACAAAAATAATTAATTGCATGAGATTTAAAGATACATCAATTGGAAATTGTAATTATAAGAGATGTAGCTTTAGCGAAATTTCACAGTAAATTTAGAGCCAATTTGTAAGAAATATGTGTTACATTACTTTACAAAAACCAGAGAAGAAATTAGTAGAAAAAACAGTTTCATACACAAACTAGTTTGACATCTTATAAGTGCTATCTTATTAACAGAAATGTAAATTTTTTATGTTATACATCAAGTAAAAATATAAACTTTTATGACAAAGATCTTAAGAAATAACATTTTTTAAATGGCTTACATATACTACTTATTGTTTTCAATAAAATTATCACTTGCATATGTGTGAGGCATACTTTAAAAAACTAAGGGCATAAGAAATTTTACCTCATGACAGTAGAAGAGACTTCCATTATAGTTTGAGCCATCATTAGAAGCACACCTTTCTTCTGCATTAAATGTAGGTTATGGAATAGGAACAGCAGTAACTGGGCATGCTCAACATTTATGTCTATAAAAATACAGCAATACATTTACAAAATTCTATACTTTAAAACTTCAAATAAATATTTTGGAAAACATGTTGCAACTGTCATTCAAATCGACTGACTACAAAGGATAATTTTTCGCCTTTTCAAAGCATTAAAATTTGATCATCAAAAGAAATTGATTCTACAGCTCAACTTTCAAGCAAACAGATTAATTTTTGAATAAATCTTTTTCCTCACAACTCATGATTTTGCACTTTGTCTAAAAACTCATTGTTTGGAGTTAGAAAGAAGCATTTGACAGTTAACTCCTAATATATTTTTATAAAAGAATTAAAATGAGTATAAAACTAAAATAACATGTCTTACTAACAAAATTCTTCAGAACCCTTAGGATAGTTTAATGTGACAATCACATTGATACATTGGGTCATCCGGAAAGTCCTGCGGTTTTTCAAATCGAAGCGTGCTTTCTTATTACTATTTTGCTACCGCTGATAAGGAGTGACCTTGATTGAAGCAGATGTGTAAATTCGGTCTTTTCTGCTTTCACTGCATAATTCTAGCTTGTGTTGGGCACAATTTTTGTTTCACTGCAGTGCTAAGAATGGAGAACCAAAAAGTTCATTTTCGTAATATCATGCTCTTTTAATTTAGGAAAGGAAAAAATGCTGGTCAGACTGCTCATAAAATTTGTGCTGTTTCTGATGACAGTTTGAAGGTGGTTTGGTAAATTTAAGCGCAGAAATTTCAGCCTCGGAGATGATGCCCGCTCTGGACGACAATCCTCTGTAAAAGAGGACCTATTAAAAGATGAATGGCTGAAAATCCTGGCTGAAAATCCACGTTACACAGTTCAAGAACTATCACACAGATTAAATATTCCAAAACATACAGTTCATGATCATCTGAAGAAGATTGGGTATGGTAAGCCACTACGATGCATGGGTACCCCATACTTTAACACAACAGAATATGCTTGCTCGAATTTCGGCATGTGATTCTTTGCTGAAACGAAATGAAGCTCCTTTTTTGAAACAGCTCATTACTGGAGATAAGAAGTGGATACTATACAATAATATTACAAGAAAAAGATCATGGGGTAAGCCAAATGAACCTCCCCAACTAACATCGAGAAGGGAGCTGCATCCCAAAAAAGTAATGCTTTGTGTATGGTGGGACTAAAAGGAATTGTTCATTATGAATTGTTGCTACAAAATCAGACAATAAATTCGGAAAAATACTGTTCTTAAATGGTAGTATTAAAAGCAGAAATCGTAGCAAAGCGGCCAGAACTGACCAATCGTCGAGGTGTTGTCTTCCAGCATGACAATGAATGTCAGACTTATTGAGTATGGTTGAGATGTTTTGTGTCATCCCATATACACCAGATCTTGCCCCCTCAGATTTTCACCTCTTTAGGTAGCTACAAAATTCTCTGAACGGCCTGGAGTTCAATTCTTTGGAGACTGTCAAACAGCACCTCGATAACTTCTTTACAAATAAGCCTAATGACTTTTTAAAAAAGGAATTTTCCAGCTGCCGGAAAGATGGCAAAAAGTCATAGAACAAAATGGTGCTTATGTGACTCAATAACATTTTCTTAACTTTTTGTACTGCTTCGTTGGTATTTATCATAAAAAAAACACAGAACTTTCCGAATGACCCAATACATTTATTCATTATGAAATCATTGAGCTGTTTGAAGTAGAAAGAATGAAATTAAGGCAAGACACACTGGTCCCAAATAAGTCTTGCAACACTAAATACATTAAAACATGCATGCCAAGATGTTTTCTAATGAGGTTTACATGAGTATATCAGATGTTTTGTCACATATCCAATCGATGTGTGGCTTGCCCAAGACCTACAATTTGAGGTAGGATGAAGCATAAAGGAGCATTATTCTACTTGTCAAGTGTTCAGTTTCTACAATTGCCAAAAACTATTGAATTCACATAGACACATAGGGAAAATGAAATCAAAACTAGTGATTCAAAAAATTGATTTGAGAAAGCAAATCAAAATACCTGACAATGGAAAGAAACAGGTCTTTTAAGTGCATTTGCTTTTACCAATGATTTCAATTTGAGGTAATTTGGAATAGCTTTAAAACATGAATTAAGATCTCACCAATTTGAGCTGTTTTTGATTCTACTATTGATGTGTTGAAACAATAGTTAGTTGAAGATAAAACAAGGGGAAGTATGTTTTTCTTGAATTTAATTTAATAAACTGGCACTACATGTTTTCCATCAAACAAAAATTAATACATGCAATGAGAACTTTGCCTATTGTTTTTTATGCAGGGTAATGTAACTCAATTATGATATCACAACACAGAAAGAACAAATGTCGGTAAGTATGTAATTACTTACATAAAAATTAATTTCAAATCACTAACATAGATGCTATCAAAGAAATCACAAATAGTTTTCATTCACATAAGGCAAAAATTTTTTATTAAGACGTTGACATACATTACATATAATTCCAAGAAAAAGGATAGATGAAAAACCTCTATTTTATGCATTTATTGACAAATCAAAAAATATTCTTACATAAAATGTTTAGAGATACATAAGATTACTAATGAAAATCTAAAAGCTGAAAGAATTCTTACCTTCTCCATCTTCAATCGAAGTAAATGCTGATGGTGTTAATATAGCTCTTTTTAGAGTATTTAACAAACGGAGCCAAATTAAAACACAGGAAGTTTCACTGTCACTTCTAAGTTCATCTTTTTCCCTTTGTTGACGAAGCAAAAGAGTCTACAAATGAGAATGCAAGATTTGATAAATTAATTTTAATGTATACCAGTTATATATGGGGAAAAATACATTAGAAGAAAAAGTGCCTTTTGAAAACTTTTCCAAGATTGGATAAAATTAAATCACAGTACTTGTACAGCTAAATTAACCAATTTTTTTTACACATTTTTAACAAAAACTTCTGGATAAGTTAACCCACTTATGAAATACTTATCTGTCATGTGATTATTGTAACTAATAAAATGCATGTTTTGAAATGAAAGTGAAAAAAAAGTGAAGGATAAAAAAATGGCTTCATCAGAAAGTGCTAGTTTCATTTTAAGATATTAATCAAAAATCTTCCCTGAAAAATTGACTAATTCATGAAACTGCATATATAAATTTATGATGTGAAACAAAACTAAGTGTCTACTAAACATTTTTTAAAAACTAGTCCAAAGGTAGCCTGACTGGAACTTCAGTTACACTGAAAAAAAGAGCTATTTAGATGTTGATTTTCCAGATGTGGAAAACTGGTCTGAATTTAAACATGGTATATTTTCTTTTGCCACACCAATAGCAATCAATACATCCTTTCAGAAACCTCAATTGTGGTGCTATCACACTTTTGTAGTTTTTTACATTACAAATATATTTTATGAGTAGAATAGAGAATTGCGTTTACTTGAGCCAAAACAGATAAAGTACGAGAAAACACTTGCAAAGGCCATGTTTCTTCATTCCATGGATTAACTCCAAGTTGAGCTAAAAGTACATTCTAGGAAGAAACAAAATTATGAATATTTTATCTTATCTTTACTAATTTTGTTTACTTGAAATCAGAGATAACTAGTATGTCTAGTAAAAATTTGCTCTCTTAAGTTTACCTGTAAATTATCAGACAACATATTAGTTGCTAAAATGTTGTGAATAAATTTTGCAAGTGATTGTGAAAACTCTTCATACAACTGTCCAAGCACTGGCCCAAAATAAACACAAATTGATCCTGAAAGAAACCACAAAAATATATAAAATGAAACCCATTCTATTAGCTTTACATTTTTGATAAAAGTACCAAAACATTTGTGTATATTTTTCATAAAAAGTTAAGGAACACAAAAAATTAATCATAATCAGTAAGTACATTTTAAAAAGAGTAAAAATTCACTATAAGTAAATATCTACATACCACTATCAGTCTTAGAAGTTTCTCGGTCCAAATCTTTTATTATACCAGCTAAAACAATCATCTGTGATTCTCCAAGATTGTATCTATAGCAAGTAGATGTTTGGATTAAATAAATAATATCTTTAAGTTTCCACTTTCAATATAAAAGCAACAAAAAAGGTTTAAATAAATAAAATACGAACCTCAAGAAAGTCTTGATACACTGGGTGTCAAAATTCACCAAAAAGTTATTCATGAATGAGAAAATTTTGGAAGCTAAACTGATGTACTATAAAAGGAATAAGTATTTTAGTGAATAAACAATTTTCTATGCATTAAAGTTAAATTACAAATGATACTGCATTTATTGTATTACTTTTAATTCAGCTATTCTTATTAATATAAAAAAAGATTTTATCTATCTTAAGATTTCAGAAAGGAAAATATTTTCTTTACATATTAATATTAAAATAATAAATTTGAATGTGGCAAATCAAATTCTTGAGATACTAAGATTATTAAATAAAATAAACAGAAACAATGTACATACTTGGTTGTAAATTTCTCCATTTGAATTAAATACAAAACACAATTAAAATCCTTAAGGCAACAGTAAACTAACCAACATTTCATTAAAAAAGAATTGTTGCAATCAATGTGGGACACATTCAGGAATAGACTGAATTTTAGCATATTTCGAGTGATAAAAATGTTTTAGCTCAATCTCAAGAACTAGTAAAGAGGAGTTCACTTTCTCATCCATTTCCATCAATAATATTTGTGGGTTAGTCTATTGAAGCAAAAAGGAGATTTCAATTTAGAAATAGATATAACAGCAGTATGCCTTTCCATCAAAATTAGCATCAATATTAGGGGTACAATATATTCAATCCAAAGTAAAATAAACTAACTCCATTAGGCTCTCCTTTGTCAGGTATAAGTGAACAAGACTGTGCAGTTGTCTGCTGAGACTGTTGTGCTTTGGGGTTTGTACTGTCTGACTCGTTAGAAGTGGCCGAAGGTGTAGGTGCAGCAGATGTTGGCTCAGGTGGAGCTAAAGTTTCTTCAAACCATTGTCCAAGTATAGGTTCACTATCATCATCTGAAATGTAATTATGGTGTTAAATTAAAATAAGTAAACATGTAAGAATTACCTATGGGGTATTAGAAATATTGTGGAAAGCATAAAAATAAATTGAAAATCTTTCTTTAAATTTGCTCTGTCAAAGAAAATATCTTTAAAAAAGTTCACTAATTCTTCACATCCATGCTAAACAAAACATTTATCTTGACAAACATTGATTAAAAGAAAGTTACCAATGAATTAACCTTTTCTAGCTATTTCTGTTCATTAAATTTGGTGAACCATAGGCTAAAATTTCTATTAGCCATTGAATGTATTTTATGCTATTAATCGACAGATGACAGTATAGAGCACCTGTCACATGGTTATCCAAGAAAACCGCTATACAAATTAGTTCAGGAATTTTTAAAGTGTGGTTTCATAGTAAACCCACTTCACTTGGAAAGGTTAATCAAAAACTAACATTTAAAGAACAATCTAATAAATTACAATGAATCCTCGAAACAAGAACAAATTAAAATTAAAATACTTAGAAAAATTGCATTTTTCAAAAGCTTTTTATTGTGCGTGCAAAGGCACTTAAACAAAAAACATGTATTAACCCCATGTGTCACAAGAAAATACAGCATAGAACAAAAAGAAAGAAAAGATATTCCAGCTGCTTCAAACGTTCTCAAGCCTTTCAATAGAACACATGGATGCCCTATGCTGAAAATTTCAAAAGGTAATCAGTCCCTGTCAGCCATCCCTCTGTACAGAACACATTTTGGAGTACTACAGATACCAAAACAATGCATATGCTTGGCCAGGCAATCATGCCCTATCAATAATCTAAAAGCCACCACTTCTATATAGCAAGGGCCAGCAGGGATGCATGGTTCCCAAGGCCAGTGGGGATGCATGATGGAAAACGATTTCCCCAACATTTTGTGTTACTAGCAAAATTGCTAACCTCACTCGAGTTGAATTGGTTATAGATTGAAAGTGACCAGAAAATAATCATTTTCCTCTTTCGTAGAAAAATGCCAAATCATTTAAGTGTGAGCAAAATAATTTTTTACTCACAAATGTTTTTTCTTGAAAATTCCGTTTTGTGGCACACGAGATAATAAAAGAACTTGTTTTAAAATTCAATGTCTTCAGTGTGATAAAGCAAAGGTAAGCTATTACCATTTTTTAAAATGGTAAATCAATTTGACGGCGTTTCTTCTAAAGAAGACCATTGTTTTAAACAAACTTTCCCTATATAAATTGCTTAAATATAGCTTCAATTCGTAAAATAAGCCACCTTGGCCATCTGTCACTATGACAAAGAATTTGTAATATTTCAAAAGTCCTAGTTCAGATATTTTTAATGTTAATGTTCTTTCATTAATGACAAAATTCCACTAAAAATTTGCTTTATTCTTACTTGCATGCCGCTTTAAACAGAATAGTTTGCGGTGGTGTTGCATGTGATGAAAAGGAATTATAATTTATTATAAAATAATTAATATTTAAAACAGAATTAAAAAAATAAAAGTTGGCGGGAAAAAGTTCTAAAGATATAAATATGTGATTCTTTTTATCTCTTGATCTCACACAATTGCCACAACGTACAATTAAAAATTAGATAGAATTTAAAAATACGAAATTAATTTGGAGCAAAAAAATATCACTGCATGTTGCAAACTAACACGAGTTTACGTTCTGTTGCAAAATAACGTCTGTCCCAAATGTTCGGAAATAGTTTATACTGCAAAGAAAATAAATAGGGCTCAAAATAAAAAGTATTTGAATTTAAATTCTGCAAAAATAATTTTTTAAAAAGTAATTGATTTTTCAGCAATACTGGTAAAATCATTTAAGTAATTGCAATGCTCAATATGCATTCCAGTTTCTCCAAAACTACCAAATTATGGTTGATTTTAGTAGTTACTCGGATGTTTTAACATGAATCTTGCTTAAATACGTAAGCAAAGAAATTTAAAATAATGCATCAACTAAACTAAAATTTGATGTATCAAATATAGAACATTGAATTAAAATATGCTCAATAAATCTTATGTAATACTTGTACAAACAGACACAAAATCAAACATAGAACAGGAACACGGACAGACAGACTTATGCAACCAAGTTCAATCACTAAATGAATGTAAGTACTCACAGTATGCAAAGTTTCATGAAAATATATTCAATTGTTTGGACGTAGCATGGGCGCACACAAGACATGCACACGGACAGAGAGACACCAAATACGCAAGAGGCGGATTTGGCACCAGGAAGGACCCAAAACAGATATAAAACTTGAAACGGGTCGAAAATATTTGTATAAACACTCCATTCTTATTTATATAGATTAGCCACTCTTCCAAACTTTACTTTCAAAAGTAAAAAAGGAACTTAGTTTCAAGTTTTGAATTGTTTGGTCAATGAAATGCTAGAAATTGGATTAGACATTCTACTATTTGAAATGCAGAACAGTTCAAAATTTTTAGAAGTAAGAAGCAACAAATTTAAGAATCACAAAACTGTAGTTTAAAATATCCTGATATTGAAGAAAATAAAGTAAAATTTATGTTTCAATACAATAATGCTAAGAGTTAAATTCTTACAATTTGTAAGCAATTAAATCATTTAAATCTGAGGGACTCTTAAAATATTTAACTCAGCGACAGTAAACATAATAAATATCTTAGACCATGTACAACCCCTATTTTTGAATGATTAATCAAAATTAGCATACAAAAGAAAATGCACAAATATTGCTTCCTTCTTCAGAAAAAATGTGATTCAAAGAATGACATTACTCTGAAATTAATTTCAGTTTTCACCATATAACATAATGCATTGCCTTATTAAGATAAATGTTTTTAGATACATAGATTTGACATACGTTAATGATGATTATTTTTATTTGAGCAAAGCAAGTTTTTATTTTAAGATTTAAATACTTCATAAATAGTACCTACCAGTTTCAACACTGCTATCTTCAGAAGAACTGAAATCATCCTCATAATAAGTATTTGAATCTGAGGTACTAAAGTTATCACCATCAACAGGATTCTTTTGAATTCTCTTCAACATGCAAGCCTAAATGAAGAAATTACATTCACATATAGCATCAAATTGGATTTACAAGTTGATACAATGAGTATTTATTTATTGAAGTTAATGCAAAAGAATTATAAAATTTTTCAAATTAAATACCTTGCGATAACTAACAGAAGCCAGGCTAAATAACAAGTTGGTCAAATTTAAGTTAGTTGCTAACTTCTGAACACGTTGCCATCCTGTGTACTTTTCAGTAATATCCGGAACAACAAACTGAGCTGAAGTTGTAGATGTTGAGTTGCTGATACTTTCTATTAAGTCCATGCCTACTTCAACTCTCAAATCATCAAGAAGGTTAGACATTAAAGATATTGCATGGGTGGCTAAAGCAACAGACAAAACCCCAAAACCTTGTTGGCTAAAAGGAAAAATAGAAGCATTTTCATAACTATCAATCTAATCATAACAATATCTACTTTAAAAATACAGGCAACATACTAGAATTAAAATAATTTTGATTTATTTCCATGCTAATTAACCACTTAAAGCACGAGTTTTTTTTCGGAAAAACTGTTAAAAAATGTGATCGAGTTTTTTTTTGACAGAAAATGAATATATAGGTATAGTGTAAGTTATTTTTGTACAATTTCAGTTGTGGGGGGCATTAGAAATAAAATAACGCGAGATACAAGAACGCCCGTGTGAGACACGGGCTTGTGCAAATTTGCCGGTAACTTTCGCCGCGTCAGACACGGGTAAATGCGTTAAGTGGTTATATTTAAATAAAATATGTTAAGATGCTATTTTTCCTATCACAGGCAAACTGAATAGAAAGTACACTATAAAAAAATCTCCAAATAATTCATAAGCATTCACAAATCTGCAATATAATGATTTCTAACAGGGGTGCCCATCCCCCTCAAGCCCAATTCCCCCCATGTTTCTTTACCCCCCCCTCAAATTCAGTTAATCATATAACCTTTATCGGAATCTCAAATTTCCAACTGAATCCACACAAAGCTCTACATTTCGTATTTTGTAAATCAGAGATAAATTTGGATGAGATAAATAAAACCAGAACAGCTAGGAAAATGAACATTTTATATTTATAACAGCAATTTCATGTATAAATAATGATATTACTTACACTTTGCAAATGAAAATAACTATAATATAGTAGAAGCAGTTGTTTTGAAAGATTTTGAATGTTATATGAATAAAACAAATATTTTACCTTGACCTTTTGTATCAGAATAAGTTTATATTTTGTATCAGATATATTCATAAAAAAACTAAAATTGAGTGAATGGAAGAATAGAATATAAAAAAAATTGAACACATCAATGAAGATCAATAATCAGATATTGAAAAAACGAACTAAATGTGTAAAAACTAATGATATGAGTATTATCGTAATGTTTACATGAGTTGCGTAAGTATTCATAAAACCTTAAAAACTAAATTGTTTTAGAGTAGTGACAGCTATCTTATGTGGAGGGAAGAGAAAACATTCGAACACTCTAGGTTGAAAAAATCTATAGTATGACCAGAAAATAAATTCTTTAAGCACAGAGATTTATGTACTATTTATAAGATTTTAACAGAAGCTTTTTCTCTGTGCACTTGATATGGCAAACTTCGATAATTTCTTCATTTGTGATTTTCTTGAGAATGTCATTCTCAGATGATAGTATCAATAAGCTTGGCAACGAATGGTCCCCTAAGCTGCTTCTTAACCTGTTCTTTACAATTTTTAACAGCTCATCGTCCTTTCCGCTGAGCAACTTGTGACAGATAATGATAAAAGGATACGATGCAGCATGGTGAGTTGAGGAAATGCTGACATATACTGCAGGCATCTGTAAGGCCTAATAAAGCCTCTTTTTACCACTTTCAGTCATTAGCAGTTTTTTGTCAATGGATAAACTATGCAACGTCTCCTTTATTGTGTTTTTTTAGGTGACAACTGTTTGCAGTGCATCATTTCTGCTTGACCATCTTGTAGTTTGCACTCTTTTCAGTCTCCTTATTTTGGTTAGACTCTTGTCCAAGTTTGTAGTAAATAGATCATGCCTTGTATGACCTGACATGAAGATATAATTCTTCTAAAAGAGAAAATAGATTTTTCATTTGGGGGCATATGTCCATAGACTTTTCCGCAATTAAAGCAAATCTGTGTGAAGAACACCATATATAGAGAGCTTTGGGACATTCTATTTGGATTAACGCTTTTATACCATTGAATTTTCCTCTTATATTACCAGCCCCATCCATACTTTGACCAACAATTCCACTTGGATCAAGACCAAGTAAATTCAGTCATTTCATTATTCCTTTAAAAGATTTTGGACTGTGGTATCTCCACTAGTGAAAACTTTAATGAGCCACTCTTCAGGTTTGACATTTTTCTTTGGAGACCATGCAGGTCAGTATGTCGATATAACGAACCACTAATATGTTGAACATTCTTTTATACTAATGTCTTGAGTTGAGTCTAGAATAATAGAATAAATGTTAGTCATTTTTATACTATCTATGATTTTTCATGCAATGATGTCACTCATTTTGTTAATTACATCATACACGTTTCGATAATCCAAGAAATTAGACCCCAGCTTTCCTTTTTGAGTTCTAGCTTTATCAATTTTTTCAAAATATACCCTAACATTAGGACTATATTTACTCAATAGCCTGAACAGACCTATGAATTTTCCTTTTGCTACATCCTTTTTATGAAATCTAAGCATTTCTTCACTTAAATATCGATGACAACAAACAGCACCTCTCGATTGGGATGGACTAACTGATCTGATTGTTTAGCTAAACGTGAATCAATCCTCTTCTGAGAGATCCACTGGATCCTTGCAATTTGTGCTGATAAGTGGGTTTTAGATTTTTCATGGAGAGCAATATCCCGGTCCCCCTATGCCTCTGTCCATCCTCTATAGCAAGTTGTTCCCCATATTGACTGTTCGCGTGGGAGGGAAAACAGTACATGGCAAGCAAAATACGGCATCTTTTTCTTGGCTATATACCAGCCATTTTCTAACTTTTACACTTTTATTTGGAAAATTTGATCCATTCTTCCATGATGGGTTGAATTTTCTTCCACCTGTTGAAGGAAAAGTGACAAAAGACAAATCTTGATTTTCCAAATATAGTGCTTTATTTATTTCCTCAGCTGACAGTTTGTTGTTGGCATATGATGCTGGATCTCTTGGGTTTTCAATCTATCATCAGGAATCTTCAGTTGTTAAGAGTTTCCTCTTGTTGAATGGAAACTGATGGTCTTTCAGCAGATGGAGTGCTACATGATTCTACCTCTCCGTGTCCTAATTCAATTTCATCAACCACTTTCCCTGATTCATTTTCATCAAGGTTTTCAAAATCTACGCCTTGGGTCATACTTGATGAAGAGGGTTGTATTTCTAAATCTTCAATGACATTTTCAGGAATCGAACAGCACTGAACTAAAATTCCTTTCCTTCTCCGAGACAAACTACACAAAACGTACACGGCTACCTGCATTCAACTGGTGACTTGACTTTATCTTGTGTATGGGGCTACTAGCGATTCCCATAACGTAACGGCGACGGACGGAAAACCCTCAAGGTGATAGATGTTTATAAATGGGCAGTATATCAACACTGCCAACAAAGCGTCGCTCAATAAAAAATTATGGAATAACTTCCTACAGTGAAATTGTTGTCATAGCAGGAAACAGTAGTCTTTTAACTAAATTCAGAGATATTAATTACTAATTAATTACATTAATTACTTATGAAAATATATATATATATATAACAATAAAAAGGTAATTCTGATTTGATTCTGCAAGTTGCGCCATGACCCCCCCTGATTTCTAAAACAGTAAGTATTTTTACATTTTTAGGATAATAGGTTTGGCAGCAGGTGTAGATTCTTTTCCTTTAGAAGGTGTTTGGTCAGGAGTAACTTTCCCTCGAGAAGATGATTCTTTGTTTCTGTCTCCCAATTGTGAAGGATTCAAGTTCAAAATATACTGCAGCCCTCCTAACACAATCCATGATCCAATCATATGAAGGTTTTGAAGAACCTATAATAGCAAAATTGAAATAAAGCATTTACTTAAAGCAAACATGAAATATAAAATATGAAAAATTGATAAATCTACACCAAATTTTGAGTGCACTTAATTTCAACATTACAAGGCATATTGCTGCATTGCCAGTACATAGGAATCAGTGATACACAAATCGGGAAAGAAATTATGACTATAAAACTTTTTTCTCACCAGTAATGAGTGAACCAGATTTTAATGTACAAGTACAAATAACTTAAAATCATCCATTTAAAAACTAAAAAATCTATTATTTTTTACTTAAACAAGACAAATTAACTTGCAGACAATATCAAGAATGTAAGATTCTTCCAATGATTAGTACTTTTTTAAATTTATAAAGTAACACTATCAAAATGAAAAACAAAAAACACATCAAGTTGAATTTCAACTGTTATAAATATTTTTGTTAAAACTATACCATGGTTACAAAATTATAGTTATTTGCAGAAAAATATTTACATTAAGAACTCGTTCACTAGTGTACTTAGAAACAGGCAATATTATACGAGACCTTGTTTGGGAATTCATACAGCAAATTTCTAAGTTTTACTTCAGTAATGGAACACTACACAAAAGCTAGCAAGTAGAACACACTAAGTCAAAATAACATAATTCTGAGAAAACAAAGGGAAAAAATTCTATTCCCTAAGCTTGTGTTTTTCCAAGAGGAAACTTAATCTCCCCATGCAAAGAAAAAATTACTAAGTAACACACACTTCTCTCACCAGTCTAAATATCCCTACATTCTAGTTTAGAGAAAAGCAAAAAAATTCATACCTAAAAATTTGACTTTGTTTCACTTGTAGGATGATATATTAAGTGGAATAATTTAATTCTTATTAAACAACTACCAATGACACCATATTACAAAATATAACTTACATATCCACCAGCTCTAGTTGAATTACTTATCACTCCAGCAATAGTGTTATAAATTTCCAACTAAAATTAAATCAAACTTCAATAATTCATATTTAATATTACTTTATAATACATATCATATTTAAAAAATCATTTTGAAAAATAAGAAATTTATATTTCTTACACTAGTTTCAACAATAGATACTGCACAGTTTTCATTTTCATCATCTTTTACACTGGATCCTTTAAGTTGAGGACCACTTGAAAGTCCTAAAATGCTATTAGCAGTTGCTACTGATATCGATGCATATAAGCAACTCAAAGTAATTTTCATAACTTTTACAATACGGTCTTCAGCAAGAGGTTCTAAAACTGGTAAACTTAAGGCCTGGCTGATAATTTGTATGTCACAGGATAAAGCTTTGTATCTGAAAAATGAAAGGATGACTTTCAGTATTTTATTACATAATGAGTTTAAAATTTTTCAAGGGTTTCAAAGGAAACAAGACTTTGTGATACACTTTTAAGGACACTAACTGCTAATAGCTTTTAACTGTGTTCAGTTAATTGAAATATTTTATTCCATTTATGTCATAAATATTCATTCCATTTACATTTGCATGCCATTCATAATTTAATATTCCTATAAGCTTTAAATGCAGGCCTAGCAAACCAAAATAATTCTGCAGGCTACTTTGACAAGCTAGTTTTCAATGCAGATAAGCTACATTCTTATATTTTTAAAATATACGAAATTTGGTTTATTCATCCATCTTCTATAATTGCATCAGTGACCATGTTTGCTTTTCTTTGTAAACTTAATCATAAAGTCTACTTCAATAGTTACCAGGGTATGAAAAAATCATGATAAAAAAATAAAAAATATCAGATTTATTTCATTTAAATGATTTTTAAAATTTAAATCGAACTTTTATGATTTTAATTAATTCCTTGCCCGTTCAAGTTTAAAATTTGTTAACATGAGACAAGTAAATTACAGTGTAGTTTCTAGATAGTTTTGATTTATTTAAACATTAATATTTTTTATGTAAAACATTAATGTATTAGGAAATATAGCTGCGTAAATTTTTGAAAAATCAAAACACAACACAGGAATTAGTAAAATAAATAATATGATAGAGTAAATAGAAAAGTGCCCCAAATGCTAAGCATGGGCAATGTTTTCCCCATCTGGTTCTCAAGCAGTTTAGATTACTTAGAGTTTAACCCATAACCAGTGACATGAATTTTTTGGACCCAGATAAATAAAGTTGCCAGATCCCACCGACACCAAATTATGAATGGCCTGTTTCCAGTCATAAAAAATTTCAGAATTATATATTTATCACATATGAATAAAATGTTTTGAATTATTTCAATTAGTTTGATATAAAATAATTAATTGGTTCAAGACTTGCTTACGAGGAAAAATCATGTCACCAATAGAAAATAAAATAAAAGGAACTTGCACCTTGGATTCCTACTTCTCATTAATTTTTAGCTTGCAAAAACAACTTATTGGTGAAAAAATTGTTATTTTTTGTAAGGTAACAGTAAAAAATTAGATGACCTGAAAATACATAAATTTGAAATCAAATGTCTCTATTTTTCAAATTCTTTCAACATTGACAAGTATTTCATAGGTATATTTGAAGCAAGCAAAAAGGACTTATACATAAAACAAAAAATGAAGCTTTTCCCTATGAACAGCAGAGAAAAGTGTAATAGGATCTCCAGAACATGCCAATTCAGTGGATTTTTGGGCTTGCAATAAAAAATTTATCAATTCCAATAGCTTTCTGCTTCAACCCACTATCTTTTCTCAACATACTCACTTAATTATGAGATGAGTGAATTAACTCTTTTACATTCCAAATTTCAATTCCATAAATATTGAAAGTTATTCTAGAAGTGTAAAGAATTCTAAGGGGTTAATGCATAAAATTTCTCAATTCATTGAAATAAAAATTAACCAATATATTACACAAAACAAAATGAAACTATTAAAATTACTAATTATAAAGATTTATGTGCAAAATTGGAATGCTTTAGTGATGCTGCAGAATATCTTTTTGTTGTGTGTCTATATTTTTATGAACAGACTGAGAGACTGAAGAGACTATAATACTAAATAAATGACTAGAACATCTTAAAAAAAGAAAGCAAGTTACCATAATTTTAATAATTTGAGTGAATATATTCACTCAAATCAAGTAATTTGAGAGCTTCATCTTCACTCATCACATGGTAAATGGTTTAAAATTGGCCTTGTGAGATTTAGTCATGCGGGATGTTTAAAACAAAACCAACACTGATGAGCAGGCTTGTGAGTGACACCTATTGATCAATGGCCCAAGGTGGAAATACTTGTCTAGTAATTATGATCCCAATCAGCAAATACTGTTATTTAGTATCTTCACAAAGGGAGGATGATTTTCAATATAATTTTGGAGGTGATCTCAGTACAAGCAAAGTTCTTAATTTATTTCAATAAAATAACATGCACCTTGTTCAGTTATTTCATTTTAAATATTATTAAACATAATAGAAAGAAAAATGAAAATTTAAATCTTGATTTAAATTAATGATTTTTTAATAAAAAATAACTTAATTTAAATTGGCATATCCTATAGTTACTAAATTGCCTTTTTTTCAATTTTTTTCAACTTATTTTGAAAAAATAAGAGAACAAAGCATAATTCTGACTAATTAAAACAGAACAAATTTATAGTAGAAAGAAAGTTATATCCCTACCCACCTTTGCAAATTGTTTTTTGTTTCCAAAGCAGGTAAATGGTAACTTGTGAAACATTTGTTATTAGACAACCATATATTATTAAAAATACACTATTATTCCTAAATAATAAGTATTTTATCTTTGTGCTTATACCAAAGTAATGTGAAGAAAAAAGTTTAGCTTGGATTAATGTATTTCAGATTTTGCATGCCCTTAAGATCTGTCATGAAGTATCCATGTTATTTGGAATAGTGGTTCCTATGACAATTCTCTTAAATTTTATTTCTATTTATTTTATTTTTACCAGGGCTTTTTATTTTTACCAGGGCAAGACTGAGCAGCAAAAAATAATTTGCAGCTGTGTCTAATGCAAAAAGTGATATTCCTTTCATCAGATGAATTTCAGAATGGGGAAACATTAATTAAATACCATTAACTTCAAACAACAGAATAATTTATATTTGCATATTTACAAATCCTAACTTATTGTTTACAATTAGTATTGAAACAAGAGATAACCAACTATTCATATTGCATTTTAATAAAATGAAGGATACTTAATTTTCTTTTCACAATTCATAGATAGACAGCTAAAAAGCAGCAGTCATTTCAAAACTTATTTACATATTTCTTCAATCATAACCTTGAGAAAATTAACATTAACATAATCCAGGAATTAAACAATGAATATTCTTTTCACTCATAAATGATTTAATATCTAAACTCCATTAAAATTCTCAACATAAACCAAAAATAAATAACACTTAACATAAACAATTATTACTTACGAACTATTTAAGCGGACAGCATCAGCTGTGCAAGATGGCAAAAGCAAACCCTTTCCAGCCAATGAATCTTGTAATTTTACTGAATACTGGCTTATTGAAGGAAGTAATAAACATGTATCCAGAAGGACATCTACACCACTTAATATTTGCAAGGTTAATTTGTTCTTGGCTAACAGAAGAGTCTACAAAACAAAAGCATAATTTAAGAACTTTTAATATTTTGTATAGGAGAAATGATTTACCTAAGTCATGATTTATTGATTTAAAAAACAAAATAATCGTTACCTTGCACTCCTGACCAGGATCAGGAATATGTATAATAGTCGTATCACCATCTTTGTCAACTACTTCCAAAGGACCTTCTTGTTTCTCAGCATTTTGAGTGTCTAACATTGGAGTCATTAACTGCTCTAAAATATTAGCACTTGGGTCAAGTCTAGGACGTTTGGGTTCCTTGGTTACATCATGCCCATCTAATTGAAGATACATTTTTATTTTAAAGTACAAGAATGTTTTATATGATGTTTAGAAAATCTGTTTTGTGTTATTGTTTATCGTGTACTTAAACCAAATAATGAAACAATTAAATTGACTGAAAATTTGTTTTTACCATATAAAATAAACACTGTATGTTACTTTATTAGTGATTAGAATCAGGGTATGAAAAAAAATTATGATTTTTTTTAATAAAAAACATCGGATTTATTTTATTTAAATCTTTTTTTTTATTTAAATCAGACTTTTATGATTTTAATTAATTCATTGCCCGTTCAAGTTTAAATTTGTTAACATGAGACAAGTAAATTACAGTGTAGTTTCTAGATAGTTTTGATTTATTTAAACATTAATATTTTTTATGTAAAACATTAATGTATTAGGAAATATAGCTGCATAAATTTTTGAAAAATCAAAACACAACACAGGAATTAGCAAAATAAATAACATGATAGAGTAAATAGAAAAGTGCCCCAAATGCCAAGCATGAGCAATGTTTTTCCATCTGGTTCTCAAGCGGTTTAGATTACTTTGAGTCTAACCCATAACCAGTGACATGAATTTTTTGGACCCAGATAAATAAAGTTGCCAGATCCCACCGACACCAAATTATGAATGGCCTGTTTCCAGTCATAAAAATTTTCAGAATTATATATTTATCATATATGAATAAAATGTTTTGAATTATTTCAATTAGTTTGATATAAAATAATTAATTGGTTCAAGACTTGCTTTTGAGGAAAAATCATGTCACCAATAGAAAATAAAATAAAAGGAACTTGCATCTTGGATTCCTACTTCTCATTAATTTTTAGCTTGCAAAAACAACTTATTGGTTAAAGATGGGTATATTTTTGTAAGTTAACTAATACATCAATTCGAAATCAAATGTCTATTTTTAAAATTCTTTGAGCATTGACAAGTATCTCATAGGTATATTCGAAGCATACAAAAAGGGTTTATGTATAAAACAAAATATAAAGCTTTTCTCTACTAACAGCATAGAACAAGTGTAATAGCGTCCCCCAGAACATGCCAATTCGGTGGAATTTTGAGCTTGCAAAAAACTCATCCATTTCTGCTTTAACAGGTATGCTAATTCTGTTCTGCTAATCAGGGTATGCCGATTTAAATCGGCATACCCTGATTAGAATAACCAAAGATAAAAGGATTATATTTTATGAGAAATCTTTTAAATACTTTAGAATTAAAATGTTTAAAATAGATGAAGCTTTGTAAATTGTACAACTCAAATAGAAAAGGCAAGTCACTGTAATTGTCAATTACAGTAGTCAAATGTATATAATTCTTGATATAAGTTACTTAAGACTCATACATAGCTTTAAGTTTGGACCTCCTTTAATAATTTTTGTAACACATTTAACAGGTATATTGAGTAGCAATGCTAAAGTTTATTTCTCTTTAAATGTTGAACATGAAAAATCATTCAACAGGTACATACAAACAAGCACAACCAATTTGTAAATAATTGTCTCAAATCAATACACAATTTGTTTCAGTGTAAAGGAATATGAAAAACTAGATTATAAAACAAAACCTTCAGACCTTGGAATTCATTACTTCTTATTGCAAAAGCAGGTGGATCTTTAGCAAACTTTAACACAAGGGTTAGCATGGATACTTCAGTTCGGGAGAGAATGTGTGCCTTAGAATTATTGCACAATCCATATATGATAGAAACAATTTCTTTCTGGAATAAAAAGGCATATGAATTCTATAAGCACTCATGATGATATTAATACACATTCATAAAAATTTGTACAGAAAAGTTAGATTGCAAACAATTCTCTAGTATAGTCAGAAAGCAACACAACTACATATTAGGGTTTTTGTCAGAGTAGCTAAGATGGTGATGACTATGTAACTGAATGAGTGTGATAACTGTAGAACAATCGTCTAGTGAATGTAAATTGTGGAGCCAAAGAGTCAATAGCGGCACAGAAGTTACAAGTACAATGGTTTTAGAAAACAGCTGCTGGAAAACTGCAGATCAAGATTCTAGCAAATGGGTTGGTTGGTTTTATGGCGCAAGGGCTACATTTGATCAAGCTGTGCTGAACACAAGACAGGCAATGTACAGTAATTGTGAAAAGAAAGGATGAAGAGGAGAAAAAGATAGCTCTGTCATCCTGGGGTCGTGATCTCCATGTTTACCAGAGGCAGTAAACCCCATGGGAAAAGAATGGATCACTAGGGTACCTCTGGCCCGTACACATTAAAGATGTACTCCTGAGGGGTCTAAGAAATGGAAAATTTTTATTGTTCTCATGTGTGAAGCTGAGATCTGCATCATCTTTTCACTTTATTTTGAAGTATATTATGTGTTCATGTTTAGGCAAAATTATACCCCCAACAGCTATCAATATACTTTAGTATTTGTACTTTAACTTTTGCATACCTATGTAATTGAAAATGACAAAGCATATAGTGTGCCTTATAACTCATTTTCACTTCTCAAACTTACTTCCATGAAGTTAAAATTAGCAGCCTGTATTGAGCACATATATTTACATAATCAGCTGAGATTTTAATCATTTAGATTTGCCATTCTGAATTAGGAGATTACCCACAAATGTATGAAGAAAGGATCCAACCTTGAATCTAACTATTTCAGTGATGCTGCAAACTATAAAAGCAAACATTAGGATCCAACCAATTTATAATAATCAAACACTTACAAATCAGAGTGGACAGTTTAAGACTGCCTACTAATTTAATTTTTCTAAAGAATTCATTAATGACTTATTCAGCAGGAACATGTAATGTCTTAATCATATGGTAATAAGCAGTTAACAGTGTTAAAACATTATGGGGTGAACTTGGTACTTTAAAGTAAGCATGAAAACAAATTCAGCAAAGCTTATTAAACTAGAAGATTAAAATGAAACAGTACTGTACAAGGAAAGAGCTACTACATGAACATGGCTAATAATTTGAAAAAACTAAGATGCGTCACCTGCATATCATAAGAAATAAAGTTCAGAATAAAGTAAAAATTACTGCTTTTATATGATCAACAGGTTAATTTTCTAATCGATATAATGGAGAATGGAAGTCAGTGATACTAATCAATATCGAAATAGGTGAGAAGAATCATCATTCTTGTGTAAAGATCATTTTATTCCTATACATTTAACAGTAATTCTGTACATATTAGTTCAGATACAATTGGTTCTGATCAAACAATCAATCATTGAAGATATTTAAAGACAGTGAAATTGTAACAAACCTGAGATATGCAGCACTGTTCTGTAAAGTGTTGTAGTTTCTGAAGAAAATATTGCAGAAGAACTTTGCATGCTTGTGCGGCAATGCTAACTTGACTTTTGGGAACTAAACATTAAAAAAAATTACAAATTTTAATCTATTTACCAAGACCTTTTTTTTTAGAAAATAGTTATTCAAAATAAACTCAACATACCATAAAAGGCATTTGATGTGATGTAGTGGGCTGACAGAGCCGCATATGAAGCATAAAAGTTTTCATATTTTTCTTCATGATCAAGAAACACTTGCTGTCTAAAACATTTAAGAAACCAATCAATATATAAACATAGAAATAAAAATATAATTACTATAAAAGACTACAAAACTAACTCTGGGGTATTCTTTTCTCCTACTATAAAGTAAAATTCATAGGTAAAATTTACTTTTTTACTTGATAAATATTTCACAGCAAACAAAAATGCTAACCTTCTCATAATTAACACAATACAACAATATACTTTTTATCTCATTAACACATTATCATTCATCTATTTAACATCACCTTTTGAGAAGCAAATTACTTTCTATTACAAATTGTCTGAAAATAATTATATATACATCTTGATAAAAAGAACCAAAAATGTGAGAGCTTCAAAGCTGTGTAGCAAAAGTTCAAATAAGGAATACTTTTACTGACCAGAAAAGAATCTGGAACAGGTTGCTTGCATTTTACGGTGCAAGAGCCATATTTATTCAAGCTGTGCCAAACACAAGACATCAGATCAAGCGATGGACATACACACAAGTAGTTTTATTGACACAGAAGAACAGGAATTGAACAATCGAGGTGCAATTTCCACTGCAATCAATCTTGGATACTCTACTTTTGCACGAGACATTTTTCTAGTATTTTCGGTAGATTGGTATTTTGTTAAAGGAACTGGCTCAGGGCCTGAGAACACCTTATTTGAATTAATTTGAAGATCCAAAAGTAAAATACGATCTTTCTTTTTTTCTGTCAAGCCTAGAGAAAAAACCCTTCAGCCTACCCTCTTTCAAGTGTCAATGATTCATTCATCAATTGAAAGCATATGAAGGAATTTTTGATGCCAGGAGCTGACAGATGTGTCATTTGTCTTTAGTATACATTCTGTACAATAAAATTGGAAGATTGAATTGAAGACGGTATCAGGTTTTGAACTCAGAATGTTTCAACAAAAATTTGATTAAAACCCAGGGCAAAATAAAAACATCATGCTAAAAACTTGTAAGTAATAAATACATGGCCCTGAATTTATTTTACAAAGGCAAAAAAGTGTGCATGTCTAGAATTGGATACTGCAAATAGAATTTTTATGTATGTCACACTATATAAGCAGTAACAAAAGTTGACATCAAAATTCAGGTGCAGAATTACTAAGTGGTTGATAATACAATTGGTTGGTAAAACAAAGTGATAAGTCTTAACCCTCCTGTTGGTGGTCTCGGTGAGGTATTTAATTAGCAAAACTGACCAGATCTTTGATAGACGAGATATCTTGTCTAGAAGAAAACTAACCATCACATTTTTTATGGTGACCAGATCTAGATCTCGTCACCATGAAAAATCGGCAATGTCTTGATGACGAGATATCTCGTTATTAACAAAATTGGTCCGATCTTGATGGACGAGATATCTTGTTGTAACCACTTGAAAGAATAGAAAAAATTTACTATCAAGCTCTTTCCCATTTTATATGAATTGAAAATTTACCATAAGTCATTGATGACCAGTAAGGCACTTAAATGTTAATACAAGTGAATTACTTATGCTTTTATAATGAATTACTTATTATAAGTGAAATAGGACTATTAAGAAAATTTGTCAATAACTGCTTATGAAAAGAGAAAAAATGAGAGCAAGATAATGTATAAGTTTTATTTTCAAAATTAAGATCAAATGTCACAAATAGTTCCAACAATACTTCTTGTAGTTAGCTGTCCCTTACAAATGACTGACATCCTCATCAGTTGACAGAGCATGGCAGTTGCTGTATCATTGACTTAGTCATTTGTAAATTTGACCAGCAGCAAAGAATGGTCACATATGAAGTTCTCAGAAATTTTCTGTCTCTTGTTTTAGAAGATTTTAATAATTTGTCATTGTCTGAAAATTGCCACACTTGAGCCTGATCTAGTTAATATTTATAAGCTACAGAATGTGGTGAAATTGATGCTCAAACCATTGTCATGAATTTATGCATTTTTCAAGGAAAAACTGTATAAGCTCGTTATTTAATTTTCAACTCTTTATTTAATTGATACTGCCATATTTTGCAATAGGACAACTTCAAGAGCATGATCTATAATTCGAAATAGATTATTTATATAAAAATTGATTGATTTACTAGTATGATCAATAAGTTGGAGATTTTGGATCAACATTATTTCTCATTTTACTCTCCTGTTACAGTTAAATTGTTCTCGATTTGTAACAGTAAATAGTTACTAAATGTTCAAACGCAAGAATATACCCAAGGAAGCTTTAAGTACATGAAGGTTTGTCAGTTTTAAATTAAATTAATTTAGTTGCTTAACCCTCTACCACACACACAAGTTCTTGCAGGTGGTCGGTAGCTTTTTTTTTTAATGATAAAGCAATGAAAATGATAACTGTAAAAATGTAGTATTTAGAAATTTTTTACACGTTTTAGTCATTTGTTTTTTAGTATGTCCTAAAATACACAACATATTTTATAAATGAATAATTTATGTGTATGTAACTGGGAAAGAAAACATCACAGATGCACCGATATCTCATTTGTTAAAAAAACTGACTAAGGGAGGGTTTATACATATATGCAGTTTTAAAACATAATTTGTAATCAAACATAATCATAACATACATTTCAGCTTACGATTTGTGTTTTGTTAACACAAATGAAGGGAAGCAAAATACGTCGGAATTCTGAATTGCAAATTTGTAGATACCTATTTTAATTTACTTGTCTGTCATTCTATATATTTAGTGAAGTATTATTGTATATAGGATTTTCATTCTAACATAATATTTTAAATTCCAAATATCATGTATGAGTAAATAAAATAGGGCGAGCACTTTTTGGAACTCCTCAACTTGTTCAAACAGAACCTAGTTTTTTGTTAACTCAGCTGTTTCCCATGTAATGACGTTGCTGACAAGCCCATAGAAAATAGAAAACTACTTTCAAAAGTCTGCATATACGAAGATTGTTAAGCTGTTCTCAAAACGAAAGTGATACTCGGTTTAAAGATAACAATCGATAAACATACTCGACATTTTTAAGGTTTGAAACTACAAACAAATCAAGTAAATTGCTTTGTTCTTCCCAATCGTAAATTTATGCAAACGTATACCAGTTTATAAATTTTCGATAAGGAAATTTCTTAAAAACTTAGAAAGGTCTCGTGTTTGGCACAAAACAAGTGATGTTCTACAAAAGCGGACGGCAATAGACATGTCATAAATGTCTAAGATCGTAGTATGTGATATATAACTAGCATTAAAAAAACTTTAATACCTTCTTATGAGAGAACGTATTACTTGCAATACATCATATTTGTTAACGACACTTTGAGATGATATAAGTAGTAAAATTGATGGTTCACGAAACGCATAATCAACATCTTTCTCGACAGTCGCCATTAGAAAAGTGCAATAACATTCTCTGCTTCTGTAACTACTGCCAAAAGCTCCAACAAAACACAAGTTTTGAAAAGTTTCGGTTTCCAAGCGATAACAATTTTTTCGAAAAAAACGTTTTTTCAAACGATGAATTCTCAATCTTTGTTGATGGTTTTGTTGTTCTAAAATAAAAATTTACATAAATAAAATTGTTTTACAGTCTCCAGAGGTTGTAAAATAATGACGGGAAGCCTTACGTCACAGAGTACGTTATCAAGTAACTTATTCTAAGCAACAATTCAACTCAAGAGATCGTTGTGTTTGTTTACATTTTAAAAATTATGGCTTAGGTAAATAAAGAAACCGAAAGCCTTGCAAACTAATGTCATGAAATTTATTATATAGCAGATAAAAACAAAAGTAGAAAAGAAATTTGGTCATTTCTTTGCGTCAAAAAGCAACTGTGAAATGGCCAAAACAGGTATGGAATTAAATCATTTCCGCTAAATATATATTCATATGTTTTGGCTTGAATACTGTGCAGTATTAATTTAAAAGCTGCGTGCTTAATAACTCGTAAAATTTGTAAAACCGCTAGTCGAGATTTTGTAATTACTTAATTTAAACTATTATCTCTGAAGGCAATTACTGTTTGCTTTATTCTTAACGACTTGCGAAAAGAAAAATTTTTGAGCCAAGCCTTAGAAATTTATAATACTTTTCCAAACAATGGAAAATTTTGAATTGGTATTTTGTTGATAACTTGTGCTTTATACTCATTAATTGCTTTTTCAGTGAAGATTTATTCTTTATCGACTCATCAAGTAAAACCAGACCCATTTCTCACCTATTCAGATAACTTGCTGAAATCAAGAGTTCCTATCATTATAGACAATGGTATGTTAACCACGATTTGAAAAGCATTTTAATTTTCAAGTATTTTTAATAAAGTATTGCATTTTAATCTTGTAAATTTAACCGTCTGATCTGAAGCTAAAGTAGCAAATGTCTCTTATTAATTTTTATATTACATTTCCTCCACCAAATATATAAATTCCTCAAATTTTTCCTCTTTTTAGCTCTGAGAAATTTATTGGTGCTACTATAAATTTACTTAAAAAAATTTTCACAGTTGTTTTATTTACATATTTTACCATTTCTGTAAAACCACTAAAATGAAAAATGATCTAAAATAAAGAAATTGTAATTTGGCCTGAGAAATATGCCTGTTTAATTTTTGTTTCAGTGACTACAAAAAATATGACAGTTCTTGGATATTTTTCTTACTGTACTATAAACTATTTCTTTAGGTTCATATCTCTGTAAAGCTGGCTGGTCTGTGGATCAGAAACCATCTCTTGTTTTTAGAAATATAGCTGCCAAGCATCGTGGCAAGAAAGTACAGAAACACATATTTTCATTTTTTTGAATTTGCATGAGTTATGACTTACAAATATAATTATGAAATATTGTAGTTGTTGTTTTTTATTTTATTTTTAATACCTGCTCTGTGATCATTTATTTTGCATGACTTTTATATATACTTCAAACTTACTATCAATTTGTATCCAATCTTGTATTTCAAGAAACCTTAAAAGAAAGGAAGAAATTTTAACTTCATGAAATCACAACTTTGTTACAAATTGATAAGATTTATAGGATTGATTTCTGTTGCATATTCAAATTCATGATTCACAACATGTTTTAGATAATTGTTAAAAGCAGCTGTTTATCAGATCAACTGTCTAACAATTTTTAAATCTCTTCTCACTATCTATCAAAGTCCAATATCAAGACCATATTCATTACACTTGCTTATGCAGGAAAAAAAATCAAAATTGCTCCAATCGAACAGTTTGGTAACTGAGGAAAATGTGAAGTTGCCATTGATGCCTGACTTTCTGTTCCTCATTTCTGACCCTGTATTCTGCTAGAACAAATGGTGAATGCTTTCAAAACACTGCCATGATGTGAAATATATTCACTATCTATATAATAAGTGACATAAATATGCATTACTTGTACAGTTACGGAAAAAAAGCCCGAACCACCCCTCTTCATTCAAGCAATTTTAACAGTAGAGCAAATTCAAAGATGGCGTTTGACAGAAATTAACGTCTTCTATAAATTCAAATGCAAAAGATTTGCATAAGGGGCATTAAATTTGCATATTAAAATTTAACTTCAGATACTAAATTTCATGTCATTAGGTCTTACCGTTTTGAAGTTATGAGTACAGAAAGATTGGAGCTTCTACTGTTTCTCAGACTTTTATGGATGTCTTCTAAAATAATATTTCTATAGCACTAATATTTTGTACCATGTTACTGTTAAAGAACCTAAAGTAAATCCCCCTAATATTTTATTTTAAAAATAGATTTTAGTATGCAATTATAATTATTAAATTAATGTTTGAAAAATTACGAATTGGAACCGTATTATATTTTGATGGGAATTGATTCAGAAGGACTAATATGATCATGCAAAATTTCAGCGCATTCCAATGGTTAGTTTTTGCACTGTATTAAATTTTCCTTATTATGGCGATTTTAAGGGCAACCAAAAGTTTAAAAAATGTTTGACAAACCTGAGGAATGTTTGAATTTTGGAAAATGATTGAAAATTTCATATATGTAATCTAAAGTACACTGTCTTTTACCATTTATGTGTCGTATAGATGAGCTGTACTAATCAATGATCAATTGAATGATTCTCTCTATTCACTTTTTGTATGATCGGAATATCAGTTCGATTGTATTAAATAATCGTAGATAGGCTTTTTGTTACATACATCTTGTATTTGAAAACGATTATGCCGAGAATTAACATTTCTTTTAGAGTTCTTTGTAGATTTCTTTTAGTCAAGCATCAAATGAACAGTTCCTGAATAACTACAATTAATCTCAATCTACGAATAGTGATTTTCAATGTAGAGAGGATCCCTGAAATTGCAACAATTTTAACACTGAATATTTTCAGATATAAAGATAGTAAAGTCATGAAATTTCATATTTAGACTAATTTAATGATGCAGAATCTGATCTGGCATTAAAAACATGTATTTCGAATGGAAATTTTGTTTGTGCAAAATTATGCTTTTTTTTTTTTTTTTTTTTTTTGCATTTGAAGGGGACATTATATTCCCTATTGATTGATATCTTTGAATTTGTTCTACTATGAATAGTACATGAAATAAAGGGGGGTGATTCGTTTTTTCTGTGACTACATTTGCGCAAGGCAACAAACATTTATTAGTAAAATCAACATTTATAAGATTTATAATCAGTTTTTCTGCTTTGTTCAAAAGTGGCCTGCTGTGCTTTGGAACAACCAAATATTAAGAATGCTTTTTGTTAGAATGGAGAAGAGATCTCTCCATTCTAACAAAACACTTCATCAGTCTGGTAAAAGAAGGGCAATAATAAAAGGAAGAGATCATGGGAACAGAAAATTTTGGTGAACATGAAATTGTTGAAAAACACAGTGAGCAGTCTTCAAACAAGTGAATGTAGTACAATTAGGTGGACATTCCAAGTATAATTGTAAAAATAGGGCCAAGTTTATTTTTATTTTGTCCTTTTATTCAAAATTCATAAAGCCTTTTTATAAATATTATTTTTAAATGTAGCTCAAGTTACATGAATTTTTACTTATAAGGGTACATCAAAATATAAGATTCTTTTATAAAGTTTCACATTATACAAAAATATTTATTTAGGAGAGTGAAACACAAGTTGGAAATGATATAAAGAATATTGAAGTTGTCCGATGGTTGTTAAAAACACAATTTGATAAAGATGTTGTTACTCAATTTGATGTACAGGTGAGCTGATATTATAAATATTGAAATACGTTTTTTCTTCAAATTTTACATTAATTTCATACTTTTCTTGATGTGAATTTGTTTTCTTTGCTCAAGTAATTTCAAGCATGCATTTGTTTCTTTTCCCTAGAGACATTGCATATTCAAACTTTTTGGTGCAGTTTAAAACTAGATACAATTATTAGGTATTGAAACTAATGTGTTTATTTTCATGCATGTTTATGAGTCAAGCAAACCTTTGAATCGTTTTTTTGCCATATTTTTGTGAGATAATTGTGGTGCTAAAGTTTGTCTGTAGAGATGAAGAATGATGAGTAGCAGTAAAAATGTAATTTTTGTCCTATTTTATGTTCATCTTGTCCTTTATTGTGTTATAAATTATCATTGAAACCCTTATACTTAGTACCTCCCCAGTTTTGCAACTCGATACCGTATTAACCCTCTCGCTGCGTAATTTTTTTATCAAAATAGGTTCAAAAATTGCGTATTTTTTTATTACATATTTCAAATCTACATATATTTTAGAGTTAAAATATACACAAATTTTTTGTAAAAGAGTTTTTTCAATATAGAATTAGATCATAAAAAAGGTTGTCGGAATATTGAAATTGAAGAATAATCATATAAAAGCAAAATTTTGAAAATTAATCTTAGTTAAATTATGATTTATTTTATGAAATACAAAGGTAAAACGTATATACTAATGAAAATATGCAAAATACTTACAAAACATTTATTAGAAATGAAGCAGGAGCTGGTGGAATATTTTGCATATCAATTTTGCACCACTGTCGAACGTTTTGAATAGAAAATGAATCTTCAGATTCATAACTATCCGCAGATGAATCCGAGAAATTCTCATCAGTTTCGCTATAACTATCTTCAATATACTTGAAATCAGAGTCAGAACTGCTATCAGTGTCGGAAATATTGTCAGGAATGTAGGTTATATCACTCGCGAAATGCTTCCTGCCAGACATCTTTGAGCTTTGAAAAGAGCGCACAAAATGCTACAAAAAATGCTTGTATATTTCGCATAAATGGGACATCTAAAGCCGTCTACTAACCCAGATTTGAATAAACAATTAAACATCACAGAAAAGGCAAAATGAAACCATGAACGGGGAAAGAGCGGGTTTCACATTTAAATAGACAGCAAAAATGCATCCCTGCGGAAATTGCGGGCTGCGCAAATTTTGCTACTTCTACGTTGCCCGCGGAAATCGTGGGATGCACAGCGAGAGGGTTAAGTTCAATGCATAAACCTATTAGCCTCCGATTTGATGATTAGCAATGTTCAATTATCTGGGATTACAGCTATCCAGTCAAAAAGAAATCTTCTACCCTAAAAAAGATGGTTTTTGAGAAATAGTAAGATAGTCATGTTCTAAATGTGGATGAGATAATTCCACAGTAGCAAATATTCTTTCCATTCATATATAGAACAAATAGTTTGTCAGAAAAAGCATCCTATGACCATGTATCAACCTCTATGCTTTATTTTATTTTATGTTTGTTTCATTTCACTTTTTCAATTAGGAAACAATCTTAGACTATATATTTAATCACCTTGGAATTAGCACCAGTGGGTGTGTCAACCATCCAATTGTGATATCTGAAACAGTTTGCAATCCCAACTATTCTAGGCAATGTAAGTAACTCTTAATTTATCTTTTTATAGCTATTTATACATTATTTTAGTGCATTGACTATTTGATTATTTAAAATGTTATCAAACTAAAATATCTAAGGAACACAAATAAAATAAAATTGTATTGGGAAAATGAAGTTAAATGTTAAGAATTTAAAGCATAATATATTGGCAGGTTAATTCATCTGAATTTTTTAAGAATGGATTTATAAGTTATAGCTTTACTGATAGAAATTCAAGAAATCACTTTTTTAGTTGACCTTGTATTACATAGCTCTGAAAATCAGAGTTCCTACTGCACCTTCTGACATAATAACAACTCTACAAAAAACTTCGAAAATAGAAGGTACTTGCAGTAGGAATCTGATACCATCAAGGAATCATTTGCCAATACCTGAAAAGATTTCATTTAAGGTGACCCTTAACATTTATAACACATACAGAACCATCTCTGCAAAATTCTGGATCACTTCAGCCTTGCTGCAAATGGTCACACATGCAACTACAAAAGAGGCATATATAGCTACAATCTCATTGCAATAGCAGAGTGCATTAATTTAGCCATTATACATGGTCTTACAACCAGGGAAGCTATTCAGAGTAGTTCATCTTTACTAATTGTGATACAAGGTACTTTAATAACATCCCACTACATTAACAATATTCTGCAGTCCAAGGCTTTGCCCACAGTGTTGCACATTCTAGGATTGTATTTTCATCATAGACATAGCTGCTCACATAGCAAGTCTAAAAGATACTTCTGTGTCCATCGTACCATGCATGTAATAATGAAGCTGTTCAAAATATTTTTTAATAAAATCTTTTGAGGTAAAAAATAAAATTATTTTCTAAACTTGTGGTTTTCTTTTTCAGTGATGTCTGAACTTTTGTTTGAATGTTACAATGTACCTCAAGTAGCTTATGGAATTGACTCACTCTTCAGCTTCTATCAATATAATGCTAAACCAAAAGGTAATTTAATTATAGTTATGTTTTAAAAATAGTTTTAATTTGTTTTAAATCAATTTCTTGGACCCTCATTGAATGCTGTCATCAACTGCTATGGAATATTAAATTTCTATATAATTTTGATACTTTGTTATCAAAGCTGTCATTCAAATTACATATTGAGAAACATTTTTATGACTTTCCTAGTTATAATTTAATGTTCTTAAAATTAATTATGTGTATGTGTAATTTTTTCATAGGTATTTAATTTTACTAAATAAATGTAATGTTCACTAATTATTTTGGCAATTTTAACATTTGAAAAATATGTGATGCATGCACTAATTCGTATTTTTGCGGAAATTTATTCTTATTTATAAAAGTGAACCCTGAAATGTTTTTAGCTCTCAACTTTTATTAACATAATAATCTATTTTCACAATTCTATTTGTAATCGAAAGAAAAATTCTCCATTGGTTAGGAAAAAACAAATTACTTGAAGTGCCCAAACAGAATGTTATAAATTTCAATTCAATTTTTTTGCTTGGTTTAGTTTGTTTCTGGAAAGATTGATAAATATTAACAATAAAGTTTCCTTCAATTTATGAAAAGATAAAATACATATAAAGAACAATTAAATTAATATTTTCCTCAAATCACACTAATTGTGTTACATATTTTGTTATTCACATGGTGTAAGAAGTTGATTCACACAAACAGAAATCCTTATATTTTCCAATGTCACTGAATTTTATTTACGTTACATTTTTATTGTCATATTTTATTATTTCAGGTGTATTTGGGTTAGTAGTATCATTAGGTTACAATACTTGTCATGTGTTGCCTGTAGTTCGCTCAAGATTTGATGTGCGTAATGCTAAACGGATTAATGTTGGCTCTCTTCATATGGCCAATTTTTTTCATCGAATTCTGCAACTTAAATATTCTGCACATGCCACTATGATTACACCAAGCAGGGCAGAGGTATTGTGATCTTTTAAGCATTGATAAACTTTCTATATAAAACATAATACAACAAATTTCTTAATTATATCACAAATGACTATGAAATGCTGAGTGTCTTGATATTTTTTTAATCAAAAAAGTTGACATACAATTGATTTGGGGATGCAATTTAGAAAAAATAGTTAAAGGAATATCTAGATGGATGGGAATGTATTACAAGAAAAAATCAATTTTATTTCACAAGAAGCATTCATACAATGATGATCCAAGTTCAAACTACTGAGTTCTAGGAAGATGATTGACTCAGGAAAAAGAAATCGAATCTTGGGTTCTCATAATGTTACTGTATAAGTCCATGGAGAGCATTGATATAAATTGATATGACAATATTCAAATTAGTTGGAAAAGAAAGGGGAAATATATTTAATGTGATGTTATTTTCATTACAATCAATTAGAAAGATTTTAATCATTACATGTAATGCATTTCAGGATACAAAGCTGGAATAAATAATATTTTGACAGCATAATCTTCATGAAAATGTTGTAAAAAATTGATAAAAATGACATGTTTTAAGAGATTTTATATTTAATTGTTTCATTCAATTGCCTTAAGAGTTACAATCTCTTATATAATCACCATAAATGTACTGCAATTTTTATACAACTAAGTATGTTCAATCCAATCCTATTTATTTTCAGAATTTGATGCATGAGCATATGCATTTTAGTCAAAACTATATGGATGATGTTCGTCTGTGGGAAAAGGATGATTATGTAAAAAATAATATGCATGTGATACAATTACCTTATATGCCTGTAAGTTTTTATTTATATGACCCAATGCTTGTGTATGGTATAAAATTAAATGAAAAAGCTTCATTGTGTTTCATGGTTTTATGTATAAAACATAAATTATAATTTCTTTTTCAAATCACATAATGTATATCTTAGATTTCTTACTGGACTGAAAAATAATCGACCAGAACAGATTATGTACATTGTGATAATTAGAGAATTACATTGTAATTAAATAATTAACAATTATTAAACTATTTTCCAAACTACACTGATCGTTTTCTAACTTTCCTGGTAAAAGTTCTGGTGTATAATCTATATATGCAATGCTCTCTTTCAAAATAAATCTTATTTACTGTCCATCATCTTCGAATTTATGCCCTTCTATGACAGCATGTAGTACAAACGAAACTTAATTTTATGATATGAGATTAATATTTAAAACTAATCTATATAAAAAATTAATCTCCATCAAGAGCATTTGCTTCTTATGTTTAGAATATTCAGGAATCACATTTTGGTTTTTAAATAGAAATAAGTTGCATAAAATATTTAATTGAGGTTTCAGATATTTGTACCTCACACATAAACCCACTGATTAAAATTCATGGCATTAAAACTGTAATTGTGTTAAAATAAATAAAAGATCTTTTAAAATATTTTGTATTAGATGCATCATATAATGTGATTCCTCCCTGGGTGTATTTCTCTTTTCTGTGTCAGTAAAAGTTTCATTGTGTGTCTATTACTTGATATTGTATGTCTTGTGTCTGGCACAGCATGGCAAAATATGGCCCTTGCGCCATAAAACTCCATAACCAATCAACCATATAATGTGTTTCATATTCATAGAAAACATTGTGATGTCTGCCAATGTACTGGACTTATGTATTCAGATTTTGATGGATGTGTTAAGCTTATTATTTTGGAAATTTAACTTTTTGATATAGCTACCTGGCTCAACTTCAAGTAGCAGCACTGGCAAAATGGAAAAATGTCATTCATTGTTAAAGCGAGTTCAAGCTATTAAACAGAAACAAAGAGCTGAGAAGGTACTATGTTTATGATTCAAAATATGTTTACTTATATTACAAAATACTTATGCTTATTGATCAAACAAGTTCTTAAAAATCTTTAAATGCATGTGTTACTAAAATAGCATATAAATTACTTGAAGAATTAAAAGTAGACTGAAATTTAAAAAGTGACTTCATTTTGGGACTAATTCAAGTTATCGGTAATTTTACGATATAGAGCTTGCATGATGCACTTTTCCATTCCATGGAGTTGCATTACTTAAAAATTATATTTACTCATACAAATTAAACAATATTCAATTTTGAATTTTAGTCAATATTTTTTATTTTTCTAAGATATTCAGTTTAATTTTCCATTTCATGCAATGCACTTACCGACCTTTTGCCAATAGCTCTCATTTGACGAGGAAAGATTACAAGAATATCTTTCTGTACAGGACTTGATTGAAGATGGAGATGATGAAGCTATTTTGGTAAGTTTCTCCTTTATCAAAGTATTTAAAAGGGAATATAATTATGCATCCATTATTATTGGTTTCTAACAAGATTATGGTATGGATAAATGTATAGGATCATATGAAACACTTGTTTAAAAGCTTTCAATGCTTTTTAAAAATTTGTTACTTCTGATTAGAAGAGACTTAACTAGCACTAAAGTATAGATTTGTCATCTTTGCATGCTGGGTAATTTTATAAAACAATTATGTAATGCAGCAAATTGTTCTGTTTAGAACAGTGTGCCAATGCTAGAAAAGACTGCAATACTAAAGCAACTAAAACTCTCCAAACTGTTTGGGACATTGAAAAAGTGGTTTTGAAATATAATTTTATTTTCTCTATCTGTTAGCAATTTGGGATTAGCCTTAAAAACAAATTTAAAAAAGGAAATTCAAAATGGTCAAAGGAAATTTTCAATAAAAAAGTTGCATGTTTTCATTCAAGCTTTACAAAAACTTGGCATATATTTCAAAGATTTTTCTTTTAAAACATTTATACTTCTAAATTTTGTGTGTGAAGAATAAGAAATTTACCCATTTAATTTTGTTTCATTGAGTTTTCTTGTAAATATATTTAATTTTACAATGAATGAATACGTGACTGAATTCATGCATACTTTGCTAGCCCTTTTAATGTTTTGGTTTTAACAAAAAATGCATTTAGTTTTCTTCCATCTTGAGAGAACCATGAAATGCATGGTTGGTTTCCTTTTATTTTTTACTTAATGGCTCCTCACTGAAGTTCTTGCTCTAAAACTATTTTGGCACATCTGCTGTATTAAAGGGGTATTTGACATTATGCTTTAAACCAAAATCCAACTTTTAATACTTTAAACCAATGTTTCCCAACCTTTTTTTTGATATGCCCCACCTAAGCCTTTCTAAAATTCTTATGCCCCCCTTAACATATACATAATTTTTAATATTCAAAAATTGAAATGTTCACTAAAGAAACTTGAATGATAGGTTTTAGGAAGAAATCACTTGGAAATTATTGAGCAAGCACAGTAAGTAAATTTTCAAAACATATAATGGAGAACTGAAATTCAACTACAAAATAATTTTAATGAAAGATTTTTCTATATTATTTTAATTATTAGTAATCATTTATTATTTAAATTTAGTGAGATACTTATGCTTGATGCTTACTGCAAAGAGACTTTATGTCAGGTTCCAATTTAGTTAACTCAAGTCTCCCCGTTTTGTTATATCCAGCCGATTTCTTTTTTTTAGCAGCAAATCATTTATAGCACTAAATCCGCATTCAGCTAAATATGAAAACGGAAACGGTAACAATAGTTCTCTTGCACATTTGGTTGCATTTGGATATTTGATTTCAGTTTCCTCATAAAGTCATGCCATCGCTCCTTTTATATTAAATAAAGTTTTAATTGACTTTAATGATCATTTCTGCGAGTTCTTGATACTGCATATTTGAAATATCAGACAAATCCATTAACATTGGCTGCATCATCCAAGTTGGGAAATCAATTTTTTTCAAATCAGAAAATCTTTCTTTTAAATCAGCTGATAAAATTTTCAGATGATCAACAATACCATGTATAGCGGTATCAGTCACTTCACATTTTTGGAGCCAATGAAACTTTTCAAAATTTTTGTTGTAAATATATGTCTGACATAATTCAATAAAGGTAATGAAACCACTTCGCTTTTGCATCGACAAGAGTTTAATTTGTTCCTTGAAGTTGTTTATTTAATATATTTAGTTTTTTAAAGATATCGACTAAATAACTCACAAATGCCTTACCATTGACCATTAACAGATTTTTCATTTCAGGTTTGTCGCTTAAAAAAATCACTAAGAGTATCAAATAGTTCCATAAATCTTTTCAAGCAATTCCCTTTCAAGAGCCATCTTACTTCAGTGTGAAGTATGTCTCACATTGTCTTCATTTTGTTCTTCACAAAATAACTTGAAGAGACGTTCACATTTGGCACTAGCTTTAATAGCATTGATACACTTTATAATTAAATTTAGTACTTCATTTAGAACAGGCGAAATGTTTTTAGCTACCAGGTTTTCCCTGTGAATAACACAATGCACAAGAAGCATTTTTGGATTCTCATCTTTCATCAATTTTAAGCAACCATTTTTCTTCCCCATCATATTAGGAGCACCATCTGCAGCACAAGATGTTATATTTTCCATTGGTATATTATTGACATCTAAGTAATTTTTTAGCTTACTATATATACCTTTGGAGGTAGTGGTGCTTTCTAATGATTTACAGAACATTTCTTCAGCAAAATCACCTTTATCAATATATCTTACGTAAGTTATAAGTACGGCCTCACTGTCTCTCAAAGTTGATTCATCCATTTGCACCAAGAATTTTCTTGTTTTCAGCTTTTCAACAAGTTGTATTTCAATATCCTCACTTATTTTGTCTATTCTTCTGCTAACAGTATTGTTACTTAGTGGCATAGCTTTAACGTCTTTGTCATCTTTTTCCAGAATCGTTTTAAGAAATGCTGATATTGATGGTTTGATTAAATTCTCCCCTATAGTATGACTTTTCTCAAGAGTACGATTGGTAGTTGCATTATGAGCAATAAATAGAGACTTTAATGTTACTCTTTTTTCAAAATTTTTCTTTAAAGTTTGAAAGTAATTTAAATCTGAATTAATATGAGCATTATGTTTCGCCTTCAAATGTGCCTCAAGACGACCTCGTTTCATTGATTCGTTGGTCAAGCATTGTTGGCATAAAAGACAAAAAGGTGACCTTTCATCGTGGACAGCGGGTATGAAACCAAATTTTAAATATTCTTCCGAATACTGATGAATTTTTTTCTTGCTTGCACCACTCATTTCACTATGGGCTGAAATAAATAAATATAAGACCAATTAAAAACTAAAAAAAAATAATATGAACTAGAGTAAACGTAGACTAAAAATGCATATTTAAATATGTATGGCACATATACCCCACTACAAAAAAACATACTTTTTCATTTGACAAATTTTTCTGGAAAATGATGCTTCTAAAACTGAAATTAATAAAAATTACCAATTGAATTTACATACCATTTATATATATATATATCACTTATATTTATACAATGTATATATTTTTTAAAACAACGAGACTTTTACAACAATTTAACAGATGCTTATTTCAAATTAACACCAACGGTGAATGCTGAGCATTACTGCGAAACACTGTAGAAACTGAGATCCCTGCACTAAGCATTTCGTGCCATTCAGAACAAATAGCGCGAAATGCTTAATGTCGGCCCAGTACAACCAGTAGTTCAACTCTAACGTCTAACAATGAAATCACATCTACTAATATGGCGGACAGGAGTTACTTATACTGGAGGTTTACCCAGCTCGAGTAGTGACTGAGATTCGCCATACGGTTAACTTAAACTCTGGACGAGTCCATTTTCGAATTGCCCCCTTTAACAATCGAATTGCCCCCCTGTGGGGCATGGGCCCCACTTTGGGAAACACTGCTTTAAACCAAAAGTAAATAATTGTGGCATGTGCATTTGGTTTTATTGTTTTAGTGATTGGCAATAGAGTTGAATGCAAATATCCATGTAGTCGTACTATCATAAGCAAATGATTACTATTACCTTCTAATATTGCTGCCCAACAAAAAAACATTTTTCAAATTCTAAGATATGCATGTGTTTATTGGTAATGATTATTTTCTTTCTTTATGTAATTGACAGTGAGACTTGTATAATTGTTTTACTTGGTATGCTATTAGTGTGAAATGATCTACCAGTTATTTTAAGTTAATTGAGACTTCGTTTCTTTAATAATTCTATTCTTAACCAAGAAACTTGGATCTTAAAATCTAGGCCATATTGATCTTTAATAATGCTCTTAAAAATTTGCAGAAATTAAAATGTGACCCTACAAATTATATTTTTAATTATAACATGTATGATTAGATTTTAATTATTTCACATGGATTTTTATGTACTAAAATCGTTTTTATTATAATGAAAATTTAAGAACAATTTCTTAGCTAGTCAGACTTTCCCTTTAGAAGTGCATGAAAAGGAACTATTTTTAAACTCTTTATATTTATGAAAAAAGTTTTGATGTTAATATTACAAGTATTTAGTTGAAATTAGTTTTGTTTCTGGTGATTTATTATATTTAGGCACTTCAAGAACTTGGCTACACTTCAGCAACAGAATTACAGGCTGGCATAAAAAAATTAAACTGCAGTATTCGTAAACTTAAAAATTTAATTGCAAGTCAGCTGGATGAACCTCAGGTATGCATATGTATTAATTATTCAATTTTACTGTCAGTTTTAAAAAGATATTAATGTAGTGCTTGATTTATATATAAAAAAATATTTTTGCTTCCATGAAAAAGTGTTTAAAATTTACTTGATGATTTTCAAACCTTCAGAATTTCATATATGGTTTCAAATTATTTATATTGCCTTAATAAATAATTCATTGATTCAAACAATTAGTGTTTGCTCTTGGGATTAAATAAGTTATTGTAGGAGTAAATTGTAACTGCTTACAAAATATTTTCAACCACCTCGTTGATAGTTTGGATTACGAAACTGAAACAAATAATGCTGTGTATCTTTGTATATTATGGGCAATGTGACTTTTATATCTTGTTCTTAGAGAAAGAACAATCATTTTAAAATATAAATAAATTATTTTCTTATTGACAGGAATCTCCTTTTACCAATTGGTGTGATGAATTAAATCTGAAAAATTTCTCTGACACAGATTCTTGGATCAATGCTGTAAAATTAAAGAGAAAAGTGAATTATTTTCTTCACCTTAGAATTGATATTGTATTTTTCTGTTTCATATATAGATAAATATATACATATTTTCAAGTAAATTTACTTATAAGAATGAATAGTAAATTTCCTGCTAAACCAAAAGAATTGCCAAAGCTGCATTCATTTTTTGCTCGTATTGAAAAAGCTAGATAAAAGTAATTTTTATTGTTTTCATAAAAGGCTGATTTTAGTAAACTTTGTTTACCTTTTCGAATTCCATGCTTCTATCTTAACATCATTAAATATAGATCTCCATTTAGATGTGAGTTTATCGAACCCTGTTTTGATTTATTTACTCCATATTTGAATTAGTTTAAAGTTAATTATATGTTAGCTCTGCAATGTGTATTTTGTTGTAGAAAGGCTAAATCATAAACTGGAAATTAAAAGAAAGTAACAAAATAAGAAAATACCATTATGTTTTAATTTAACAAACTCCAACAATATTATTTACATATTTAATTTACTTAAATTTGATATACTCAATATAATTTCAACCTCAAATTGTGCTTCAATACCAAAAATAATACTTCAGGCTAAGAAAATAATCAGTTTAGTATTTCAAAAATTTTGATAAAATGAATAAATAAACTAAAATTATTGTAAATGAAATAATATATTTATAAATATAATGGTTTTACTTGCATTAATTCCTTCATAGTTTTTGAAACACATAAAAGAGAAATCAATGAAAATTATTGTGCTACAATCAATAGATAATTGAGTATTTGCTGCTCCATTTTAACAGTTTGTATCCCATGTGTTTACATATTTATTGTTTATTCTTCTACTTGTTATAAAGTTAATATGATGAGCTATCCAGTATATAGATGATACATTTTATTCTCATAGCTTGCAGTGCTTTTACGTTAAAATTTTATGCATAGAGGTTTTTCGTGGAGACAAAAAATATCTGATAGTTGGAAATGAAATACATTTCTATTAAAAGGATTTACCTTTAACCATACAATCCATGAGAAAATGTTTTCAAGGCTTAATGAGCACTATCACTGGTTGAAATTTATTTTAAAGATCTATCATTAATAACCAGAAATGTTTTAAAGTCCATCATAAGGAAAACTGATGTCATAAAAAGTCTTGATGACATGATCCATTTATTTGATATTAATCAACTATTAGTTACCTATTGGAAAACAATTAAGATTTAAATTGACATTTTATAATTTCATTTATTTCTGTCGCTCTATGATCATAGGATGTCTTTGATGCCCGTCAAAAACTCTCAGCTGACAGATTAAAAAGCACTAACATAGGAGGGTTCAGCTTTACCACAGCCAATGATTTGTTTGGAGGTATATTTATTTAAATTATAATGCACCTACTGGTTATTTACACACATTGTGCAATTTCAAGAATTTTCTTTTCAAATTAATCAATTTTGAAATTATTTTGTAGGTATATTTGCTGATCCTGTGGAGATGAAATCATTCCAGGAACATGTAAGAATAGTTTTATTACAAAATTGTTTGTGTGTTTGATTTTTTAAATAAAAAATTATTAAGACCAGATATGTGTTTCATTTAGAAAAGTTAAGATTTACATTTTAATGAAAATATTTATTTTTAAATTGCAATAAACTGGAAATTAATTACTTCATTTTTATCACCTTAATAAACTTTTATATTTTGCTCTCAGACAATGGAACTTGAAGAAAAAAAGGAACAAATTAAAATTCTGGATGAAGTTTTATCAGAATATCACAGAGAATTTTCAAAGTAAGCTCTATTATGGCTGGCAATTTGAAGTGTAGAAGTATTTTGGAATATCATTATTTAAATATTTTGTTTACCAAAATATTCGTTAGGTTGCAAAATTAATAAATTTGTATAAAAGATAAAATACATAAAATAACTTTTTCTTCCTTTCTCTTTTGTTAGGTCTGAAACAAACTTCTCTTTCAATTTGGCTGAATATTACCAGTTACAAATCGGATTGGAAAGGATACGGTAGGCTTGAGTGTGATGCCTCATAAAGGATTGAACTCATTAATTGTTAAAAGTCTTATCTATGTTTCAAATATATTTTGGGAATTTACTGTTTTCTGAACTAAATTGTAAGAAATATTAAATGTGGAGGTTTTATTTTATAAATTGCCCAGATCGATTCATCAAAAATGCACATAATTTTTTTAGTTCTGTTGACAATCATCATAACCAAATATCGATGTTCTTTTTCATTCTTCAACTTCACACTTCTTTATTTTGATATGGCTCATGCTGATATCATTCAATGCAGATGCAATTTTTCAAGGAAAACTGAGTAACTAATTTCAATAGAGTTAATTTATTTAATATTTCAGAAACACATTGTTTGCAAATGTATTCTAGTTTTACTCTGAAGTGTTTACATTTGAGTCACATTGGTTTGAACTAGTCTATTTGTTAAATTGGGGCAGTTTAAACTTACCATACGCTTTCCCACAATTGGCATCTTTAGCATGGTTTCTTGTTCCAAGTTTATCATTCAATGACAAAAGCTATAGCAGTAATTATGAGTTGGCAAATCAAGTAATCACCTGACAGTACTTCTGGTGAACTTTCTTCCATTTTAGAAGTGGACTCACCCAAGATCAGCCACCTGTTATGTTATATAGTTGATTATCAGTATTTTCGTAGCATTGAAATTTTTAAATACTAAAACGGTCAATGAAAAACTACAATTTTGCTTTAACTACACTGCTGGCCACCCAAATTGCAACACCAAGAAAGACAAGAGATATCACAACAAAATTTATTTTGTAGATAACATGTTGACCAAGTATCAAATGATTAAATTTATAGACTTCTGTGAAGTGTGGTTCCTGCCAAAATCAGTAGCCAGAGTAGCCGCCATTGTTGGAGATCACCGCTGCCACACGCCTCGGCATTGATTCAAAGAGACTTTGGATGTGTTCTTGGGGTACAGCAGACCAAGCAGCTTCCACACGTTGCCAAAGTTGATCTGGTGTGGCATCTGGTTATGTATTCTGGGTCAATCGTTGAGCAACCATGGACCACATGTTTTCTATCGGCGAAAGATCCGGAGAGCGAGCTGGCCAGGGAAGCAATTCAATCTGGCGATTGACGAAGAACCCTTGGACAATGCGTGCCACGTGTGGTCGTGCATTATCCTGTTGAAATATGGCTGTGGGCAAGCCCTGAAGGTAAGGAAGGACAACTGGCTCCAACACCTCGGAGATGTAGCGCTGGCTGTTTAAAGTACCGGCAATGCGTACTAGAGGAGTGCGAGAGTGATATCCAATACCGCCCCATACCATAATACCCGGTGCAGGACCAGTGTGGCGGTGCATAACGCAGCTGTTCAGCATCCTCTCTCCACGGTGTCTCCAGACTCGAATCCGACCATCGTGGTGTTGCAGACAGAAGCGTGACTCGTCAGTAAAGACAATTTCATTCCATTCTGCCGTCCACATCCTTCTTTCATCGCACCATTGGCGGCGGAAACGTCTGTGGTTCTGCGTCAAGGGTAGACGAAGCAATGGACGTCTTGCGGACAGACCACTCTGCTGTAAACGGCGTCGAATGGTACACGCAGACACTGGATGATGCGGTACAGACTGAATGTGCTGTGCTATGGTTCGTGATGTGGCTGAGCGATCCGTCACTGCCATACGCACAATATGCCTGTCATCACGTGAGGTGGATGCGATCGAACACGTCGGTCCGTCGTACCCTCCTGCATCCAACGATCACATATCCGCATTACAGTTGTTTGGTTTCGTCCAACACGACTACCGATTTCCCTGAAAGATAATCCACAATCTCGGTAGGCCACTATCCTTCCTCTGTCGAACTCGGATACTTGATCAAAAGATGATCGCTGTTTTCTACGAGGCATAATTGATCGTTTTTTTGAAAAAACCACAAGAAAAACACAATTGCCGTACTTGAAATCGTCGAAATCTCCAAGCCTTAAATAGCGCTTTGAAGTGGCGCCACAGGCGCGCGTGATGTGCGTCTGCGCTGAAATTCTAATCATTTGCATATCTCACCTCCGCTAATGCATGTTGTAAATTTCATATTATTTGCATGCTTCCTTCAGGGTGTTGCATTTACGGTGGCCAGCAGTGTATATACCCACAATTGAAATTAAATTTTTAATCTTCACAACATTTTTGTCAAACATTGCATACAAACACGAAACTTTGTGAGATAGATCTCTTGCCAGAAAGTGATATTTCACATCCTAAATGCACCCTCCCCTGGCTTACAGAATTCACAATAAAAACAAAACAGTGTTGAAATAGTAATCGGAAGTAAATGTTACATTTCTCCCTTCTCAGCAAACAATCATTAATTTGTAATTTCCTTCTCAATATCAGCAGTATATGAGTAATAACTACCTCCATTAAAAAAATCATGAGAATTTTTACTGCTTAAAACGCCTTATATTGTGATTTGTGTTTTTAATTTTAAAATATCCTTAATTATTCCCTCTATATTCTTATTAAATCTAAGCTAACCATATTAGACTTGATGTATGTGCACACAAAGTAAATGTTATTTTCATTTCAGTGTTCCCGAAATACTTTTCCAGCCAACTGTGATAGGCACAGAACAAGCAGGATTGGCTGAAACAATAGAAATGGTTCTTGCACGGTACACCATCAGTGATCAGCAGAAACTAGCAGAGGTGTGAAAGAAATATATTTTCTTCATTTTAACTAGGTCCCTTTTAAAACATTTTTGCAATATTCGGTTAAAGATGAAATTTTCAAGGTCCCTGTATATTTTTTAACTTTAATGATGTATTAAATATTAGTATCACGAATGTTTGATGCTACAAATCTAAAAGAAAATATTTGTTACATTGTTTTAATGAGTTACTTAGCAGAAAAATGCATTCCATAATGTTAAAATTAGAAATTATTACTACAATTTTTGTATTTTGTGATATATATGTATTTTTTTTTCTATTTTAGAATGTATTTATTACTGGTGGTTGTGCTAAATTGCCTAACATCAAGGAAAGGATAGAAACTGAGTTACTTGCAATGCGACCTTTTCAATCAAAATTCAATGTTCAATTAGCAGGTTTGTATTTGTTCGATTTGCAAACTAAACTTGTTCTAAAAGAAACTTGTTCTCTTATACTTTCCAATCTCTTCCCTAACACAACTTGTTAAAAATATTTCTTGGAAATTACTGTTATTATCTCTGAAGTAGAAGTTAACTTTAAACAAACAAAATGAAAGTAAACAAATTTTTGTTTGTTAGTGGTTGATAATTTTTAACAATTTGATTTGTAGGATGTTTAAAATTGTGCATTTATGATTGGAGGAAGTTAAAAGTTTTATGTTATTGATTAAAAGGTGTTTAGTTAATTGAGATTTTTTTATCCTGTTCGACCTTGTAGCCACTATTTTCTCCCCTGTGTTGTGTTCCATTCTTAAATATTCCTATTGTCATTACTATATTCCTATTGGGTTACTACAAAAACAAAGTAACTCCATTTTTACTTATTGTGTTAAGTACGCTTTCACGCGTATAAGGGGCTGTAAACTATTTCTGCTGCACATGTACTTGATAGTTAACTTGTATAGTATTTGATGTTAAACTCCCATTAGAGTTATCTTGTTTTCGCAGAACATACTGCAATTATGTGTGAAAGTGTACTTAACTCAAAATGGAAAAAATGGAGTTATCTTGTTTTTACAGTAACCCAACTACATTTATCTTCATTTGTATTGACTTATTCATAACATGTTTGTTGGTAGAAATATTTGTGTGGTTTTGAGTTTATTGCAAAGGAAAATTCATTTCAAATCTTCTGTTATAATTAATTCTCCTACCTATACCTAAATGACATCCTATTATGACTTATCTTGTTGCATTAGTGTTTCCACTCTACACATTTTTAAAAAACTTTATTAATGTGTTGTTAATGTGTGTTAATCTTCTGTTATAATTAATTCTCCTACCTATACCTAAATGACATCCTATTATGAATTATCTTGTTGCATTAGTGTGTTTCCACTCTACACATTTTTAAAAAACTTTATTAATGTGTTGAAATGGAAATAATGGAAAACCTAGAAAAATGAAGCTGCACCTATTTCTGTAGTGTACCAATGAAAAAATATTACGAGTCATCATGGGTCGAAAAAGTTATACCTGAACATAACTTTTGTTAGTAATTTCATTACATTTTTCTTTGAAACTGATTTGAATGTTTAAATTTATTAAATGATTAAAATTTTGGATTTAGATGATCCCATTCTCAGTGCCTGGGAAGGAGCAAGGAGGTGGGCTTTGACTGATGACAATCTGAAAAAGTTTTCTGTGATGCGTCTTGAATATGAAGAGAAAGGCGGTGACTATCTCAAAGACCACATGTGTTCTAATCATTATATTGCTCTACCTGGTCCCATTCGAAAAGGGCTTGTGGTACCCCCTGCTACCACTGCTAAACTGGATCAAAAAGTTACTTAATGTCATGTCTGTTTTTATTTCAGTCCATTTATAAATAGTTCACATTCATTTGTCATTTTATGCCTGTTTTACATTAAAATTTCATTATGCATGTGCTGCTTTTTTTATGAGCTGAAAAACTTACACTATTACCATATATTGGAAACAAATGACTCGTTTAAATTCTAAATGCGATCACATGTTTTAAGAAAATAAATATTATGGAAAATAAGATTAGATTCAGGATTCAACTTATAATACTGGCATTAAAAGTTGATTCACATTTCCTTAAAATTTATGTAAAACCAGCCTGAAAAATTTCTGTATAATCAGAAATAAATAATAAAAATATAATATCAGAAATATATATATAATTTATTCAACATTATATATTTTGCATAATTTAGTAAAGATTTTATTTTAAAGTTCATTTAACTCAAATTTCTCCTTAATAAGAGTCAGAATATAAGAGAAAATAGGAAGAATAAGTGTAAATCTATATCAGGTTCTTCACACTTGTTTTTCTTTTTACTTTATTGCAAAAATGTTAATAATAAAATGTTTTTAAAAGTTAATGTTTTTCAATTGGGAAAATCCCCATGAGTAAAATTAAATATTGTTTAATTGTAGATAATCTAAAAAAGCACAATTTGTGGGAAAATTTTATTTAAGGAGAGGTTGCCAATTTTGGATGCTCATTATGCATTACAAATTATCAAAACATGAGTCAGCCTTAAGATTCACAATACTATTTATCAATTTGATTTGGAATGAGTCTACTCATTGGGGCAGGTTAAATGTAAACAATACTCAATTGGCGACGTTAGTGGGATTTCTAGTTCTTAGTATATTCCGTGCCAGAAGCCAAATCAGTGATTAGGAGTTAAATGAAACATAATCACCTATGGTGATTGACATACATAATTTTAAGTATGGCAACCCTTTCCCTTGCGAACTTAATCACCTTTCCACAACTGCCTTTTCACCGGCATCACACTATAAAAGACAGCAAATAGATCTATCAATTTGCGCTTTGACATAAAATTTGGTAACTTTCATTAAGGTGATGTAACCAAGCTCGTGATTCAACAGACTATGTTGGTCTAGTTATCTAGCACTTGTGTAGCAAGAAAGGACAACATAATTGAGTAAACAGTCATTTTCAACGATGAGTCCATTCCTTCTGTCTGAATGTTCGTTGATCATCGATCGAGAGTCCAGCCACGATGATCAACAAGGTGATTCTGGTACCATTCATGAACGTCACAACGTGGTACTGCCATTTATGTGCCTGGTCATGCACAGCCAACATCTGGAGTCCTCATGACCCTTTTTTAGCTCTACAGTTGAGAACCTATAGACAATTGGCCAATCGGGAATGGCTTTGAAGCCATAAAAAGGAAGGTATGTTGAGACCCTAGTTAAATACCATAGATCAGCAATTTCTTGAAACTCAATTCGAAAACTTCTATAACGGCATAAATCGTCATATAGCATGAATTGGATGTTCAGGGTACAAGAAATTATATCCTGCATATTTGACTTCTATAGACTGATGAAACCTCAAGTTTATATAAATTTCATCCTACTTGAGTAAATATATTTTTTAATTCCAACCTTTATTTCAAGCATTTCTTCGAATGGTGGCATTTTTTCTCTTTTAAGTAGGGGGCCAGTAACCGGAGGGTTGCGAGTTCGAATCCAACCAAAGGCCGTCTTGTACAAAGGGGCTGGTGCACGCTAAATCAGTCTTGACCTCAAATATCCTCGCGTTGGCGTAATGCTTAGTTGCGATGCACGTTGGCGAAGCTTAGAGAGGGGTGCCAAGACAGGTTGACCTCATCTGACCGTGGTTCAAAATTACGAAATATTTTACTCCTATCTTTCCCTCCGGGATTGATCCCGGACCGTTAATTAACTACCTATATCATTTCTTTGTACCTTCCTTCAAGCAATTTTAACAGTAGAGCAAATTCAAAGATGGCATTTGACAGGGTAGGTAGATATTTCACTTGGGGGATCGTCGCCAGTAGCCCGTTGTGTTCATCCAGTGTGACGTTAATTAAAATACCTACCTACGCCAACATGAGGACATTTGAGGCCACGACAAATTTAACGTGCACCAGCCCCCTTTGTACACGACGCTCTTTGGTTGGATTCGAACTCGCAACTCTTCGATTGCTCATCCAAACGGGCAGTGGTTCAAAATTATATGGTGTTGTCCTCGATCTTTCCCTTCGGGTTTGATCCCGGATCGTCACTAATAGCCGTTGTGTTGCTCCAGTATGACGATAATTAAATACCTACCTACCTAATGTTAAATCAGTTTTTCAGACATTATTGATATCTTTCAAAATATTGTTATAGCGCTGATATTTTGTACCGTGTTATCATTAATACAAACAAAATCAACTTAAAGTTTATTTCTTAAATAAATTTTAGTATGCAATATTAATTATTAATGGTAGGTAGGTATTTTCATTAACGTCACACTGGAGCAACACAACGGGCTATTGGTGACGGACCGGGATCAATCCCAAAGGGAAAGATCCGAGGACAACACCACGTAATTTTGAACCACGGTCAGATGACGACAATCCCAAAGGGAAAGATCCAAGGTATGTATTTAGGTATTTTTAATTAACCGTCACACTGGAGCAACTCAACGGTCTATGGAAAGATCCAAGAACAATACCACTTAATTTTGAACCACAGTCAGATGACGTGGCAACACCTGAGCTGGCACCCCACGCCAACGTGAGGACATTTGAGGCCACGACGAATTTAACGTGCATCAGCCCCCTTTGTACACGACGCTCTTTGGTTGGATTCGAACTCGCAACTCTTCGATTGCTCATCCATACTCTTCTAAACGGGCATGAGAGTGGGGTGCCAGCTCAGGTGTTGCCTCGTCATCTGACCGTGGTTCAAAATTACGTGGTGTTGTCCTCGGATCTTTCCCTTTGGGATTGATCCCGGACCGTCACCAATAGCCCATTGTGTTGCTCCAGTGTGACGTTAATTGAAATACTCCTACTCCTAAACGGGCAGTGGTTCAAAATTATTAGGGCCGCGGTGGCCCGGTTGGAAGAGTAACGAACTAGCAACCGAAGGGTTGCGAGTTCGAATCCAGCCAAACACCGCCGTGTACAAAGGGGGCTGGTGCACGTTAAATCTGTCGTGGCCTCAAATGTCCTCACGTTGGCGTGGTGTGGAAGTTTGGAGAGTGGGGTGCCAGCTCAGGTGTTGCCTCGTCATCTGACCATGGTTCAAAATTACGTGGTGTTGTCCTCGGATCTTTCCCTTTGGGATTGATCCCGGACCGTCACCAATAGCCCATTGTGTTGCTCCAGTGTGACGTTAATTGAAATACCAACCCCCTCAAAATTATTAAATTAATATTTGAAAAAAATTATGAATCGTAACCTTTATATATTTTGATGAAAATTGATTCAAAAAGATTTTTAATATTGCTGATAAATTTCAGCTCATTCCTCCGGATAGTTTTTCCGCTATACTTGAATTGTCGTCAGCTGTTTAGGGGCATCCAAAACTATAAAGGGCCGCGGTGGCCCGGTTGGAAGAGTAACGGACTAGCAACCGAAGGGTTGCGAGTTCGAATCCAGCCAAACACCGTCGTGTACAAAGGGGGCTGGTGCACGTTAAATCTGTCGTGGCCTCAAATGTCCTCACGTTGGGGTGGTGTGGAAGTTTGGAGAGTGGGGTGCCAGCTCAGGTGTTGCCTCGTCATCTGACCGTGGTTCAAAATTACGTGGTGTTGTCCTCGGATCTTTCCCTTTGGGATTGATCCCGGACCGTCACCAATAGCCCGTTGTGTTGCTCCAGTGTGACGTTAATTGAAATACCCCCAAAGCTATAAAAAACGTATGACAAACCTGAGGAATGTTTTATTCTTGGAAAAACGTTTGGAAATATCATAAATGTAATCTAAAATATATTGTGCCTTTCATCAGTTATGTGTGGTACAGATGAACTCTTAATAAGCAATGATCAACCGAGTAAGTATAGGCAAATCTTATTTTACCTTCGCAGTCCTAATGGATATTCTCGTCATCTAACCGGAAAAAGCCGAGGGCAACACCACGAAATTTTGAACCACGGAGATGACGAGGCAACACCTGAGCTGGGACCCCACTTTCCAAACTTCCACGCCAACGTGAGGCCACGACAGACTTAACGTGCACCAGCCCCTTTGTACACGACGGTCTTTGGCTGGATTCGAACTCGCAACCCTCCGGTTGCTAATCCGTTGCTCTTCCAACCGGGCCCTCCTACCTAATGGATATTGCTAACTTGCTATAGTAGTTACTATTAACCGTTAATAGGAACAGGTACGTTATCTGTAAGTAACTGTTAACAGTAACAGCTTAGTTGACAGTTAATAATTAAAGCTATAGTAATTTTTTAAACAGTTAAAAATTGCTTATTCTTTCCAAATTTTTTGTTAATTTTGAATTTAATTATTTTGAAAGTTACTTTTTAACTTTTGTATCCAAAATTGTTAATATCTCTAGTCGCAGTAATTGTCTGATCCATCTGTAGTAGTTGGGCGTTACTGATCATACTGAGGGCTGATAGAAGTCCGCCTTCGGCGAGTAAAAAGGAGACGCTCAGTTAATTTTAACAGTTATTAACTGTTCAAATCAACTATTAACTGAATTTAACTTCCAGTTATAAACAATTAGTTTCAACTCCGTATTCTTGTCAAATATTTTTTATAAATTTCAATTTTTAAAGAATTGATTCAATTTTATTTGCATTACTGCTATCCCAATAACATATGTCGATAACTATTAATATTTCAACAGTCGTTAACTGTTATTTTCTAATAAAGCTTATTGAAACTGCTGTCGGAAGAATCTGAATTTTTGTATGTGAAAACGTATATTATGTCAAGAACGGACCTTTCCTTTTTTGTTCTTTGTATACTACTTTCAGTCAAGCATCAAATGAACAGTTCCTGATTAACTACAAATAATCTCGATCTACAAATAGTGACTTTCGATGTGGAAATGATCCCTGAAATGGACGACGGCTTTAACATTGAATATCGTCTGATATAACGATAATAAATTTTTTAAATATTCATATTTAGTCTACTTTGGCGATGTAGAATCTGATTAAGGCATCGAAACATTGTGTTGCTATTGGAAATTTTGTTGTTTATGCAAAATTTGATGAGGACGAACTTTTTAGCAATTTTTTGTACGAGTCTGTAGAGTCTGTTATCCCTATTGAATGGTACCTTTGAATTTGCTCTCTAAGAATAGTGCTCGAAATAAGGGGGTCGTTTTTTCGGTGATTGTACATTATGTATTTGTCGGATAAAAATTAAAAAATATGATTGGAAACTGGAAATATATAGAAATTCAGCTATGAAATTTATGTTAGAGGTATAGAGAGGGGACACTCCACTCAATATACTGAATCAGGTCTTATCTAAAAAAATTGCCCCCAAGCAAAAACTGAAATGACGCCTATGTGCAAAAGTGTTGTTTTGGAAACGAAATAAGTTTGCAGTGGTCGAAAAGTATCCTTTTCTGCCATTGTTTTTCTTCTATTGTCCTACGTTTCCTAGGCTGGGGCTATTTTTACTTTTCAAAATGAATAGATTCCAAAGAAAAAGAATTCGGCCATTAAACCCTAAAAAGTAGCGGTCACTGAACAAAGCAAACATCTCACCTTTGCAATCTATGTATATACACTACCTGACATTAAAAATGCAACACCAAGAAGGAGTTGGCAGAAAGTGATGAAATTTGGCAGAGAGACAGCAACGAGCAATAAGTGATCTTTATTGCAACATTATATACCTTGCCACTGAGCAGCAAGAACGTCTGATCAGTAGGTTGTAGGACCACCGCGAGCGGCGATACAGGCAGCAACACGTCTAGGTACAGACGCAATGAGCGTGCGGATGGTGCCCTGAGGGATAGCTGCCCATTCCCTGTTCCATTTGCCAGAGTTCGTCTTCTGAACGTGCCGGTGGCAACGCATGCAAGCGACGTCCAATGACGTCCCAGAAATGTTCGATAGGTGAGAGATCAGGGGAGACAGCTGGCCAGGGAAGCACCTGGGTACTTTGCAGGGCATGTTGGCTGATGCGTGCCTTGTGCGGCCGGGCGTTATCCTGCTGGAAAATGGCATTGGGCACCCCCTGAAGGAAAGGTAGTGTCACCGGCTGCAGCACGTCATCCACGTATCGTTGGGCCGTCATAGTGCCCTGAATACGGACCAGAGGTGACCTGCTATCGTAGGCGATGGCGCCCCAAACCATTATACCGCGTTGTCTCGCGGTATGGCGTTCCACAGATGCGGCCGGATTGGCCCTGTCACCACGTCGGAGCCAGACTCGTACACGGCGACTGCCATTGTTAAAACAGAAGCGTGACTCGTCTGAGAACACCACCCTGTGCCATTCCGTCGTCTACGTGGCTCTATCCCGTCACCATTGCAAACGGAGACGTCTGTGCTGTTGGGTCAATGGTAGTCGTCTCAACGGGCGCCATGAGTGCAGGCCGCCAGCGATCAATCGGCGGCTAATGGTCCTGGACGATATGGGAGCATCAAGGGTGTCCTGCACATGCTGCAAAAGGGCGACAGACGTGGCTTGCGGGACCGCTGATTCTTGCCGGCAGATGCGTCGGTCCACGCGTGCTGACGTCACTCTGGCTGCACCGGAACCCCTCAAACGTGCCACATTCCATTGGTCCAACCATCTGTGCCACAACCGATGCACCGTGGACGCGTGTAGGGTATCTGCTGAGATTTGACGTATGGACCAACCTGCCCTTCTGAGGCCAATCACCATACCCCTCGTGAAGTCGTCTGTTTGCTGGAACTGTCTTGATTGGCGGCGTCCTGGCTTTCTCCGCTACTAGATGTTTCCTCTGAAACACAAAAACAAATTGCAACTTGATTTACCTGGCAAACAGAGCGGCGCGAAACTGACCACTTTTGCAGGATCCTTCCCTGTTTTTTCACTCGCCGTGCGCGGGACAGCTGCGTAGTTTGCATCATTTACATATCTCAGTGAGCTGCGTCTACCCTGTAAATTTCATCCAGTTCTGCGCACTCCTTCTGGGTGTTGCATTTTCAATGTCAGGTAGTGTATATAAAACAGGATGTGTGTATGTATGTATATTTTCTATACAAATCTACACCGTTTGACCAATCCACACCAAATTTGGTACACTTATACTTGAGAACACTGCGGTCAGCATAATCTAACTCTTAATCCCCGTTCTATTGGCCCTAGGGGGCTAAAAAATATTCGAAATCGCCATAGAAATAACATTGAGCATGGATTGATTGCTTTAGGCAGCGATGGTTGCTTTACCAGTGTTGATCGAAAAACAATTTTTTCCGAAACAAATTAAATTACAATATTTATGTCTGAACTGACTTTTTAGTTCTTTCCATGATGTAAATAAATTATAGATATTTTATTGATGAAGAAAGAATATTGTAAAATATTTATTTTTGCAAGGAAATTCAAGTAAAGGTTTTCAGGAGTTCAAGGATTATTTTCAAGGAAAGTTGGGGTATATTTCGACCAACTTTCCTTAAATAATTTATTGAATACGTAATGTTTTGTAGAATTCTGTTTCACAAGGCCTTTTAGGAAGGCGTGTAACTTATTTTAAAATGTCCGGAATAGATACATATGAATCCTCTGTTGAAAGCAGTGATTTTCTTTCTGAAAAATTCTGTAAAATCGACCTTCTGCTTTTTGAAAAAATTTTATCTATTCAGTTTAATTTGTCTACACCGATTACATTTATTTCTAACCCAAGCACAGTTATTCCGAAAAGCACAAACGAAAAACTCATTGATCATAAAAGCGTAATTTTGCTACTCGGTATCTGGCAGCACCAGAATTAATATTTACTTTTTTTTATAAAACGTTGTAGAACTTTCTAGAAAGTTGGGGAAACGGAAACTTCCTTGGACTCATGGTGGAGAACATTCCAGCACCCACTTGATTCTTAGCTGGTCGTATTTAAAGGAAGCTAACTCGGTAAGTCTTCCAGTTTATCATATTTCAGTGAATCTGGCAGTTTTATTTCGCTCTTTTAGTTGATTGTATAAGTGTTTCCTACTTTATTCGCGCGCGACAGAGATAGTGTACATTTTGGATTTATATTTCTAAACTGATGTAAGTGCTACATAATTTTAAATTAGTTTTTTCGTTAATTTTAGCTTTTTATTGTATTCTATAATAGATTTCATTGCTCAGTGAGAGTGTGCCTTTTGCTTAATTTTTTAAATAAGTTTAATGGGGGGATCAGAGAATTAATGCTTTTTTTACACCAGAATAAAAGTTTATTTTTTAGTATGATTTAGAATTCTGTGTTTGAGTATTTTGATTGACAGCTTTTAAGTAAGGCATTAATATTTTTTATTTGTGTTAAAAATTTGATATTCCTAAACTGATGTAAGTATTTCGCAATTATAAATTTGTTTTACCATTCAGTTTATATTAGCTTTTTATTTTTATTGTATTCTATAATAGATTTCATTGCTCAGTGAGAGTGTGCCTTTTGCTTATTTTATGAAATAGCATTTCTTTGTATTCTTTTACAGATTTCTTTGCTGTAGCAATGCCTCCAAGGAAGCGGAAGGCGATCGGCCAAGTGCAGTCAACGGCTAAGATGATGAAAGATGAGCGTAGTCAAGAAACTTCCGAGGAGAGGAATAGAAGACTTGCGATTGCGAGAGCGCTACAACATCTAGAGCAACAGAGACGGCATAGCAGCGTGAGGCCCGACTACAGGATAAGAGAGATAGAGCCAAACGAGCACCATTTTAGCATTAATTCCACTACGATTCACATAGACTACTCGCTGGATGCAAGTGTTACCATCGGGAAAATGGAAATGGTTTGTAGTTACTGTCAAGCCAAAAATTTTAAATCAGAGTCTACTGTAAGAGACTCTGATTAGTCTCTTACAGTAGAGAGTATTTGCTGTAAAAATGGAAAAGTTATATATAAACTCTGCCAACTGGAACCACCACCACAAGAACTTTTGACTTACACATCAGGAGATACGTCAGAGTCGAAGCATTTTACTAACATCAGAAAATACAACTCATGTTTCCAAATGACATCATTCGGCGCCACATCAGTTGTTGGACAGCCCGGATTTCCGTGGACATTCAAGGTGCAAGGGCAGATTTACCATAGAGCGGGATTGTTGCTTCCGCTGCCAGATCAACCCCCAGAATTTCTGCAACTACATTTTATTCAAAACGAAGAAATGAAAGCTGATCAGAGGTGCGCCTACATCTCGGGAACAAGACGTCAGATTGTGTTAAACTTACAGAGGATGTTTCATGAACACAATAATCTTATTAAAACGTTTGAAACAGCATTGGAACGTATGCCAACAGATGAATATACAGTAGTCATAAGAGCAGACCGAAGACCAGCAGGCGAACACGAGCGTCGCTTTAACTCTCCTCAAGCAGATGAAGTCGCGGTGGTTATATCAGACGATGAGTTTCATCAACGGGATATCGTTATTCAACGACGAGGTGAATCATTGCAGCGTATTTCGGAAACACATCGATCTTATGATGCTCTGTGGTACCCAGTGATGTTCCCCCATGGTGAAGATGGATATCATTTTAATCTGAGGCAGATCAACCCAAGAACAGGTGAAACAACGAGCAAGAAAGTTTCAGCGATGGATTTCTATGCATACAGATTAATGGTTCGAGATACCGAGCAGAACCACGTATTGAACTGCAGGCAATTGTTTCATCAGTTCATCGTCGATATTACGCAAAAGTCGAGAGTGAGCGTCTGCTTTACATTCGTCTAAATCAACGTAAACTGAAAGTTGATATATTCACCTGAGAGATGCTGTGTCAAATGACGGGAACGTTGAAAACCTCGGTGCCTTAGTCGTACTACCAGCTACATTTACAGGCAGTCCCAGACACATGCACGAATACACGCAAGATGCTAGGACGTACGGGAGACCAGACTTATTTATCACCTTCATCTGCAATCCGACTTGGACGGAGATCAAGGAGGTTCTTACCAATGGTCAATAATTACCCAGTGAGCGCCACGACTTGATTGCGAGAGTATTTAAACAGAAGCAGTTGAAACTGCACTCTGCGCATCTTTCGTTTTTTAGAATTCTGCATTTTTTTGTCGGAATTTCGTTTCTGTTTGTCTTTATGTCTTAATATTTTACATATTGCAATATATTCAGGAATTAAATGTATATATTTGCGTCCGAAGTATATTGTAGAAGCTATGAAAAAGTTAAAACGTATTTTCCGTACAACTTAAATGATTGCATTTTTCCGTGAAAGAAAAGTGCTTATTCTAATTCACTTTTCAAGCAACATTTAACCATTTCAACCCGAGCAACGCCGGGTAATTCAGCTAGTTATTTAATAAGAATGAATAAAACAAATTTGTCGTTATTTCATTTTTAAAATATTTTTTCACACGTGACCCGTGGGAAAATCGTCAAGGCTATCCGCAGAATGATTTGGGTTGGTTGGCCAGGCCTGTCAAATTCCAGCATGGACAAAAATGAAATACAATTTTTTCCCCGAACCTGGTTTACCCACACTGGAAATATAAATGAGCTATCTGAGCAGGTTCTCCCACCCACGTATCCCAAGCGTGACCGAAAACACATTACCTCCCTACTCCACTTGTACGTTCCGACACAAGGTGTCAAAGGAGACCACCAAAACAATGAAAAACGCGCAGGGAAATGACACTCGTTATTTCTTTGTTTGCGCCTAAATGCTCACAGCATTCGTGTGTCGCACTGTGTACGGAAAAAGGAGTTATAATATAGAGCAGCGAGAAAAAATAAGAGCAGATATGTCGGGAAGTTTCTTTGTTTTATTCCTTTATTGTATTATTAAATAGCGCACTGTCTTTTATGGGATGTTATTAATAAAAGAATGAGGGGTGGGTTTAAGATGGTGAACTGTGAAGAGAATGGCGTTTGATAGTTGAAGAACAATTTGAAATTTTTCTCTTCAAAGCAGGTGTTTTACTTTTAAATGGCGTGTCTGCAGATGTGGAACGAATTTTGATTCGAAAAAGGTAGCGGCATTTGTTTTCAGTTTCAGTGGCAATGCCGGACTTGGTTCTTTCATTTCAAAGGAAAAAGTTCTTTTTACGGATGCAAGTTTTTAATTTATTGGATAGTATTACTTACATTTTTCAAGAAATGTCACATTTTATAATAAAAAATAAAAGTTCATAAAATTTCTGATAACTAATTCGTTTAAGGTATCAGCATTACATATAGTGCAAACCATTGCCGTAGCTAAAGAGGATCTGAGCTTTGGTAAAGGGATATACTTGGAAAACATTTGTATTTCATGAGGGGGGCCATCATCATACTATAGTAATGGGCCTGGAGGGCAGATGTGGGGGACCTGGAGTTGGGCGTTGGCAGTGGATGCCTCGAGTACTATTTCGAGGGAAGATATTCCTGAAATATTTATTGAAACTACTTTGTTTTGTTTTGAAAAACATTTTTTAAAGAAAATCTTGAAGAATCGGTAGATGTTACTTGCCTTAGATGCAATTTCTATTCATTGCTCCTTTTGGTTGGTTGTTGAATTTACATCGCACTGGAACAATACAACGGGGGCGATTGTCCGGGATCAATCCCGAAGGGAGAGATCCGAGGACAACACCTTATAATTTTGAATCAGTCAGATGAAGAGGTCAACACCCGAGTTGGCACCCCACTCTCTAAATTTCCACACCAACGTGAGAACATTTGAGGTCACGACAGATTTAAAGTTCACCAGACCATGTAACGATGGTCTTTGGTTTGATTGAGTTTCCCTCCGCAACCCTCCGGTTGCTAATCTTCGATTCTACCAACTGGGTTACAGCGGCCTCGGTCTAAGTGAGGACTCATGAAGCTGATTTTTATTAGCGTATTTGAAAATGGAAAAAGGATTTAATATCGTCCTTTGTACCTCAGTACCGTCGTATTGGTGACTTCCGGAATGCGTAGGCCCTAATGCAAGGCTGTATGAACTGGTTTTCTAGAGAGGTTGGAGTAAAATGAAAGATAAAGTAATGAGATGGATTGGATTGAGAAAAGGAAAGAGATCGGACATTGAATAAGATAACAATGAAGTTACAAATTTAAAATATTTGTTGCAATCTCGACTCATATTCATTGCTAAATTCATTAAATTTCAAATATGTGAAACCTAAATTAAAACAATATAGAATTTACAGAAATATATGGTGAATAGTTCGTCTCCATTACGCAAGGGGCCATATTTGGCCAAGCTGCGCCAAACACAAGAAGATAACGTCAAGTAAGTGGACATACACACACAAGGAAAGTTTTATTGACACAGAAGAGAAATATTGGTTCGGTGCGAATGAAATGTCCGGAAAATGACTATCACACTTCGATGGCGATAACTGAAAAATACAGTACCTGACCTACTCGAAATAATCTCCCTCTGAATCGACACACTGTTGCCACTTGTCTGACAAGGCCATGATCCCGGAACGAAAAAAGTCTTGTAGCCGGGATGCGGAGAAACTGCACGGTGAACCTCCGTATCTTGGGTGAACCGTTTGCCAGACAGAAAGCGATCCAGGTGACAAAATATTCTGTCATATTATATCAAAATATTCTGTTTCATCTGTAGGTGTCACCTACAGATGAAAATCTGTAGGTGACAAGTCAGGGGAATTGGGGGATGAGGCATCGCTTCATAGCCCGACTCACGTAGTGTCAGCATCGTCCGTTGTGCGACATGAGGACGGGCGTTATCTGCAAGAGGAGAACGTGTTTACCAAAGCAGGTTGTTTCACCATCAATTTCCGGTGCATCTGTCGTAATTCATCACAATATCGTTCTGAAGTGATGGTTTGGCCACTTGGCAGAAAACTGCGATGAATTATTCCAGCTGTAGGCCACCATACAAGAAGTATAACCTTCATGGGATGTAAGGGTGGCTTGGGATGGCGTCCAGGAGGCTGTGCTTTGCTCAACCATTGTGCAGATCGTTTCCGATTGTCATAAAGGACGCATTTCAAGTCACAGGTAACGATTCGTTGCAGTAGAGGTTCTCTTTCATTCCTGGAAAGGAGCGATGCACAGACTTCCAAACGTCTCATCTTGTTGCAATTGTCAATTCATGAGGCACCCAGGGATCCATCTTTTTTACCTTACCCAGTGCAGCCAGACGGCGAACAATTGTAGTGTGGTTGACACCTAGCTCTCTCACGCCATGTTTTCCACGGTTCAGCTTCAACCACACTTAGCAGAACATCGTCAGAAACTGCAACTTCTCGGTGACTAAGTGGTTCGTTTTTCAGGTCCATATCTCCACTTCGTAACTTAGCAAACCATCGCCGAATGGTTCGTTCATTGGCTGTATTCTCCCCGAATGCTGTGTTAATGTTTCGAGCAGCAACTGTAGCAGAATGTCTGTTTAAATTCGTAAAGGAAGATGACTCAAATCTGAATTTTCCATGTCGAATTTCGAAGCACCTTACGCCTAAACAAATTAAATCTGGAACTTGTACTTCACACGTGTGATAGCTATTTATAGTAGCTCTGTGATGTCAGATGCCGGAAGCTTGTAGGTAATTACTTTTAGCTGTAAGGGGGTCATTCCCAAAGCTATTTCTCGTCGGACATTTCATTCGCACCGACCATATCCGTTGAAGTCAATTTCTTCATATCTAGTTCATAATTTGTTATTTCAAGCCTTCTATATGTTTAACCCTGGGCCTATATTACACGTACCTTCTATACTGACTTTTAAATGAAAAATACAATTTACCATCCCTATTTTAATTTGAATCCGATTGCATGTAAACTAAAATAATAGATTTTACCTGCTTTGATCTTAGACAATAAGTAGGATTTTTACACTATTTGAGAAACAGAAGAATTTGTTGTTCCTGATCATAGACCATAATTTTCTGATTACAGCTGCACTGAAACAACAGAATTCGCTGTCTTGATCAGCGATTCTATGTAAATTCCGTAATTATATTAGAAACTCTTGCCGCTCCCTAATTATATATTAATTTTAGTTTGACGTCATGAATGCGATTACCACTCCTGATCACACACAATAAAAGTGCGATTTCAGCATCATATTTCGATTAAAACAGGAATTTTTCGCAGATGATTTTATTTAATTTTCGTCGATATTTCGAACAAATAATAGAAATTGCTCCCTTTATTTAAGAATTAATTTCATCTCAACAGCACGGAACGATGCATTTCTTGCCCCTAGTCAATCATCATTTTAATTTGCTTGATTTTCATAGTATAAATCGTGAACGGACTAATTGATTTGACAACTTGGGCAATTGCTTAAAGGATCACATTTAATTAAATTTATCGAATTTAAACTTTCATTTAAGGCGTAAAATGTCATATGGAGACCCATAACGTGAACACGGGTGTGCCCAGGCATTCCAGATGCCATATCATAATCCTCTCAAGTTCCAAATACCAACTTCATTTTTACAAAATCAAAGTGAAAAGACTGCAAATCTGATTCAGTGACACCTGGTACAGAACCAGATTTGTGGCTGGGCGTGTGCCGTTAGTGGAGAAAAGTCTACAATACAAATTTTTCATTTTTGAACTTTTACCTATTTTTCCAAATATTTCATAATAGGGCGAATGCGTGTGCAACATTCGTCGTGTGTTTATCAGATATACTACATTCGTAATTTATTATGTCAAGTTCACACTTGGTAATAGACAAAAGAAGCGACGGATAACATCTGGATTCTAAGACATTGCCTGAAATGTACACCATTTTGAAAAAGGTCCACATTTTGGACAATGGAGAAGGAATTTTCGCAAGGGTAAAAGCATCTCACAAGATATTTACAACGTTATATTTGAAACAGTAATTGAAAGCATCATCATCATTATCACTGCATAATAAAATATTAATTAGCAACGGCTACTCACAAGGAATTTTTAAGATTTGGGGCATTTTTACGCTTTCGTAGCATTTTGTCATTACTTATCACGTTTTCTATCTTTTTAGTTAATTGATTTAATTTAATTAAAATGTAAAGTCTGATCAAATTAAATTTAAAATTTTGAATTAAAAAATTTTTAAAGGAAGTATAGAAACCCAAAAATTATCTAACTCTAAAAATGCCCTTTGAATTCAAAATGATGCCCTTAAAAAAGAAAAAAGGCCCGAAAATGCCGTCAAAGTCCGGGCTATAGTCCTAACCAGTAATTATCAAAAGGTGACAATATTAATTCAGGTACTAATTATATTATTTGTTAAGGTCTTAAAGAAAATCATACTCCTAGCGTTCAGAAGTCTAACTGCGCCGATGGTAATATGTACAACAAATTTGTAGATTCACACTTATAAATGAGATTTTCAGAGTACCATCTTTTTCATTTCTAAGAACACGAAATCCATTGTTAATCAATGACGAACTGGCTCGGTTGATCGGTCTGGAAAAATGTATCCACCTATCAGCCTTAGATTTTGAAGGAAATAGGAAGATTTTGAATTGTTAAGAGTAAAATACAATGTTAAACAATTCGATGCCTCAAAATTACTCGATGATTTTAGCTACATTTAATTGAAGGAAATAACTTTTCTATATCCTTGTGAGAAAGGCATTCGTTTTAGTCAAATATACTGATTCAATGATGTAGATAAATTTATGAAGTGAGAATTACCTTCTAAATAATCAGAATCACATAATCTAATTAATTAATATGGAATACTTGACAAAGATTACAATTTTAAATTCGTGAGGCACTTATTTTAATATTTTTAGTTTTTTATTTACTCGGTTTAATAGTTACAAAATAAGATGGATCATTACACGCATGTCAGTCACACATTTTCAAAAATATATAATATTCTTTTCAATAGGTCACCAAAATCTCGTAAAGTAGTATATCATTACCATGGCCGGAAAATCGATATAGAGTAGTGAACTTATATTGCCCCCATAACCACTTCCAAAGACGAGGTACATCTTTTGACATTGGAACAAAATTACGAGTTGTCCTCGATCTTTCCCTTCGGGACCGTCGCCATAGAGAGTTGTGTTGATCAGATGCGACGTAAATTCAATTACCTACCTACCAAAGGCGATGAGCCATAGCTTCTAGTCCTTCAATCCAAAAGACTAAAATGCAGTCTTAATGGAGTCGCCTTCTCGAGATATTGAGAAGTGTCTCAGAGAGTTTTAAATAAGAAACTTCGTAGAATTGACAAAATTATAAACGCTTTGCAAAATGCGTCTTACAGGATCAAAATCAAAGATATTGAATAATGAAAAAACACATCGTAATGAAACTTCTTAAAAGCTACATTGTTATGCATTATTGGCCTCTCTTTAAGTAATATGTAACATTGATTAACATTTTTTTTAATTTGGAAACTAATAATGTTTTAATATTTAACTACTCAATTTAAATTCAGTAATATTCATTTGTCTTTATCACGTTACCAAAATGCCATGATTAAAATAAAAATAGTTTATTAAACTTTGTTTTATTTTCTATAACAGGTTGAGAATTATCAAATGTTAATAATTTTCGAAGAATGAGTTTGGAAATTTTATTACATTAATTTTATTTGGTAGGAATTTTTTAAATCAGTGGATATTTAGCAGTGGAATGTTTACACTAAGTGTGATAACAATAAATTTGTATACAATATTTTACCAGGACATGTATCGAAACACAAGACTCATTGGTTGACTTCTACTTAACAGATTTGTTTAACAGTTTTCTTGTGCACTTTATAATGAATTTGTGTTATATTATCGTAATGAATAATATTTATTGTTTAATTATAACAATTTAATTTATAATTTTGTAGTAAAATGTAGAAATGTATTTAAGTCAGTAAATCTGAGAATAATTACGGACAAGGGGTTTAAAGTTACTTTCGCCTAGGGAGTCAAAACAAATTGATCCGCTACTGTATCTCTCTCCACACCATTTACCAAAATGATACCAATATGATGAATATACCAATGATATGATACCAATATGATGAACATATATTACCAATTTTTCACATCATCATATTTTTCTGGACCGAGTATTTTAGATTTCTAATCTCGCTTAACCGCTTCATTCAACCACGATCAGCCTTGCTTTCAAGTACAACAGAAAACGAATATTATTATCGTGTTATGATATGCAGCAGTGAAATAGCAGCAGTGGTTCAGTCCACGGATCCCTTCGAAAATTACAAGTTTTCGCGCATCCTTGAGATTACAAAATTAAATAGGTCATATGTAGACCTGCATAACACCTTAGTGGTCCTTATTTTTTTACCTTACTATAGGGAGTAAAATATTTAAATCTATATTAAATAGATTATAAAATGTTAACACTTCAAATTAAGGATTAGTGGCAACAATTTAAAGTTCTGAAACAGAGAAAAACTAAAGTTCTTAAATAAAACAAACAGTAAATATTATAAAAGATTTTGTTGATTAAACTGTATTAGAATCAAAAGGCTCTATACCTATGGAATCCGATGGATTACCTATAAATGGTTAATTGTGGAATCTTTAATTTTAATGAAATTTCAGTTGAAAAATCTGCCAAAGAATCTTGTAGCATTAAAGAAAGGGTGTCCATCAACAAAAAGATTCATTATACACATGTCGCATATTGGCTGCAATACCGCCATAACTCAACAAAAATATTGAATTTCTTGTTTTAAGTGTAGGATGACTGTAAATGCATTCTTCTGCTTGCTGTAAAACTGCCCAACCTGTAGATTCCAGTAATTGGCAGTTTTGAAGAGTACAGAAGAATATATTTAGTCTGAACACAAAATTAGAAATCCCTTTTCTGTAGCTATTTATTGCAGCCGGAGTGCGATATCCCGATCATCAGTGATTAGGAAATACTCCCTTCGCTGCAAGTGCACTTTCACATTTTTTAGAACACAAAAATAATTTTTAATAATAATTTTAGAACATAAAAGAATCGAAGAAAATAATGGAATGTACATTTTTTTCTTAAAAGTTCTCTATTTTAGATAGCGAAATATTCCATGTTTTCCGCGGACACCCTGGAACTTTATCGTGGATCTCTGGGGGTCCGCGGATCACAGTTTGAAAACTTGTTCAGTTTCAGATCAGTAGTTGGGACACTGATGCCAGAATTTATTTTTTTCTGATCTATAGCAATTTGGACTTCCTCGTTGGAAAAACATTTAACTTCCTGCATAAAAACTCCTTGTCTAATGCGACCATTTTCTTTTGAAAACCCTACCCCCTCAAGATTTTTCCGGTGGGCCTATTCGTCATTGTTGGAAACATAAAAGTCTACTAAATTCCTGTCGCATGATTTTTTTTTTCAAAATATCCACGTAACTCTTTCAGTGCATCTGAAGACAGCTGCTCAAACTTTATTGGAACTTCGTCCAGTCGATTACCTAATCGGGATGTCGATGTAGTATATTTTGATCAGCATTTCAGTCGAATTCCTATCCCTTCGCACACATCATATGTAACCATCTGCTCGCAGTGTTCGTTGGAGTGTGGAGATGAAGCGCCAAGAAAAGGCAACCCTACCTCCCATGATTGGCGCCATCAGCTGGTTGTCATCCTCGGAGAAGTCTACATATCTGCCTGCGTAGGTTAGGGGTTTACCCAGAGCAACGGCTTCTTTCTCATTTAGCGTCCTACACCAATCGCTTCAGTTCAACGTATGGCGTCGAGATACCGATCTGAGAATTTTGAAACTGGGCAGGAATCCGTTTATCGCATGCATTCATTATATATTATTCGCGTTCATTAAAATTTATAAAAAACTAACTGTTTACATATATTATCCTTCTGTAACGAGAAGAGTTAAACGAACTCTTTGAAAGGCAATATACTAAAAAATTAAGTCCTCACCCATAAAGTTTTTTTATTTATATTATTCGAATGCATTTTGCACACAACAGAGTAGTTTTTAGTTTATTAAAGGTAGTTAGGTAATTAATCAACGTCGCACTGGAACAATACAACGGGCTATTTATTAAAGGTAGTTGGCCGTTTCTGAGTTGTGTGATGAGTATCAATCAATGTAGGACCCAAATTTTTTAATCGATTCATTAGTTAGCTAAGCATGACTAAATAGAATCATTAGATAGAAAAATTATTCATAATCATAACTAAATCAATCAGTCATCAATAATTCACTCAGTAGTTTTAGCCATGAGGTAGGTATTTTAATTAACGTCGCACTGGAGCAACAACGGGCTATTGGCGACGGTCCGGGGTCAACCCCCGTAGGGAAAGATCCGAGGACAACATCACGTAATTTTGAATTACGGTCAGATGACGAGGTCACACCTGAGCTGGCACCCCACTCTCCAAACTTCCACACCACGCCAACGTGTGTTTTAGCCATGAATACGTTAACTACTAAATTCCTATTGTAGAAGTATACAAAATTACTTTAGTGATATATTTTACTCTCCATTTGAATGATTATCTCGATTCGATTCAAGAATTTCATAACTTTGAAACAAGCGAATGGAGCCAGCATATTTGATCGTTTATTTCATTCATTTTGATTTTTTGTTGTGTTACATGAATTTTGTTACTCTAAAATATAAATCAATGAATAATTTCATCAGGTCTTTTCCATTTGATTGTAATCTTCCTTTTTCAATCTCAAGTTGGAACTTATAGATTGAAGGCTTGTTTTTAATTTATTGAGTGGTGTTTCTGGAGAATTGTTTTTTGACTAAATGTCTTGAGTTTTGCACATGTCCACAGAGGACCTCAATGTTACAGAAATCTAGGCAATCCAATTCCTTTCAGCATATGGGTTCAACATTCCCTACCCATATGTTAAAGGGACTGGATTTAGAAAGTTGAATGTGTGTGGGAGGAGGCACAATTCCAATCATAATTAAATAAAGCTGAAATTAAATAACTCATTAATTAACGCAGAAAGACTAAAATGAATCAATCGTTACTCATTATTCATGATTAATATTTTGGTCATCAGTTTTCAATCACTAATCAGATTAAACTTTGTCCAACACTATTGGGCGTGGATTTGCACGTAAACAGAAAAACTAGAGGCTGCCGAAAGTGTCAGGCACAAATGTTCCAACATAAACATACCTGCAATAAAGAGTTTGTGATTATAATTGTATACTTATTCGGTCTTTGCAGTTTCTTATAGCTATTGTAACAAGAGATACTTTTGAATTTGCGTATTTTGCTTTGATGTACACTAGGTTATTCAAAAAGTTCTCACCAAGGGCAGGTATGTTTTCTTTTTTTGGGAGGGAGGGAATCCCACAGGCCTCGATCCTTCCCAAATTGATTTTGGAATTAAAAAGCTATCAGAAACATGTGTTGAAGATAGTTATATCAGAGAAAATTGATGTTTCGTACATTACAGATAAAATATACGTCGAATTAGAGAATAAGATAAAATATCGTTATCACTGCTATCGATTTCGGCACTGAAAGAAAAACTTTGAACCAGAATCCTCGCTAAAGATGTCCTGTGGAAGCACTTTGTTTACGTTCCAAACTATCACTTAATTTAAAAAATAGACTCGTTCAAAACCGCGAGACTCAACTGCCAATACGCGGGAGCCGGACTATACACAAATCAGGGCCCACCACGGTACCAGGGCATGGGAAATGTGGAAAATGCAATACATGCAATGCTCATTTAACATGACGGTCTTTAGGGAATCGAAGAAAGACTGGAGTCATCTATATTATTTCAGAATGCGTGAGTGATGAAGGGCGTTCTTTTAGAAAACCAAAGGTTTTTGAGAAGGGGCGACTTGTTGAGGTATATAAGTGGGCAGCTCATACCCCAGAAACAGTCCCGGAAGTAGCAGGACCCCCTTATGTTTAATTGTTTATCTAGAGTACTCCTAAACATCATAATATTAAATGATGGATCCTTGATTCATTTCTTCAGCACAAGAATGCTCACGAAACTCTACAGCTACAAAGAATAGTGCAGCTCCAACGAGAAGGTAATCGATTTTTGAATAGGTATGAAAGCTGTTTAAGAGAAAGTTGCTTTACGCAAAAGTATGAAGTGATGCCGTGGATGATTTTCACTCCTCCAATTCGTAACAACTGCTATGGATTTCGGCAAGGAACGAAAAATGTAGAACTAGAATCCGCGCTAAAGATGCCAGCAGTAGAAGCACTTTGTTTACGTTCCAACCTGTCACCTAATTTAAAAAATCGACTCATTCAAAACCGCGTGACTCGACTGCCAATTCGCGGAAGCCGGACTATACACAAACCCGGGACCCCCATGGTACTGGGGCCCGGGAAATGTGGAAAATGTTGTGTACCAATGTGCAACCGGCTATCCAAGTGAAACGAGCTATAAATATTTCCACTGTGTATATAAAATGTTATATAGCTGTAGGGAAAAAATCAAACCTTCCCCTCTTTTTTCGCGCGTCTTAAATAGCAGAGGAAATTCAAAGGCACCATCCAATCGGGCCCTCATAAACTTCATAGCACCCACTTTTAAAGCCAAATTACGAATCTATATCAAAATTTAACCTCGGATACCGAGTTTCAGGTCATTTGGCTTTCTGGATCATGAATATGGAATATTTAGAATATCTAACGCTAAATTAGCTTTCCATACTTTTATTCATATGTTCTGAAATAATCTTATCTGGAATTTTGTATTACCTTCTAAGAACCCAAACAAAATTTACGTATTCTTTTTCAAGTTAATTTTTAAAATGCAATATTAATTATAAAGTTAATATTTGAAATTTTTTTATAGTAATCTTACTTTTGTGATGGAAATTGATTTCAAAAGGAATTTTTATACGGTACTGCAAAATTTCAGCTCTTTCTTCTCACAGTTTTTTTTACATACAATAAATGTATAAATAATAAGATATACTCGGGATACTACGAGAATCATTTTAGAAGCTACTGTTCCTTAAGCATATCATATAAATGATATGCTTTTAAACTATCAAAAACTTTCGTTTTTTAAAATTCAATATAAATGAACTGATTGTGATACTGACCGATTAGACGCAAATATGCATCAAATGAAACGCATAAGTACTCCTAAAAAAGTAAAAATCTCAAAAATTATTTGTTGACACTTAAATTAAAATAATTATCTAATTGAAGTTAGCATTTACACTCTGATATATCAATACCAACAAAAAGATAATCAAAATCATGTAGAGAGGAGAAACACGGCATATTTAAGACTACAAATTTGAGACATAAATTATATATTTAATGGAAATTCAATTTCTAACTGATTACAACACAATTTTTAAATCAACTATTGCTTAATTTAATATTGAAAAGGAGCTGGAATTTCTTTTATCGATTTTGTCACTGTTAGAAAAACTCTTTCGTGGTGAAAAACTAAGAACAAGCAACTGCACAATCATTTTTAAATGAAATTTATTTTGTTAATTTTAAAATACGTTGAGTATAAAATGTTGGGCATATAATTTTATAATTTATATTCTAAATTACAAAAACGTTGTGTACAAGAAGGTTTTAAAATCGTTGTAAACTATAATAAGGATTTAGAAAGGAAGAATATGGCGAGTATTTTAGACCCTGGGCGAGGCAGGTAGGTCACTCAGGCCCTTACTCATTCATTCATTGGAATAAAATTGGAAACGATCAATAACAAAAGCGTCAGAGATTTTGATGATTCAAATGTGAATTCTATGTTTTTGTGCATCAAAATATGATGTGAAGCTCACAGAAAGTTTTGAATGCAAGACTTAAAAACAGACATTTTAGCATATTTTAGACATCGACCTTCTAATGAAATAGACGGAGCATGTGCGAGCAGCTTCATGTGATCGCTCGGTTTGAAGATCTGTCAAGTAGTTGAGGGAGAAAGCATGAATCCTAATGTGAGACAAAATATTGATTGGTTAAAGTGCGTAACCAGCGTGATTAAAAACACTAGTCTGAGCTTCGAGAACTAATCGGTCCAAGTCGATTCGTAAGCCCATGTGACTTCTGAGATCTTATGACAGCGACTCCGTCCACATGCTTTGTCTATTTTATGAGAAGGTGGCGGATTTTAAGAATATTTAGTAATGGTAAACCATTCTCATAATAAATTCAATTTTTTAAAATGGTATTTTAAATACCAAACATAAATATTTGCAAAATTTATGTTTAAAAATGTTTCATAATAACTTGAAGTCAAAGGTCTTTTCTTGATGTGCCTACCTTCCCGATCTCGGATAGGTCCGTTCTCGGATAGGTCCGTTCTCGAGTGGTGTACTGGACATGCACATGCAAGTAATCAGGACAAATATGGTGGCCGAAAAAAAGGCTCAGTACGTCTTCGACTTTAAATAAACTTGTCCAGCAATATATTTTCCGACATTATTAATTTATGTTAAAATTATCGGAAAATTATTCTTCGATAAAAACTTATTCGACTTTTTGCGATTATAATAAAAGATACTTGATACTTACAATACTTATTACTTTTATTGCTTGATATTGTGTTTGGCGCAGCGTGACCAAATATGGCCCTTACGCCATACTCAACCAACCAACCTTACAATAATTACGAAAAACAGGTTTACGTTTTCAACTTCAAATAAACTTGTCCAACAATAAATTTTCCGATATTAACTAATAAGTTAATAATATCGGAAAATTATACTTCGATTACTAGTTATTTGATTTTTTGCAATTGTAATAAAAGATACTTATAAGTGTATACTGTGTTCTTTAGATTAGAATATATTCAAAAAGTAATAATCAAAAATATTGGGAAGTATTCAGGAGGAAAAAGTCCTTGGGTCTCGAATCCTTCCCGAAGTGATTTTGCAATTAAAGAATTATCAAAAATACACGCCGAAGCTAGTTATGTGTGGGAAAATCGAAGTTTTGAAAATCACTCGGATAAAATATACGAAATAAGTCAATAGTATTGAAAACAGTGGAACAAATCATAAGCCCAATGCTCATTTAACGTTACTGTATTTAGGAAACCGGGATAGAGACGACCATCCAAAATTATTTTATGAATCTTTCAGTTACAGTAATACTAACATGTAGTAAAGTACATTTTTTCTGTATTTTGTACAAGCTGTTTTGTGTTACTACGTCCGTATTGACCGAGTATTCTGGTAATCCGAGGTATCCTCGATCCACCTCGAGATACCTCGGGTAATCAAGTTTTACTGTATTTGTTTTCTTAACGATAATTAATATTTTAAGGTCTACTTTAATTTTAGTTGTGCATCATAATTGATTTCTCAAACTCTAATTTCGTATTGAAGTTCGATATTTACTTTTTTAAAGTTACTTTTGGAAAGAAAGCTTCACAAACTTATTGAGTTCAAATCACTGCCATCTCTAATACTGACATGGAAAAAATGTGAAAAGCATTCTGCAAAATGATAATATAAGTTTAAAATAAAAAAAATTTGTTTTGACTTGTATGTTTCTGGTTTTGATTATATCTTAAGGTTTGTGGTGGCATTGATTTGGTACAGGTCAGTGTCAGGCCCACATGGAAATCGGAAAATTCAAGGGAGGCAGGTGCTTTTAAGATCCCTGTAGGTCTTTCAATAAAAATATCTTAAAGCATAACGTGATTTAAGACAGAAAAATTTAACTTAAATGCTTTTTCAATTTGAAAATAATATGTTAAAAGAAGTATAGAAATCTATTATATCATAACCGACAATAGCAAGGATTTTGTGTTAAAATTGGTTACAATGCTGATATAGTTACTGAATTAAGCGGTCAACATGCAGCATATGAGAAACGAAGAATTGGCTTCATAATTTAAAATTACAATTTATACTTTCAACTTTTCAGTTCTCAAGCTCTGAGGTCATTAGTATATGGTTATATTTCACAGGCCGATAATTCGAACCAGTCCGTCCCTATACAGTGAGTATTTGATTAAACTACCCTCGTTTTATTTTGTTGTGGTTTTTATCCGGTGGTTTCTTCCGGGTCTCAAAAAATAAAAAAAAGAATGAAACTCACTGGGATGCCAAAAATCTCATCATCTACCCAAACGCATCCCTAAATTCAGGGTCGAGGATGATCAAGAGAACCACTGTGAGCCTTTTCTTTCGACGCCCCATTATCCACCTTGACGACACCGGCCGTTGGCGTCTTGGGCGAAGGTGAATTGGCGACCCTCTTTTTCCAACAACCCTGTGAAATGCACCTGCCATATCAAAATACAGAACACGGCGAAACGCCGGAGCGTGGTAAGACGCTCTCGAGTACCTTCTCAAATCGGTTGGCGCAACTGTTGTGTTTGCATGGATCCTAACAGCGCCTTCACGTTTCCTTTGTGTGGTTCCGTGTCCAATCTCCTGTGACAGTTTTCTGGAAAAGGAGGAAATTATGTTGACGGAATCAGTGTCCGACCCGCGCCGGGCCAACTGGCTGACCATCACCAGCATGTCAGAGGACTTGTGCTGGCCCGAAGAGAATAACACCTCCAGACCGAACTGGGAGGTAAGAGTTGGAATGTTTCTTGTGTAAATTAGTTTTGTGCACATCGCGAATAATATCGCGCTTGTTCTTTCAAGTCGCACGAAAAACTTTATCTGGGAGAGGGTTAAGTCCAATTGATTTTTACATTTTAGTAGAATTACTTTACCATTAACGTTTAACAAACTGGTGCGCGGGACCGGTTTCAGGAAAATATATTACTCCCCTCCGCTAATATTACAATAATTGTGTAATAAAACAAATAAAATATTATAGCTGCTGTTGTAAAAATCTAAACAAAACAAAAAACTGAATATGTCAACGAAACACATTTTATGCAGTCAATCAGTTAGACTGAACGCTGTAAATCAGGCATTGCTAACTTTTTGTACGCAAATATTTAATTTTGTATTGTAATTTTCAACTTTTTTTCTTCTGATTTTTAACTTTTTTTTGCTAATAAATAAATGTTTACTTTTGCACCATAGTATCACTTCTTCGAGTGAATTTAATTCGTAAATTTATTTACTATGTAAATGATTAAAAGGGTTATTTTCATGGGTAAAAAAATCTGAATCCTAATATATTCATACTGTACATTTAAAGTTTATGCTACAGCAGGTGAAAATCCTTTTCCTTCCTTCTATTCCCTTTCCCTTGTTCTCTCTGTGTCTTTGTTATATATTTTCTACCCGAGATAAAATTTTAGGTGGTTTGCAAAAATAATGTTACAAAAAATATCACTCCCAGTATGAAAAGTTTGGGCATATGCTGATAGGTGCGCACCTACTGATGGGGCTATGAGGTCTTAAGCCCTTCCTAGACTTGAAAAAAATCCTTACTTTATTCATTGATTTGTTCTTTAAAAATCTTGTTTTAATTTTGTTACTAGCTTCCGTCAATAAATATTTTTCAATTATTTTTATCCCATTGACAAAAGTGCCCCATCACCAAAAGGTGTTCGACGAAATAATATAAGCATTTGAAAATATTTATTATTATTTATTGATGACAGAGTTGGGGAGGGCACATTTTCACTCTAAATATTCGTAGTAGAAAGCGCTACATTTAAAACATTCCTTTCACTTTTAATTTGCTTCAAAATGTGCGTGTTCCACATTTTAAAGAAATATATTTTGAAATCATGGCATCTACATTTATGGTCTGACTCGACATTTTAATCATTTGAAATTACTCCCAAACAAAATATTATTATCTGTACCCACAAAAATATTATCTATTCCCACAAATATATTATACGTACCCCCAAAAATAAATCTATAGCAACGTAGATCCAGATAGATAGCCTGAGTGTATCCCTGAACGCTGAATACATAAATACTTTTGGTTGTAAGTGGTTGGAAAGATTTTACCTCTACTGACGTTTCTACTGCAGTCTATAATCTACTGAATGTTGTATTTACGTTGAATAATGTTTAATACTTAATAACTATGATTATAAGAGTACATTTTTTGTACCTTGGAAGAAAAAGGGTCGATGTCAAAATTCGCTTATTTTGAGATGTCCACAAATCATTTCAAGGTAATGAAAGTTATAATAGAAAAAAGTGCCGTGTCCTTCTGTCAATGCATTCTGAAAGTATCAAAACATCGGAAAGTAATTTGGTACGCTGTATTTAAAATAAAAATTACTAATTAAACTGTTACCAAAAATTGATCGTTTTTCTGTCAAGATACTGATTTAAACCTGGACTCAAGGGGTTCAGAATTCCGTTGGCTTTTTTATAGTATGAGAACATATTTACTACCTAAAGTAGAAGGTGCGTTTTTAGCTTTTAAAGTAGATATTTTTTGTAAAATGATGCTCTTATACAAAGAACATAAATATTAAAAATGTAAATTTTTAATGTATGTGTATAGCGCAAATTTATATTTTTCATGTAAAATAGAAGTTACAAAGACAAAAAGTAGGTTCCATCAAGTGACTCAAAATTATTTTAACGAATGCAAAATTTTATATTTAATCAGTTTGCCAGATGGGCATCAAAACAATTATTGTTATACAAGTGTAAACTACTACTCGAGGCATTCCCTTCTTAAGAATGTTAGTTGAGATAATGACCAGTTTCCAGACATACATATTTCAACATATGATTTCTCCATTAACTAAAGTTAAGATAGTTTCGATTTTTTATAAAAGTAGTTAACTTGAACTCGTTTGGAATTTCAAAACGCTTATATACTAATATTTTTATTACGTGGTGTTGTCCTCGGATCTTTCCCTTTGGGATTGATCCCGGACCGTCACCAATAGCCCATTGTGTTGCTCCAGTGTGACGTTAATTTAAATACCCAACCCCTAATATTTTTATTTATTTAAATATCTACATATTTCGTTTATAATTTTTTGTTCGAGACCAATGTGAAATATTTTAATGGACAGTGATGCACATAGGATCGTTGACAACTTTAGAGGCACTTAAAGTGAAGTATGTCAAGTGCTTGTCATTCGCCATCTAACAAGATATAGACATAGGCCGGGATCTGGCATGGGAAAAGTCCCAATGTGATGAAGGCTGTCGGTTAGTAAAAGTCAGAAGAAAAGTTTTGACTTTTAATTTTTATCATTCATTTTAAAACATTTCTTTGAAAAAATTGTCATATGAAAAGGGAAGTCGAAGATTCCTAAAGCCTCACGAAAAAAGGGAGACTTCGAAGTCATTTCGTAAAAGGAGGCGAATTCTAAACAGAAATAAGTCTAAAGATTATTATGATTACAACAGTAATTTCCTTTCCATATGAACATAATGCTTTTCTGGACTTTTAAGTGTGAGTATGTGGTCTAATATCGATCATCTGAATAAAAATGCCGAAGCCGAAAAAATAATACAAAATGAGACATTTATAAGAAGTCTCAAATGAGTCATTCAGAAACCAGTCGGAGACCACTTAATTTTTGCTTTTTTTCAGTTATCTGAGTCAGATTCAGATGCGCCAACTTAGGGAAATTAATGTGAGCCCAACAAATAAGACTCAAGTTGTTTTATGATAGGTTTTGAAACAATTTATTTTGTTTATGCAGATCATTATCCATACCTGTCAACTTTTCTGAAAACTTCCAGAAAAATATTTGGTTTTCCGGTATTCTGGAGGAGGACGGAAACAAAATTTTCCTGATTTTTCTTTAAGGGAACATTTTCAAGTGACACCACTTTCGCCAGCTGTGGCGACCACAAATGAAAAACATCGGAATCAGTGATTCCTTGATCGTCCCGAAAACCTTTGATACTAATTTTCTAAAAAAACTTTTTAATATACCTCTAAAACACCAAGGAAAAAGCTTAACTGCTTATTTTTGCGTATATTTGACAGATTTTGGCCTTTTTTCTTCTTTTCCGACAAGCAGACCTGATATGTTTACTTGAAAAACTTGCTTCGTAGGTCATACATAATTCTGATAGCACTGGGTACAATTGTTCGAATGCATGTTTCATGCATGTCATATTGATCATCAGCGTTATTTTTTATGTCGTAAAAATCCTGATTTTTTTCCTTGGAGGTTGAAAGGTATGATTATCAATATTACCGGTATATTTTTAATATTTATCCCTCATGTTTTGCGGGGAGATAACCATAAAAAACATGGGAGGGGTCAAACTCTTAAGACTTGGCGCCTCTGCAAGAGACCTGCATTCGCAACCGCGTTTTAAAGATCGTGATTAGTCGTCATTGGTGCCAATGATTAAAGTGGCGTAATTTCAGGTATATTTATTTTTGTCCGATTTTTCTTGGAAAAATGTTTTTTAGCAAAATATTTTTATATCTTTATGACCAAAGTTCACTTTTGTTGTTCCAGAAGAGCTTAATTGTTTGAATCAGTGAGATAGGAATAGGGTCTTCGTTTCTAATAATCTAAATATTTCTACTGTGTTAATGGTAGCATTAGTTTGAACTCATAAGTGCAAAGGTGCTACTCGTTAGAAAAAAATGCACCACAAAGGGGAATTCGATACCAAAAACTATTTGAAATCCAACCTAAACCATTAATTGGCACTGATTTAAGGTACTTGTTAGTCAACTAAACATAAACAACATTAATACACTTGTCCAAAAGTGACTCGCGGGTTTTAAAGTTGTGTTTTGCAAACGTAACATATTTTTAATTAGAAATTATGTTAAAAATAGCAATAATATATATTGTGATCGATAACAAAATTTTTAAGAATAATTTATCAATGAAAATTTTTTATGGTTTTACTCAGGATAATTTATTCGAATATTATTTTTTAATGCATCTTCTGAAGAATGGCGGCACCAGCCCCGGTTCTAAAAAAGTCTAGCTTCCTCACTGGTCTGCATATATTAGTATTTACACTTTTGGTGACGCAACACTTTTATCAGAAATGAAAGCAGAATAACAGTTTAAGGCTAATAATATGTTTTACCACTTTTAAAATAAAAATATTTCAATGTCCGCGTTTTATTTCAAAGAATTTCATTGTTTATCAACGAATGGAAAATGATAAATTTAAGTTCGCAGAAATTATCTAAATTTCTTTTAAATATGTGTTCAGTTTCAGCACAAATAATCAATTATAAAATTATGGTTTCGTAGTAGACTTTCTAATTTTATTATCCTTGGAGTTATTTTCTGGCTTTGGCTGTGAGTTTCAGATAAAGTACACTGATCTACATAATATAAAAACGGAGCGTTTGTACAACACAGACGGTCAAAAATGTATCCGAACTACACTTGTTATTCACGTCCCTGGAGTCGCACAAACAAAAAGCGTTATTAGACTTGGAATAATGTCTGCTATAAATAAATATGCATTTAATTCGCACAAATGTCCGTCTCCGTATTAAAATTTGCATCAACTAGATTTTTATATAACCACTGTTTTTGATTACTGATTCTGATTTTCTGGATCAAAATAGCCAGAATTGATATGAAATGCATATATTTTAGTCAATTTAATGATGAGTTATGAGAAGTTGAAATTCAGAGCTCCTAATATTAAGAGTCAGTATTTTCCTACATTTTCCAAAATAATCAGTAGATCAAAGTATGTTTACGGACATTAAATTATTAAATATACCAAACAAAATGTATGTCTTTTAATATTTTCAAGGCAATATTTTCTAATTATTTATAATTTATTAATTAATTTATAATTGAAAAAATTAAATTGAAACGTCTATAAATTTTAAGTGCAATGGACTTAACGGTGCCTCAAACCTAGAATTTTATTTTATTCCTTCACTAGCAATAATTCTTTATTCAAAACTCATCTCTTCGGCGCATTTTGAGTCGATCAATTCATCCTAAAATTGAATTGATTTGGAAGAATTTTTTTCTTTGCGAATTTTATGTTCCAAAATATGACACACACATCTAGCTATTTTTCAAAGTTAAATATTCAATAAAATGCCAATAGTCATCTACAAAGTCGTCAATGCCGCGTGAATGAGACGATTTGCTAAAAGGCCAAATTATTGGAGTATACTAATCCCGCCGGCTTCAGACAAATTAGCCGTGAACTACAAGTCAGTATATCAACAGTTTCTTTAGGACGAAAAGGAGATTTGTTTTTCTAAATAGGCCGAAATGTTTGCGGATATATATTTGAGTTTGGAAAATTGCATGTTTTACCTAACTTGAAGGCATTGAAGCGCAGGGATGTTGGATGTTAACAAGGTAGCGGCCTCAGAATAAAGAACGACCAAGATACACGTAGTGCTTTAGCGATGTCTGCAGCGAAAACCACATGTAGGCTAGATATGCAGCAGACTTCAACCCAATCGCAAAATTTTGGGAAATAATAAATCGCTTATTAATAATAATGATTTGGGATGTAATAAAATCGCATAAGCTTTGCGTATCAGTCTGTTCTGCACAGCAGTTAATAAAGCGTCTTCAAGATCTTATGTATAGCATGATTCTATGCAGCGCAAATCCAAAAAGTATATTAAAGAGAATGGTTACAAGAATGCACTATTTGCAAAATGTTAAATAATTTAACATATATTACTTAAAATTTACTAAACGAAGTAAATTAATTTGATGTTTTTATTGCTCGGCACTTTTATGTTATATTATTTAGTTAATAATTTAAAATAATGTTATACCAGGCATATCTTGAAATATAGTTCAATATTTCATCGAAAGAGGCATTTGGAAACCTGACTTAAAAGTTAAAGAAACTGGATAATTGAGAGCAGATTAAGAAATAAGTTAAAATATTCACATGCGTGACCTCTACTTACTACTATTTTTTTATGTATTGAAACGGGCCCCGAATAGTTTTCCCTATATCTAAGTGTGTCTGGCGCAGCATGGCCAAATATGGCCCTTGCGCCATAAAACCCCCAAACCAATCAATCAACCCTATATCTAAGGCAATTATGATTAGCTTTGAATTATGAAAATTTATAATTATGGTAATTATAATATGGGGAATCTTTTAATGGCATTAAAAGTTGGTGTTTCTATTTGAAATTTGGAGGTATTATCTATAAATAAATATGAAGACGGACCCTTACGCAAGTAAAACCATTTATTTCCAGTAGACAATATTCCAAGTATAATGATACTTTTGGGTTGACAATGCGATTCTAGGGATGTGAATAATAAGAGGTGTTCGGATACATTTTTTACTGACTGTATATTGAAGATTTTCGACCCATTTCAAGCTATTTATCCTACTAATGCAAAATCAATGGTTTCAACGTTTGGTATCTGTATGTGTCTTCCCGTACTATGTCCAAACGGCTGGATATATTTTCATGAAATTTTGTATACTGTGAGTACTCGAAGTCACAGTATACAGTATACAGTGAGTGCTTGAAGTAACTTAGTGACTGAATATGACTGCATCAGTCTGTCTTCCCGTTAAAAACTTATTTTTTTGTTTGTATGCTTGTGCAAGTATCACACAAAATTAATTTATATTATTTTAATTAAATTTTATGCGTTTTATAAAACACTAGCAGAATTACCCTGCTAAATGTTATCGGCGATGCTCGGATTGAATTGGTTAAATGTCGATTGAAAGTGATCCAAAAAATCATTTTCCTCTATCATAGAAAATGAGAATATAGTAAAAAATTAAGTGAACGGAAAATAATTTTTTAAACTCCATTTCGACATTTTTATAGCTTCTAAAATTTACTTTAGACGAAATACATGTGCTTGCTCTATCCATCCATATAATCCATATCACACACATAACATTATAGTGCAACACAAAACTATAAAAAAGTGATAATGAGATAGTTATTACAGAAGTCGATTTTGAGATAGCTATTACAGGAGTTATTATGAATGGTCTTTTTATTCATTTCGTGAACAAATGACAAATTTACATCAACGAAGTTTTATTTAAAATTCGCTTTACTCTAACTGGTATGCAGTTTTAAATCGATTATTTGTGGCATTGTTTTGTCAACTCAGAGATCCGGTATCTAAATGAAAACTACGTACCTATAGGTGTTGCTCCTTGACTATTGAGTACAGCTTTCAATGCTATTCAATAATCTAATTTGAAACTTGAAAAACAAATGCAAGTTTTATTGATTTTAATTGCCTTGTAATGGAAACCTACGTCAAAATTTTTAAAAATCTTTGAATTACAACGTATGGTTATATACGACGTACATATACAACGTTGACTGTCTTATTTTAAAATAACTTCATTTTAGCGTAACCCTCTTTTTAAAATAAGACATTACTGTTTTATTTCAAAAGGTTTTGTTTTGTGTACTGATTTTATTTTTATGAAATTGAATTCTACAAATCATTATGTATTGAATCAATGACTTTTATGAAAAGTTGATCGAAATATATACATAGCGTCAAGAAATGAACTCATGCCTTTAGCTATATTTTACACACAAAAATAATTCCTTAAAATCTAACTCCTAAATAATTTATTTACAGCGCATAAAACATTGGAATACGTAAATGTTATAAATGTTGAATATTACTGGACCATTTCGTTGTCTTGACTCAGATACATAAACTCAGAATTCTAAATAAAATTAGAAAAGGAAATATTAATTTTTGCGTTGCCAGTTACCAAGTAGCAAAATAACTCTTTTATTATCAGTGGGTTTTCCACTTGCGCTTTTCGCATTACTGTTTCTGACTTGTTTCCCTACAAAATGTACGTTTTGCAAAAATAAATGTTTTTAATCATTTCATACCATTTGTCAAATATTTATAAATTATTGATATTTTTTAAAGAAATAAAAAATAAGTTCAAGCGTAAGTATTAGAATTTAAATACTTTAACTTTAGTTTTTTTGGAAAAATTGTTTTTTCAGCAATACTAGTAAAACAATTTGAGTTGCGTACCGCACAATCGTAATAATACTCAATGTTATTCTTAAGGGGTTTTCGAATTGTTATTAGCCCTCTGACACCTAGGACAAATAGAATGGGGTTTAATATGTAACCTATGTTACTCACAGGGTTCTAAAGAATAAGTGTACCAAATTTGCCGTAGGTTGGTCAAACGGTGTAGATTTGTAAAGACAGACATATACCAACTCTGCTTTTATGTATAGATTTTAACTTAGTGGATTTAAAATTCTTTTTTTTTCACATTTTTAGGCGTTTCACGCTGAAAAACAGGTGAATACCCATACTTAAAACAACCTTAATTTGGTAGTATTGGAGAAGCTGGGAATTGAGTATTGCGATTATTCAAATTGTTTTGCCAGTACAGTTGGAAAAGCAATTATTTTTTCCAAAAATTATTTTTCCAGAATTTAAATTCTAATGCTTTACTTATTTTAAGCATATTTTTTATTTGCTAAATATAAATAATATCTGAATATGGACAGATGAAAGATAATAAAGCATGAGATTAAAAGAGAATAAAACATGAGATTAAGAGAACAAAGCATTCTATTTTGCACTAAAACTTGGCAGAAATTAGTCATTTTATGTCCAATTTTGCTAAAGACGTGTGTTTATTTTCAAGACAGCATGTGAACATTTCGACTAACTTTACTCATAAGTACCTGGTTTAATACATGTGGTTATAGAATTCTGTTTTATGAAACGAATTAAGACATACAGCACAAAATCTTTTGAACCAAGACTGGTAGAGAATCGAATTTATTCAAAGTATTTTAAAATTTTGATAGGCTTCCTTTACACAAAGCAATTAAACTCATTAAAACTTACATTTCTTTTCCATTTTTCAAATAAAATTACTTGGTTTTATTACTTATTTATTATTGAAAGAGCTATACCACTGAATAGGCGAGGGACACCATTATTCTCATTCTAAACAGATACGTGGTTTCCATTCAAAATTGAATCTGAATTGAAAGAAGTGCCTTAAAAATTTGATTTGAAACTGCATGCAAATTAGAGAAAAGCAAATTTTGAATTTAATTTCTTCAATATTGAAATAACATTAAAGTTTGAAAGTATCCGAACTAGAGGACTTGAAATATTAAAAATTCTTTGTCATGGTGACAGAAGGTTAAGTTGTTTACTTTACGAGTTGAAGCTACTGTTAAGAGTTGAAAACTAATTTTCTGAGAAATCGACTTGTTATTTTCGAAAAATGGTAATCGGTTACCTTTGCTTTGTCTGTACTGAAGACATTCAATATTCAAAACAAGGTCTTTTGTTATTGCACTTGCCTTTAAATGGAATTTTCAAGGAAAAATGTATTTGATTTAAAAAAATTAGTCATGGATGTCTTATCAAATTAATTTGCCACCCTTTCCTTAAGTATGATGAAATTCGAAAGTGTCACATGCCTGGTGCAAGAATGCCAATATTACAAGTCAAATATTATTGGCACACTACTGCGATTTATTTTGATTGATAAACAAATAAGCCTTGATTCCACGGTTCTTTATCCTTGCTTGAAAATTAGGGAAGTAATTTTGAACTGTACGGGAAGTAGTGATATAGAGGGCAGATGCCAAATTTTCAGGCATATCATCAATGGGCTTATTGTGCTCTTGAGAAGCAGAAGCGTAGCTTGACATTGATAACTGGGGATGCCAAGATTTGATAGTCAACGGAAAAAATCTTGTGTTCAGCTTTAGACAACCTCCATTATCCGTTGTAACTCCATTATCCGTTGCTTCTTTTCCGCAAAGACAATACAATACAAATCGTTTTTTATCCTAAATTTAAAAAAAGCCCAAAGGAGTCCAACTCTAAAGATAATCCAAACGTTGTCTTAGAGCTTGATAGCTGTATTTTACAAGGGCGAGAAAATGAGAGTAGATTAATAGACTCTACGCACGGACCCACTGCTCATAGTACCTGGTAGGTAGCTGAATTTCCATCTCACGAGCAACAGAACGGGCGATTGGCGACGGTCCGGACCAAAGAAAATGATGTCACTCTTAATTTTGAACCACGGTCAGATGACGTCATATTATCTGGATTGGATGTTTGTTTCAATAAGAAGCATGTGGTAGGGAAGAAGAGTCTGTGTTGAATCACGACAAACACCATTAACCAATCATAGTAAAAACCATTTGAGGCTGAAAGGATGGGGCATCAGAATGCCTAATTGACTTTTTGCAAAGAAAATTAAGGACAAAATAGAAGCTGACGTTTCACTCAAATTTATGCTTAAAATCACTGATTTTGCTTCAGTTTTCATCAATTTTTATTTAACTTTTTTGCCACCGAATTTTATTAGAGGATGCCTGGCATTTGGACTTCCTTGGACGCTACGCCACTGGAGAGAAGTCAATAGTTCGTTTTGCGGGATAAAATTTTTATGTATAGTAAATTTGCGAAAGATTTTGCCAACCCCAGTCGTGCGTCGTACATTTTGGTCATTATGCAGAGTAAAAGGAATTACAAATGCACATATTCAGTTCCATTCCTTAAAACAGTCTGTGTTTTTTCCACTTCTTTCATTTCCCATGCACCTGTTATCTGCATGTTTGCTCAAGTTGACCTCCTTTTAACCTCAATGCATGGCAGAGTGCGATACTCGATCATTTTGAAAAGCCAGCCCGGTTCTCTGTGTTTGCCTATTTGGAGTGGTGTATGTAAACAGGCTCAACACACAGGTACGACGTGTCTGTCGCGAGTGTTTTCGGAAAGTGCGCATGATTCATCATGCCACGGGCCTTCGAAAAGCGGGTGGATGTGACTTGTCCAAGGTTATGTTTATTTTTCTGTTAAGAGTCGTGGTTATTGGAGAGGTCCGCGTTTATGTCGGCTCTTTTTGATGAGGGAGATGCAATTATGGCAAAGGAAATGGCTAATTTAGAACGTGTTTGGAACTCGCATGTGTCAATGGAGTCGACTTTCAAATTTGCATTCATGTGCAGCTTGGATCAGCAATGATTCCTGTGTATAATCCATTCAACTCAACTAATCTATTTTGAATTGAAGTAGTGATTGAAATTTCATTGTTCAAAAATTATTTTTTAATAGTAAATTTCCTTGAACAAATTTAAAATAAAAAAGTAATATGTGTGAGATAAAATATAGTTCTTTTAAATTCTCAACTTCCATAATTTTTAAAACTGCATAGGTGTTGGTATTCAACCACCCTCAAATTTCATAATTCATAAAAATAATAGCATAGTTGTTGGAAATTGAACAATTCTGGATATCCTAATTATTAATTTTCTTGGAACTTTCTCTCTATGAATATTATGTATTGTGCTTTCTTCGATTACTTGGTGAATAAAAAATGAATGCTTCTAACAAGCTGTACATAACTTTTTTGTTAATGCTACCTCCCTTACAATTAGTTTGGTGAACTGCTGGTTGAATCTAGAACGCGTATGCTCCCAACATAAATATTCTAAATTACGCAATTGCAGGCTCGAAAACACAATGGCGGCAGCCGTCATTGTTGGAAACGTAGTGAGGGCATTGTGTTCTGATACATTATCGTTACAAAGAAGAATCGTGTGCCTGTGTTTCATTAGGGTTATCATCTTGTAACGGAACAATAAGCTCAGTAGCATGCTGGGAGAACTCAGGTGTGATGGACAAGAGTTCGTGTGTAGTGGAGGAAGCCTTTCTCTTTTGACCATTAACCCTTAACAGATTTCTGGTTAATTTCTGGACGGAACGAGATTGGAATTTTAAAGCTCTTACACGTGAAAATTTGTCAGTCAGAATCTGTTGCGTTTTGAATGCCTAACCTTCAAGAAGATTAGAATTACTGGACTAATCGTATTACTTTTCGTAAGGTCACGCTTCAAAAGTAAGGTCTTAGAGCATCGAGGAAATCTCGTATTTAACCCGACACTAATTTAATCTTTTCTAATCTTGTAATAGGTAATGCTCAAATCAATCACAAAAATTATAGCGAGGTGTTAAGAAAATAAATTCCCTGTTACTATCTTTTGTGAGTAGTTTTCAATATCAAATGCTTTAGTATTTATCGACCCCCCTTAGAGTATCAATATAAAAAATATATCATTTGAAATTGGTACAAGTATAGCTTCTGCACAATAGTCTAGTACAGTAGGAAAGCACGCAGACGTAAACTTAAAATATCCAGGGATCTATAGTAAAAATCATCAGGAAAAATTGAGCTATGCATATTTAAGATGGCTTCGTAATCTATCAAATCAATTCTAAATTTCATATAAAAATTGTTAAGGCAGGTATGTATTCTTATTTCTTTATGGATCGGGATTGGAATCTGGTAAAAAGATTAGTCCAGCCCGAAAGGTTTTCTTCTAAATACCTGCCTAGGAACACTAGTAAAGTAACTAGAGGTAACCATTGACCGATAAGAATAAGTTCTAATTTTACCTTTACGTTTAGGACGTGAATCCGTCTTTGTGTTATTAGAGGAAGGTTAAGATACAAATTAATCAAGTCTTGATGGTTATGAGTGAAGTATGATCTTATTTATTAAAGGCCGATGTCAGAAGTAAGATACGTCTGGTATAGTATTTACATCGATGTTTCTTACAAAGGTTAAATCTATATAAATGTTGCCCAGAATAGTGGGCGCGATGTAAAATTGTACTTCAAATTGAACCCACGTTACATTTACTCTATATTTGTTTTGAGTAACATCAATATTGAAATCACCAGTAAGCATAATGGGTACATTGCTTACCGGTAATTTCTGCAATCAATTTTTAGGCACAATTTTCCTGATTGAATCTTTCAAAGTTATCACATCCCAAGTCAATATCCATCGATTCAGGTGGCGGCGCATCGGAAGTGCTCGCGCCGGCGTTTACACGTTCGGTTTACTCTTTCTATACAATCTGCATTGTTCGGCATTAGACAATGAGGGGGTTCTTTTGATTCCTTTTGAATTTTTCTTTCCAATGATGTCCGTTTCTTACATTTCTGTTCATATTTCCTTTTCAATTTTTTATTCATTATGAAAGTTTTCTTCAACTCTTCACACATATCGGCTTATCACTTAACAAATTTTATGTTATAGGTAATTTTGCTAAATAATATCGCAGATCCTGTTATTCTCCATAAATTGGCACCAATTTCAACATCTTATGCCTGCAATCCAAAGTTACACTACCCTAACTCCCCGAGCCAAGCCATTTTCAATGTTCACGTACAGCGCTATCCCCCTCACTACTGCATACCATCCACTGCCCACCATTTTAGTTACGAACATAAACCCTCTATCCAACAAAATTCAAACCATTAGATTTTCATTCATTGTTTACGAGATATAAGCGCGACAAATTTGGTCACTAGAGTTTTCGTAAGGACCCTCTTATACAGGACCGAATTTAAAGAGGTAATCTCATAAAAAATGTATTTTTAGAATAGCTTGGAACAGTTTGCTTCATAAGTTACGAAAATTGTTGTGGCATACGAAGCTTAGCAGGAGGCGCATATGTTGCACCTGATTGCTTTCACATGGGAAAATGTCATTTGTAGGCAGGAAGTTGACCCCACTCTGACAATATCTACTCATAAATACATAAATATAGTTTATGAATAGATATTGGCATAGTGTCGGTAAACTGTTAGGAAGACAAATTTTGTCTTCCAAACAGTCTACTAGATTCAACATTATGACTGAAATAGAAACTATAATTCTGACCAATAAGGTTACAGCAAATGATATATCCTCAGAAAAATACGTAAATGTAAAGAAAACCAGTGTTATTAATATGACTATATTACAAGAATAGGGACACCGTTTGTTGTCGAATTAAAAACGTATACAGATACGATTTTATTTTATATCATTGTAAAAGATTCGGGAAGTCAAATAAAAAGTCCTCTTTCTGAATTTGTCGAAGGTCGTACATTTTATTAGTCAGAGTTGAACTGTATTATAAACAAACTGTTTCTCTAAATGTTTCTTTCTCTCGACATATTCATACATTCTACAAAATTTAAATGAACCAGTATGTATTTTCATGAGTTGAGAAAAGTAAAATGTCACGATACAAAATTCACACGTTGTGAATTTATTTGAGATATCAAAGAGAATCATTGGGAAGAAATATTAGAAATTTTGCTTTTGTTAAGCAGTGATAATTCTACCTTCAAGAGTTAATGTGATAACTGGACAAATCTAGGACTATTCATATTTTCGCTCGAAACCATCATAAGCTGCAATATTTTAAATATAATTTTGTGTGAAGAAAAATAATTTCTATGAAGAACAAGCATTTCTACAGAATTTTACATCGTTTCTGTGGAAACAAATTACTTGTGTGAAATAGTTTTTGTCTTAAATTTTAAAACACCAAATCTGATTATTCCAACAATCTTAAAATGAAAATCGAACGGTCATTCGTTTTCTCAGAATTCCTGATGTTGGAGGTTGATTGGTTGGTTGTGAGATCATAGGGAAAGAAATAATAAAACGCTTAGCTTGGTCAAGCAGAAAATCAACCCGTAATCAATTTCTAAACTGAAAATTCCTTCTCGAAATTAAAATAAACCAGTCAATTGTACCCGGTATTAAAAACGATCGTTAAGCTCATCGTAGTAAAACAAACGACTTATGTTTGAAGATAAGTACAAATATCACATACTTTTTCCCATATCTGTAATCTTCTATTAGAAATTTCAGCAGCTGTTGGTTTCGAAACAACTATAATCCATAAATTGTTAGATTATATTCGGAACTACCTAACGGAACTGGTTTGATCGCAAATTGAGTCACGCTAATGAACAAAAAGTCGGATGCGGCTCATGTGCGTAGAAAGAAAAAAGGCAGACGGAGATGTAAAAGTAAGTGCGGTCAGGCAACACACAACGAGTGCAGTCCTGAATGGTAAGTTGGAGATGGCCATTCATATTTAAAATGTCTCAAACAGCCTTGGCCTTGGAAGAAATGATTTGCGGGGCAGTGACACTTGGAGAGGTGTTGTGTTGGAAACCAGAAATGCTGCCACGAGCGAGGCCGTTTTAATACTACCTCCCAATTAATATTCCTATCTTCCATATTCCAGACCGGTAGCATTATTAGGTGGAATTATGTTCGCGTCATTTAACAAATGAAACGAACGTAATTCCGTTCTTTGTTGATAACTTATTTGGCTATTTTTAAATATTTTCTCTATTCCAAACTTATTGAGGAGGAGGCGACATTAATATATTGAAAATACGCGGGTCGAAAAGAAAACAAACATTTTTTCTATTATTTTTTATAAAGCCCGTAGAGCTAATAGGGAACATTGCACAGCATGTAAACTGATGGAAATTATTTCACCTGCTGGGTCCAACTAAAAATGTACTCGCACAGAATCGTTTCTATGTTTTTCTTTTTTAACGTCAAAAATAGCAAAAATGTTACTTTCTAAAGGAAAAGAGAAACAGATCAAACAGTTTGTTACTTTGTGTTGTTCTGTCACATATCTAAAAATGCGATATTATGTTTCTGAACTTAATATCGTAATCAGTTCAGTTGGTTTTAATTTTTTAAATATTAGTTTTTATTACTTTCTAGCATAATTAATTATTTGGCGTTACTCGGGTTGAATTAGTTAACTGTTAATTGAAAAAGTTACCACAATAACCCTTTCTCATTCATAAAAAATACAATTATCTTTTAAGTGTACGAAAAGTAATTTTTAGCACCATTTCACATTTTATATCTTCAATTTACTTTGAATTTAAATCAATACCTTTTCTTGTGGTAAAGCAAATGCATTTTTTCCTTGACAATTCAATTTAGCGATACGTGAAATAACAAATGGCTCGTTTAAAAATTGAATGTCTTCAGCACAAAGCAAAGGTAACCGATTACCATTTTTGAATAAAGGTAGGTCAATTTAACAGGTTTTTAAGACAAATCACTGCTTTTTAATAAACTTCTAACAGGTAATTAAGTTCCTTAAGAACGGTTTCAACTCTTCAATCTAACACATTTCAACTACATTCAATGTAACTTGTATTGAGCTTCACCCTGTTAGTCAATAAATTCGCCTCATTTGCACCTCAGTGACTTGTTGCTTCATATAATCAACCTCTCAGCATACATCTGGAACATAGTCCATTGGTTTCAGCTCAGAGTCTAAATATCACATTACGCTCGACTTAAAACTTCCTGGCAAAATTACTAACTCTGAATTCCTGCCAGATTTGCCAACCCTGAGCATTTTTCTTTCCTTTGGTAAAATCACCTGGATCTAGATTATATGTTTGAGACCTGACAAAATCATTCAATATACAACTTGCACAAATGCATACTTTTTCCTCCATTCCTTTTCAGGGGTTACCGTGATTCAATGGATTCGCCCACTGCGCTAATACAGGCAGCGCAGGTTAGATTCCTCACTAGGTGTATCCCTCTTCTGCGTGAATAAAACTTTCCTTGTATGGATGTCCATTTTCTTGACGTTGCCTGTCTTGTGTTTGGCTCAGCTTGGCCAAACATGGCCCTTGCGCCATGAAATCGAACACAACTAACCATTCTTATGCGTACTATTGCATAGCTTTATTATAAATGTAACCCTCTGAGGTTACGAGATTTCCGAGTAGTGTAGCATTGCGCTTTTATCTCACATCACCTTTGATGACACAAAAGTCACATCTATTAGTTAAAAGAATTCTAGGAAATATTCTAGACCTAGAGGGTTAAAACTGGTTACAAGCCATACTGACCGTAAACTGTAGGTTGCCGAACGGATATATGCGTATGTGCCACTCAAAGGGTTAAATTTTAAATTTGGAAAACTGGCAAAAACAAGAATTTTGCGTATTTCCCGGTCCCCTTCTTGATCATGCCCCTCGGTACTGGCGACGCCCCCTTCCCGAGTGTGGGGCCCTGAAGTTATCTTCGAAGTATTGAAAGCTGATTCATATTCCGAGGCCACTAATCACGCGTTGCACAATGTAAAGGAATCAATCATTCAGTGGACGTACCATTTTTGTTCATTCATCCAACTCCAATTGCGAAAGATTCCGTGTTGGTATAATAATTAAAATTCCTATACTCTCCTTTCAGCGAACTGATTAAAAGATTACAAACATGACATTCATTTGAAAAGGAAATCAGCTCTTTTATCATCCACGCAAGTTAACTGCTTCCTCAGCACTCGGTAAAACGTGTTGCGAAACGTTACGTTTTCAGAATGAAAAGTTAACTCTACCTGAAACAAATCCCGACAGAACACGCTTGCCTATTCTGCACGCGAACAAGCGACGGTTCCATAATTTCATCAAAGAACACCATATATTCGTACACAACCAGTTCTCGCGTTGTTTTCTTCGAAGAAAAAGAATGATATCAATCAAAAATCACAGGAAATTCCTTCCCCTCGAAACTAGATTTCTCGGAGTTCGAAGACTAATAATCACTGTTTGGGGAGTGAACGCCTCTTTTGTTGCGAACGCTTGTTGATTAGTTCGCGCGGCCATTGTTTATCTCGGGGCGTTGTCTTCTTTAAAACCCGGAGAGATTGATGGAAGGGTGTAGCATTAAGCAGGAAATCTCTCATGGTGTAATGATTTTCGAAGAGGTGAAAGGTTCCTGCTTCTAAACGTGGGATGCGAGCCATATTCCCATTGGGACCCCAAACTCTGGTTGGAGTAAGGTCAAGTTAATCGTTAATGTGTTTGGTTTTCGCGAAAAACAAGAGGCGTCAATGTTTTTAGTTCTTCGATATTGTATTGATTTGCTTGTAGAGGTGATGTTTGAATTGCTGAGGCGCCTCAATAGCTTGTTGAGGTGATGTTTGAATGCCTCAGGTTCCTCATTTGCTTGTAAAGGTAATGTTCGGATGAGTTTCCATATCAAACAGCACATTTCATCGGTGAAGTCTATTTTAGACCCTTAAGAGAAGTGGAACATTGTGATACTAAATGAAAAGGTTATAAAAAAGGACATTATATAGGGGGCATTTTTAACACTCCTGGTGGTTGACTCGACGAGGCATCTCGTCATATATTGTCATAGAAAATATTGACCAGGTCTTGATATCGCTATCATAAAAAAAATCGTCACTATCTTGATGACGAGATATCTCGACATCAGGACAGACCGTGATGGTAACCACTTGGAGGGTTAAATGTTACACAAGGGTCGCTAAAAATTTGAACTGCTATTGACGCATTTTTATTCATAAACATTACTCCTTAAAAATGTTTTGTCAATGGAAGCGTCCATTTTTTGTAATTCGTATTGCAAACACGTGATATTTTTTCGCACTTTTTTCCTGTTAGTTGAGAAAAGCCATATTTGTTAAGAATTAGCTTAGCATGTGCCCATATTGAAACAGAATCACACATGGGTCCACTTTCATTTTTGCAATAGTTTCATTGAAAATTAAAACCAACTCCTGAAGTACAGTTGAGAATGATAAAAACTTCAAAAATAAAAACGGGCGGAATGTATTAAAAGTTCATAACATTTGCAATTGCATGAAAATTCTTTCATCCTCCTACACAAGTAACTTTAACGTTTGGAATTTAAACACAAAAATGAATGAAGAATTTATTTGAAAAGACCATTCGTCTCTTGTCCATGTGCAATACAGAAAAAATTGAAAAATTTATTTTCTATTGAAACGGAGGGCTGTGTTAAGACTAAGGATCATCTGATACCTTGGATCAAAACGATCCCAGGTATATTTTGTACTGAAGGCATAGCGTTCTGCTCTAATTGCACCAAAGAGTCTACCAACCCACCTCCCAGGCACTGTGTTATCGTGTCGAAATTCGACATTCCTGAATAAGTTTGAAAAAAAAAACATTCCCTGAGAGATGCAATAAAAAAAATTTAAAGTGATTTGGACACCCTCGGGCTGAAAGAATTTCTTTCCCCCTTTACAGAATTGGAGAAAGGAAGCTAACAATTCCAAACCTTATCAACGGCTATCAACTGAAGAGTTTATGGCAGCGCATCCGCTTTCAAAAGCTAACCCAAAGATAAGCGCCATTTTGCTCCACACATTTCTAAAGGGTTACTTGAAACATTTAGAATACGTTAGCTCTATGTGAAAAATTGAAATAGGAAGAAATCTAAATTATTTTCGTTTTGTTGCAGACATTTTGTTTCATCGTTTTCGTTTGCAAAAAAATAAAAAATAATAAATAACTTGTCTGTTTTAAAAACTGGGTGAATTTACTCATTGCATCCATGCAAACGTTGCACCTACTTTTCATGCCTATATCAGGTGGTTCAGTACTTCTGTGGGCAACACATTTCACTCCTGAGAACTCGGGAATGGTCCTGGTGGAATTGATGGAATGGAATTCTCACCATAGTATATCTAATGCATCATTTGATCTTAATGGTCATTCCTGCTTGGCCAAATATGGCCCATATGGAATTATTCAGCATTCTGCCTGCCCTTACCAAGATATGACCCCATCAAACGGGTCCTTTTCCTTTGTGTTATTGGCTTTTTAATGTATTTCTCGATTCAGTGCTTCCACGAGAAGCAGTCTGTAAGCTAACCTTTCCTCAAAAGTGTCCATCTTCAGTGAATCAGAATCAGATTTTACTCAATGATCCTGACTCAAGTTTAAATTGATCGTGATGTTCGCTGCCTGATTGGAACTTATAAATGCTAGCGACACATTCATTGATCGGACATGCGCATGCGTACTCCAATTATGTTCAGAAAATATCGGTATGCATGCGTATTTCAGCCTATTTAGGATCGCAGGACTGATGTGTGGGTTGCCTTAAACTGCTGGACAAGTCAACATTTTTCATTTCAGCTATATCCATAAAACTTTAAGTATGAATTACAATTGGCTTTCGCTCAAGTCATGACAGCGACGTTATCATTAACAGTTTCAAATGTTACAAAAGATGAACATCAAACCAATTAAGGTTTCTGTCTGGGTTATGCTTCTCAGGAAAATTGAGGAATGATGTACATCAGACAACTAGGCTTTGTGTTTTTAGAGATAAGTTTAATGCTTCATTACTATTTTTAATTTGTTATACTCGTAGGAAACAAAAATTCAAGATAATGATTAATCTATCTTTTACTTTTATCCAAGTCAAAATGCCCCGCTTTATTTCCCTCAGAATTTCTACTAAAAAACTCAAGATTAAAACCCTATGAAATTTCATTTTGACTTTTACACTTGCAGTACATTTCTAGCCATGAAAAATGACGGATCGAGATGAATCTCCTTCATTGTTTGAATTCCAATAGAAAATGGAATGTAATCAGTTTCATGTTTTTTGCAAGTCTAGCATTTAATTTTCTCAAAGAATCTTCAGAGTGGGCAGCAATGGCAGATTCACATAACTTGCTTCTGCCTTTGCGTGGAAGTAAATTGAAGTCAAGCTTCAGCAAACACCTGAAACGTCGCGAAAGGACGTGAAAGAACGTGAACTTTCACTCCAAAATGTAGATTAACTTTTACTCCTTTTCATGGCTGTCATCGAGGTATTCGAAGTATTTAATACATTCGCCGAGTGAAATATATTTTTTGTTTTATAATTGACTGAGATCCTTTGTTTATTTACCTCGCTTTTCAACTCCAATCCAGTTTGTGAAAGCACCGAGTGCTCGTTTTTAAGTCGTGGTGTTTAGAGGATTGTCGGTATTGGTCATGAAAGAAGGTGGAGAGATGCTGCAGTGTAAATGAAACGTATAGCAATTAGTCATACTGTTAGCACAATTGGTAGAGTTAGTATGGAGGTAAGTCACCAATTTTAAGAGCATGAAGTTACTTTAATATTTTGAGGATAATCAAAATGTGAAAGTTGGGATTTATGAATAACAAAGTCAGATTTAGAAGAATATGACAGTTGAAATGATGGAATCTTCTGAACAGAGTTGGTAAACACAAAATCTTTTTGAAAAATACCAAACCTGTAGAAAACATGTTTTATTGAGATCCGATTCTCATTTACGATTTCTGTTAATTATTTGAACTGATCAATTTTATGGCATTAAATTGTTTTGTGATGGCGTGGTATCCCTTCATTTTGAAATTAAAAACCTCACCATTTTTATTTATTGTACGTCAACACACAGTTCTCTTCAATGACTAAAGAGAAACGTGAAATTTTAGACAAAATAATTTTTCTGTACGTAGTTTGGAGCTTTAAAGCTTGAACATACATTTCGGAATGTTGCTGTTCATCCTTCGGTTTAAAGTTGTTTTACTGTAAAGTGCGGATAAATTTCCACGAACACAAGGTACGCATGTCAGCTGAAATCCAATCCACCTGTCTTCTTACAAACATTGTGTACAGGTAGATGACGTTGACATTCTTCACCTGAATGACCATTCATGGTCGTTATCGTCGCGTGCATTTCGATCGTCTTGTACTATGTTTTGATAGTCGAAACGTTTACACGTCCCATCTTCCAATTACATAGAACATCAAATTAAACACCCATGCTTGATTTAGTTAAAACGCATATTGTAGCGTTCCAGCTGCGTTTCCAATGATAACATTCTGTAACTGTCTTTGTGAAAAATTTCCATTCCGTAAATGTGTTTTTCCTGTGGTCTATAACTTTCTGAAACTTGCAGATTAACTGAATAACAAAAGTGTAGTGAATACCTAGTGATTCACTACATGATGACAATTCTTCTAGATGGCTGCACACTCCTTAACATAAAGATGCAGTCTTCTTGCCTTTGTACAGAAATCTATATGCATCATATACGTATTGATCTTATTTAATTGTACAACTTCAAAAAGTTACAAAAATTATTAGTTGCAAGTACTCAAAAATTATTAGTTGCAAAATTATTAGTTCAAGTAACTTGGGAAAACATTGAATTTGAAATTCCCACTTTACAATGCATTATTACAAGCCCTGTTACATACTGGAACAGCATGTGACAAAACATGCATACGTACTCCGTTTTTGTACAGAAAGCATGCCGATAGGCATGCGCATTTTAGCCAATTTAGTGTCGCTTGGCTGATGTTGGACCAATGTGCGTCCTGCCTAATGGGACCTTCACCTTCACCGTTTTACCTTCAATGGAAGTTGACGAACTTTTATAAAATGTTTGGAAGTTCAAGTTTCTCGAATATATGGCATCTTTGGCAGAGGGAAATGAATGCCTGTCCCAACTTAGGCAAATCCATGAAAAATAGTTTAAGAACATAATTACAATTGGCGCGTCAGTTATGTTTTTCCTTCTTAAACCCTACCTTTATTTGATGTTGAGACTCTCTCTAAATACACGACTCCCCCAAATGGTCTGTTCACGAAATCATGCTCAAGAATAGTTGCATAAAAACATTTTTGCATGTTTCTATGGGATTGTGGCAGGACGTGGAAAGACAGTGCAATGTCAGTCAACCTAAAAGGTGTAATTCGTAGTGAAAATAAGTAGCACTTTCTATACACTATTGTATTATAAATTATAGTTTATAGTGGTGGCTAAGTTCCCCACAAAGAACGCTTTTGTTGAGAATGCTTGAGCGCATGCTAAACCTCTATTTCATAACTCTCTATTTCATAAACCTCTATTTAAATGAGTAAAATCACTTTTCGCTACAAGAAATAACATTACGAATCCATAAGAATGTACGGATTACAAGAAATTAAAAATTTAGAAATGATTCCAGTGAAAAAGACTATTATTCATACTATCCTTACTTCAGTATACTGCCAGTGAAAGGTAGCTTGAATTTCGCTGATGTATTCTCAAATTCCATTATTCAAGTGTGAATGATTTTTTCACTGTAATGGTAATTAATTAACGTCGCATTGAAGCAACACAATGGACTATTGGCGACGGTCCGGGATCAATCCCGAAGGGAAAGATCCCAGGATAACACTGCGTTATTTTGAACCACGGTCAGATAACGTAGTCAACACCTGATCTGGCACACCACTCTTCAAAATTCCACACCAAGCCAATGTGACGACATTTGAGGGCATGACAGATTTAACGTGCACCAGCCCCTGTGTAAACGACGGTCTTTGGTTGGACTGAGTTTCCAACTCGCAACCCTCCGGTTGCTAGTCCGTTACTCTTCCAATCGGGAATTCTTTTCACGGAACTAATACAGTTTGAGAAATGCGTTGTTACTTCATAGAAACTGAGAAATGTATCCGCTGTAGTAATGAAAATATCTCGTATCAAAGAAAAAGAGACCAGCAATATACTTGTGACAAATAAGATAAGATAATATCAGACCCCTCAAAACGTTCCGCAATTTTCTTATGACGCTAGTCTGATAAAAGTTCATTCACTGGTATCAACAAAATTTCGATGTTTTGTTCTTCCTAGAAAAACATACTGAGCTTTCCAATTTCTTTACAGTTTATGACAGAAAGAACGAAATATATTTCTTGTTAGATTTAATTTCAAGATTTATAAATGTGTTTGTCACAAAAAAATTAAAATTCGCATGTGATGTGATATTAAAAAATGACATAAGGAAAGAACCAGGAACAGAAACTGTGAAAGATATTTTTAACTGATGATATACAGAGGTTTCTATGTAAATTATTAAGCAGGTCGACTTCATTTCAGAAAAACTCGATATGTTTGCGACTTTGATTATCAACTTGGGCTTATCAACAAGAAATATATAAATTCTATAATAACGTTTCAAATTTTGAAGAAATTTAAAAATTAAAGTCACTTTTTCTGTCGCAAATACTGTTGTTACACCAACTCGGTTGTTTCTTCTCAGAGTTACAATGTATGTTTCCATGAGATTTACAAGATTGATTACTCTTATACAGTATGCTGCTTCAAGTATTGCACATTTTTGTCCAAGTTTATTACTGAGTGTAAAGCACAGTTTATTGCTTGTAAAATGTTTATATTCAGTTATCGATCAATCAATTATCAACAACTCTAGCATCATCTTCCTTAGTTATACATTTAAGTTGAGTGAGTAATCGAAAAAGAGCGAATATGAATATAAAAGAGTGAATATCAATATAAGTTACCGGATTTCAATGAGAAAATGCGATTTCATTTGAACAAAAATGCTAAAAAGCACAAAAACCGAATGAAACATTCGGTTACAAGAATATTTTCCATTTGATATATATCTTATAAATATTCATACAGCCCACTCTTAATACTTAAAACCAACAACTTTTCTCATTTATTTTCTGTTGAAAACAAATCTTGAAACAATTTATGAGGGATTCGAGGTCGACCAGAATAAGAAATAAAAAAAATTTCGGAAACTCATTCGATCGGAATATGCAGTTCCCCTTATTCGTCTTCGTATCATAATTTTTCACTCGTTTCTGCACCTACGTTATGACGAAAGGTCATCGTATGCACGTCAAAATGTCACGAAGCTCCACTGCTATCCCCACGGACCAATAGCCAACCCACACTAACTCATCCATTCTAGACGTGCTGGAGATGTTCTTTTTTGGAATATAATTATTTCGGGTTAGCAGACGATGCAGAACCTTTGTGCATTCGTTCCTGACCTTTGAGGCTTCCGCAGTTTGAGGAAACAGGTTGGCCATGGGCTCGGCTGGCGTGTCAAAAGAGCCTTCTAAAACAGGCCGTGTTTTGGTGCGATTCCCCGAAGACCCTAGATCGGATTCTGCTTCCGCTGTTTTGGAACGGTTTCAATGCAGGGAAGGCGATTTTCATTCTAAGCCTTTCGTAACTGATGTAACACGAATGGATTACAAGATTTTTTCTTTTCTGCAACAAAAGGAATTTGAGAACGCCTTGTAAATCCTTCGACTTCGGTAATCCTGTTATAAAGGTGTTTGTTTTATGTGCACTGAGGATTTCTAAGAACAGCATATCATATCAACATCTTTCTGAAGGTTTCGCAATTTTGTTAGAACGCAAAAATGCAACGAATAACAATGAAAACTTGAGTTTTGTTTGTCAAGGTTCGAAAGTTCTACTCTATTACATAATTTATTGCAATAAATATGTGTCTACTAATTATTTCTTAATTTTTCACTTTAGTAATCTGTTTTGCCAAATTAAAAAAAAAATTTTCTCCAACACAATTCAACTAAAATTTTTATTTTTCATGCCAAGATTTTCAAATCCGAAATTAAAAGGACATTTTATCAACAAATGCAAGTACATAAAAGTATGAAAATTAATAAGGAACAGAATATTATGCTGATTTACAGTTCCTTCTTTTTTCCATGATAGAAGTCTTATCCAAAAGTTTACTGCTGTCAAGGCTGAGATCTTAACAATATAAAGGAAAACGAAAAAAATAATTTTAAATTTTTTTTTGCATTATTGATTCCCGAGTTATGTACTTAACCAGACATTTTTATCCAGAGATCTTTATCCAAAAGAGATATAATTATTTTTGTGGTGTAAAAATTAATAAATAAAATTATTTTGTTCTTCCAAACATTTTATCTTCCCATTCTGGGTTTGAAGTTACGAAGCTTCTTTTGAAAATAAAACTGAACGTTTTTCACCGAGCAATGGAATATCAAATTCAGACCATCTGAAAATTGAGTATGAGACTTCACCTTTAAAAAACCATTTTACTGCTCTGAAAATGTATTGCGAGAAAAGTGTCCCTCTCAGCTTTAAAGAGAATTGGCGAGTCCGTTGACATAACTATTCCAAAAACTCGCACACGAGCACAGGAAGCATGATTGTTCTCTTGTGCCAAATGCCCCAATCTGCTATTTGCATTTCCTAACAATAGGGTAACTTGCAAAACACTCTGCCGTTCGCTTGATTTAGATAAAAATGCATGTCACATGGTGTTCCTATTAGAGTTCCACTCGGAAGATAAACTGTGCGGTCAAGCACCAACCCGTCAGGTTCTCAAATCGTTTTGTGACGACCTGTCGGTTGATTGAAAGAGAGTGCTCCGGGGCTTCTCCCCGCAGTTCAACAGGCAGATGATATTGCAAGAACTTTTTGATCTTCGGTGGAGGCAGTTTCCCCTTGACCCGTTCCAACGTCGCCCAGTCGTGCTCAGCACCAGCCACTGTTATTAGGGGATCAATTACAAAATAAATACGGAACTCGTATACAAAACTCGTTCGAGTTTTTGCGAATCATTTCAACGAACAAAACATCCAACCAGGGCCCCTGCGTGGGGAAAGCGGTCGCCCTGGTTCCTGAGTACTGGAACATGTGAAACATTTTTCTTATTGTAATGTGTAATGTATTATAAGAGTAAAATTTAGAAATAATTATTTTTATTTAATATCGCTGTACAAGTGAGCAAAGAACAAGAAAAAAGCTGAACACAGAGTACTTGGAAAACACATTAATGAAGGGCTCGTCATCTAAACTGATACACAGGCACCACATATTCTAAAATGTTCTGGTACACTTACCCGTTATTAAATTGATAATATGGCCCCTTGCCTTCATTAAACTGGAACTACTCGTACCCTTCATTAAACTGTTACTGGGGCTCCTTCCTCATCTAAACTGGGACTGGGTCCCAGATTACAGATGTGTAAGTCCTATAATGTAAAAGCCCCGAAAGTAAAAACCAGCACCGAAAACTGGAAGTAGGTCTGAAGTTAACTTGACCGTGGAAGGATCTTCCTGGTAGAGATAGGTTCTTATTCCTTCAGCAAAATCCAGGCTCTGGTAATAACTCGAAATATGTAACTGCTAGCTACATAACAGACGTTATTAACGAACAACATTTTTTCTTCGAATAACAATAACTGTTAACACTGTTTTTGAAAATTAGCAATAACTGTTAATATTGTTGTCGGTAAAAATAGGTTTGTACATCTCACTCCTGATTTCTCCCCATGCACCACCAGTGCGAACCATGTGTTAAAAGTTCCCCTCCCCAAGAAAGACATCCTAAACTCTTGTCGCTAAGACTTGTCTTTTGAGAACAAATTTAGTCTATGAAATAGGAAGCAGTTTGTGCCAGGCCCTTCCTGTTATCGTCGATTCGTCCACGAGAATTCCTATAAGAAAACTTAGAAGATTCGTCTCAGACAAACATTGTTGCGAATTCTCAGGCCTAAAAGCTTGATTCCCATTTCTGTTGTGGCCCTGATTCTCATTTCTGTTCTTCCCATTATCTGTTGTAGCCCTTTCCCGTATTCTACCAGCGTTTTCCCACTTTTTTTTAAGAAAAAAGGAAATAATGTTTTGTTATATTTTTAGATGAATAATTCCTGGAGGATATTGTTTTTTCCTTGTTTCTGCTATACTTGTATTACTTTATTATAATGTATAATACAAAGTTTCGTAACATTCCGACTTCTTTTGATTCCTGTAATATTCACATTATTTATCTCATGCATACCAGTGATACAGATGCGAATAAAATGCATTTAAGCAAACCAAAGAAGGAATTATATAAAAATAATTATTAGACATCCATAAACCTATAAATACTATCATCTTCGTAAAAACTGCATCTTGTCCGATCGTGGGAGTTGTTTTCTACTCCTACACAGAAACAGAAACCTTATCGACATTCATAAAATACCACCCACAGAAGTCTGAACAAATCTACCTAAGGTATAATCTGAACTTCGGACTCGTTTCATTGCGTAAGGCGTTTAATTGATCAGCAGGGAAAAGCTTTTTTCCTTTTCTTTACTTTTCATGTTTCGCTACCAGTTCACGGTGTGCCTTCGACGCGAATAATGGGCCGTGTTTCCTCACAAATGGAGCACATGCGGTATCCAATATAGAAAAACAATACCCTTCTCAAAGGCGTGCATAGCTTCAAAGTAATTTCCATTGATGTTCTTTGTGGGTAGAAATGCTTCACTGTTTGTGTACGCCATTCCACCTCAAGGGAGATAATGCAGAACTAATTTCGAAAGCCCCATTCGAAACCTTGAACTTGCGGTGAAACTGTTCCTGTCCATGGAATTTCAAAGTTCATGGACAACTGAGATTAATGTTGAACGTACTCACAGAACTGTACTGTTTGCCCGACTCTGTTAACTTTCTCAAAGCAAATCCAAGCATAATCAAAGCAATCCTCCATAAGGGGACGCGTTAACTTGGGGTATATGGAACGGATGTGCACTTCATGAACAAATAATTGCACACCCTATCTTCCTTGCATGGGCAAATATATTTTATTCTTCATTGTAGCTTTATATTACAATTATTACCAGTGGTGCTAACTTGGGGATATTAATAAGGGGGTAAGTAAGACCCCAGTTGCTTCAGAAACACATGACTGTTTTCGGAGCAATTTTTTAAAAATACAAATCAGTACATCAAATATAAGTAGTAACATCGGTAGTATAAAAATATATTATCGGTATATTTATAATATTCATTCCTCATTTTGGGAAGGGGAAACCAAAAAATAGGGACCCAAGGGGTTAGGCCCTTTTGATTTGTCGCCCTGTTTCTTGACAGTGAATTTTTGATCCAGTAAGTGAGGTCGAGTCCCTCTGCATTTTTGCGGCGCGCTCTGCTATCTCTATCTATATACATGTTTACCTTATGTTTTGGCGACCGGGTCCAAACCATAAAAAAATGGAAGGGACCTCTAGGAGTTCGGGCCTCTGGTTATTAAATAACATTGTGCATAATTCTAACAAAATGATAGATTGATTATTTTGCAAGTATTGTGACAAAAATTATTAAGAGTAGAGTAACGGTTTACACCCGTTAGAACATTTCTCGATGATCCAGATCGTACTTTAAACCAATTTTTCTGCATTGGTAAATGAAATTACCTGACTATGGGACTACCTTTATGTGTGTTGCCAGTTTCATTTCCACTTTTGAAGAAGAAACGCTTCTTTCCGGGCTCCACATTAAGAATATCCAGAGCCGTGATTCCTAAAGCCCTACATATGGACCATGGCTCCGCCGATCTAGGGCTATCTAAGGTTTTAATGATACCAGGGTCCGAAGTTGAAGGAGGCCTAGAGAATTCTGAGTTTTCTCTTCTGTAATGTGCAATCTGTTTTTTAAGTTTTAGAAGTTAAATCTTGTCATTGTATTTATAACAATAAAGTTACACGTATGCAAAAGAGGAGAAAAATGTAGTACACTTTGCATTGACAACTTTGTACTCATTGTTTTTAGTATTTAGAATGCATTTTGTATTTCTTAAGGGGTCCGTCATCTAATCTGGTTCTAGGGCCCTAAGTTTAAATGTGGGGGCATGTTTATTTCTTACTTTTTTATGTAGTAAAACTAAACCGTTGTCAGTGAAAAATATCCTAAATATTTCTAAGTAAAAAATGCATGTAAAGTGGTGCCAATTACTTTATCGCAGCAGCTGTAAAATAGTCATTTACTATTTTGTTAGAACAAAAGTTGTTATGCATACCTATATTTTTGCGCTAAAACGTGACAAAGGGGTCGGGCAAATTCTTCTGGGCCTACGAGTACGATGAAGCAAAAGAGGTTAAATTTGTCAGACGAGTAGTGATTTTTAGACATATCGTTCGTTCAATCAAGTACTTTAGAGTGATTTTGCAACTGAGGCCAATTTTATTCATAAAAATGTAACATTTCGAAGTAACTCGAATAGATATGAAAACTAGCCTGAACGTTACATAGTTTTAGATCTAGATTAAAATTTTCTGCCATTTACTGAAAAGCCCTACTATCGGTATCTTACTATATAAAAGGCAAACTTGCGAAGTAGATCACTTTTTGTCATCTATCATGGTTAAATAAAATATTTAGACTTTCACGAAAAATTTCTCGAGCACAATAAATATTAAATCATGACATAGACATCGACCTTAAAATGAAATAGACGGAGCATGTGCCCGGAGCTTCATGATGTAAGCGGTACTATTTATGATAAAAAGTAGAAAACGCAAGTGATATTTATGAGGTAGGTAGGTAGTTAATTAACGTCACAGAAATCCAAAGCTTTTGGAATCTGGATATCCTTTATAATAGTCTTTGCTTTTATATATTTCTGAAGGCTCTCACTTCGAATGGATTTTTTAAAAGAAAACTAGGCGTTGTATTACGTCTGTAGACAAAATAAACGTGACCCCTCAGCAAGGTCGATCCCTTTAATTGTCTCTTACTGGAAACCCACACCCACTCTGAGATTGAGATCAAGCTTCAGTAGCCACCCACATTTGAAATGAAACCGGCACGTGAGTGGGGTTCGAATTCGTTTCGTCGTCGAAATTGGAATTATGAAAACTTCCAATAGCGAACCTTTTCTTTCCCCAACTACTTCACTAATAATTACAGAACGCTGAATCAACACACAAAACACAGGCTGCATGCAAGTAGTGTTTGCTAAGCTTTTTATTGCTTCAAAATTCCTTATAAAATGCATTTATGACCTCCCCCCAAAAAATGCTCTATCAACCCTTTCAGGCTCACTTCTATTCAATCAACTTTGTGAAGTACCTACTTGCTAAAATTTCTATTCCATTAGCACTTGAAAGTTTTTCAACAAATTTTACATTATGATCGACAGATGGCAGTACTATAGAGCATCTGTCGTGTGTGTGTGTGTGTGTGTGTGGTTACTCGAAAAAACCTTTATACAATTAGTATAGGAATTTTTATAAAGTGCGTTTCCGTGGTGAAACCACTAACTTCACTTGTGTGAAAAGGTTAAAACAAACAAGCACTTTTAAAAGGTGCTTGATACAAAAATGATCTAAAAATTTTAATTTAATCTAGCATTTTTTTCAAACATTTTTGGGTCCACTGCTAGTTTTAACTAAACATAATCTCCCCAGCACGTTTGTTTAAAAACTGTACTTAAATTACATAAAATGTAATCAACTATATCAAAATTTTATTTATATAAAATTTAATTATCAAAAAATTGTTAATATTGTAACTAACCTGAAGTAGCAATAAGTAGATGGATGAAGTCGCGGTCAGGAAGGACTTAATTAAAAAAGCGAGTTGTGTGGCAACCTATTCTAGGATAACATACTACTTAAACTCACGTTTTTCCTCTTGTTTATTTCTGTACCGATGACGGTGGACATTTTGCTCCATCGAAATAGTTGTTGACCATTCTTTCACAGGTATTAAATCTTTATTAGTCATAGTTTGAAGTTTTTAAATTTTTACTATTAACATTCGTGAACAAAAAGTGAAACAAAGGAACAAATATTTTGCCACGCAATATTTTTTCCTCAGATGCGATTCTTATTTTTTTTGTTTATCTTTTCTAACTGGAATCGAAACGCATCATCCAATTTGCATTCAAAATGTATCTTCCCACAAATGCCCTTAAATTTTTCAAGACATCCATATCCCGTCTCGGATTATCCCGACAATGATCACAACGAATGACATTAAGTTTCACAACCAAAAACGCAGTTTTAGACAAAATACCCTTAACAGCAAAGGATTTATGATTTTCCTGTATTTTATTACGGGGAATATCTGATCTTTTCGCCGAACATAGGTTATCAGAGAATTTTCAGATTTCCAGAGGGCCACCGTGGCTCTGAGTTTGCCCACGGCGCTAGCAACCTGTGAGTTGTAGGCAGAGCAAGTTCAATTCTTTTAATCTACCTTGGGCGTATTTCTCTTCTGTCTGTAAAACTTTCATTGTGTGCGTATATCCATTACTTGACGTTGTTTGTCTTGTGCTTGGCTAAATATAGCCCTTGCGTCATAAAACCCAACCGACCTTAGGAGCTACGACACACTGAAAACCTCTAACTCAATCTTTTGACTTGCTTTGTGATGTTAGTTGCTTTGTGAACTGAAATTCTTTATTTTTCTGACCTATATAACAAAATAAAAAATTAAAAATATATAACTTTTTAACAGTTTACCTGTCAAATTGAAAGCCTTTATTTTGTTAACGGAAAACATGCCTTACACAAGCCTTAGATGGTGTGTGCGAAGTATTTTTTCTTTTCTGAGTTTAATTTTGTTTTAATCTCTATGCAACACCCGATTACTCGCGGTATAAGGTGGCACCGCGAATTATAAAATTCCCAGATAATCCAAATTTGAAAGGAAATTATAATGCAAAATGTTTATATAACAGCATTATTTTGTGTTTGGGCCTTAAATATTTGTTTACGAATTTACTTTTTGTTTAAATGATGGGCTTGTGGCAACAACACAACAAGTCACAAAGTATAAATTGCTCTGTTCAGTCAGATTGAAAAATTTGTTATTACTACTATTGATGAAATGTTAGTTAAAATACTCAATTGAAACCATGGATAGTTATCTTCTTTCAAAAATTGAAAAATATATTCTGATAAGTATTAGGACTTCGTAAATGAAAAAGTACTAACTTTTGGGAGAAAATCGTGATCCGTCATGGTGTTGCTCCAAACTCTTCAAATCTTCTTAAGATGCCACTTGTTTTCTGAGAAAACGTGGTTTGCTAATTCAGGATTGCAGTCGTTTCAAACCATGGTTTCTTATCTATCTCAGTATCTAGTTTACTAATGTTGGTCAGTTACTATTCACAAATCCCGAGTCAATTTCACTCCGGGATGTTCAGTATTATTAATTTCATCAACATTTTCTTTATGATCCTATGTAAATAATGTGTATATGGTAAATTCCATCGATGATATAATATCACTTGTTTCATTTTTGGTTTTCATCATAAAAGTTTACTTCCACCTTCTGATAGCGATGTTTTAACTGAGTCCGAGGCCCTTGTAACATGAGAGTTATCGAGTCAGTATTTAATAAACTTGGGGGAAGTTGTCATATATATCGTGACGCGAATCTGAAACTTGGCAAATCTTTTAGTCATAAATAAAGCTTTTTATAAGTGCGAGGTCGCGGAAAAACCATTAACAGTAATCGGAAGTTGACTATGACTATCATGATTGGTTAATGATCTCACTAAATTCTTGTGTTTACTTGATGTTTAGTGTTCGTACTTTGACAAAAAATTGATTTTGAAATCGGAAATTATTTTCTAAATTTTAATTTAAGAAATTCTCAGTTTCAAATTGGAACGTTTTGTGGTGTCCTTTCACGTTTTCAATTTTCAGTTGTGTGTCTTAAAAATACTTTTTAAACATGATAATTTAGTTCTCTTATTTTTTTGTTTTAATGAATTAATAATCAAAATAAAGTTTGATCAAGAAATATTAAACGATTAATTAGTTTCGACACTTGTATTTGTTTCAAGTATATGTTTATTCAATCCAATGTCTGGATTAATAGGATTCTTGCCGAGTCTCTGGCATTGTAAAGTAGTTTGAGTTAAAATGGTCATTCTTCGTGAATTCTGAACATACTGACATATTATTTATCGTCGATTTGTGCGAATATTTAAAATAAATCCAAACAAAATAAATACAATATTATGTATTATACTAAGGGTTTTTCGAACAAGATAGGCCATGAGCTCGAAGTTTTTCTGGCCTTCGCATACATACCATTGTTGTAAGTATCACGAACTGATCACAGTATCGGTTGCAGCCTATATTACGTGATGACATGGGATGTTTTACATATTCTTCCCCTCTCGTAATTTAGAAGCTAGAATTCATTTTATTCATCACGTTCCGGAGATTCAAAATACGAAATTTGAAAGTATTCAATTTACTCAGCTAATTTCCATTTCTTTCGTAAAGTTTGGTCGTAACACTAACGTTTGCTGTTCGCCATTAATACTGATTTTTAAAATTATTTCATGGAAAGGAGCATGTCATGTTTATTTTTATTGCATAAACAGTAAATGAAAAGCCAAAAGGAATTTCTCAAAAAAGAATTTTGACCTAATTGACTTACGAGTCCGTTACTAAATTTCTTGAGGACAAAGGAGATTTTGTTTTACAGTATGTGCTTATGGTAACTAGCATTCATGAAATTATACGACAGGTTCTTGAACAGGAATACGTCTCGTGGAATTGTTAAACACAGCAAACATTAAAGACTACATCACATTTTGTATTACGTAAACATCGATGCTGAGAATATTTTGGAAAAGAGATTGAAAAAATAAATTTTCCAGTGAGTTGTAATGGTACAATTCATCGAGCTCTCGAGGTTTTAAAAGTTGAGACGGGTAAGAACTGTATTGCCTTGCACTCGACTTACTATTTTAGATAAATTTCTGCTCACGAACATATTTATCGAAGTATTTCTTATACCATTAATGTCCGTATACCTCTTTTTACAAGTTTAAATAAAACCAACCTTTCATATAAAACTTTATGAACTAACAAAGTTAATGTACATTCATGTCCAAAATTATCTTTACATGCATGAAATCACGGACTTCTCAGAAACTGTTAACTATAATTTTATGAATTTGTGTGAAATGATATATATCATCATAACACATAAATACAAAGGAAAAAATTTAAGAGCACTGTACGTGATATAAAACTGTAACATAAAGCAATAAAAATGGCAATAATATGTGACAAGGAGAGTTCAGAAAAAAAAAAAGAATAACTCAGAAAAAAATTAAGGCTTATGAATTTAATGTAGAATGTGATCTCCCCTGACGTGTACACACATATCACAACGTGTTTTAATACTGGCAATAATGTTAACTATATTGGGGAATTAAGTACCACTCCTCCAGCAATGCGGTCTTCAGGGCATTTATATCTCTAGGAGGAGGATGTCTCCGTGCAACTGCTTTCCCAAGGTAGTCCCATAAGTTCTCTATCGGGTTCAGATCAGGAGATTTTGCTGGCCACGGTATTCGCTCAATGGCTTCACTTTCAAGGAATTCGTCAACGAGGTTTGCTCGATGTGGACGAGCATCATCATCCATAAATAAAATGTCAGATCCATATGCACCTCTGAAAAGTCTTACATAAGGTTCTAAGACCTCATCCCGATATCTCTGGCCGGTCACAGGTTCGCTGTTGAAGACTTGTAGGGACATACGTCCATCAATCATTATTCCTCTCCATACCATCACACCTACACTACCGAAACGGTCGCGTTCCATAATGTTCGAAGGAAGACTTCGAGTTCCTGAATCCCTCCAGATGTAAACACGTTTAGAATCAGATGTTAAACTAAACCTCGACTCATCAGTAAAGAGAATATGGGCCCATTGGTGTTCACTCCAGTTCTGATGTTCTTTGCACCAATTAAAGCGATCCCTCTTTTGTTGTGAAGACAGTGAAACACATACCGTTGGCTTTCTGGCATAAAGGCCTTTTTCATTAAGCCTTCTGTATACAGTTTGCCATTATACAACACTTCCAGTGGCGGCTGCAACTTTCGAACTTAACTGCCGAGCAGTAGACTTCCTATTACGACGGGCAGTTATTGCCAGATATCGATCTTGAGAAGCAGTTGTTATTCGTTTACGACCTTGTCCAGGCCTCCTTGCAACAGTTCCAGAGTTCTGAAATTGTTTCCATAGCGTAGAGACTGTCTTGAAATATTCACACATCTCGCTGCTTCCATGATTGTCTGCCCTGCTTCTAAACGGCCGATAATTCGCCACTTCACAGATTCTTCCAAATAATACTTCGAAGCCATAACAAACCGTTTTGAGTCCTTACACACTGAAATCAAACGCTGTATTGCAGAAATTCACTCAGATATCTACTTTGCGCAAAGCGCTTGATTCACCGTCGGATGACGTAACGCCTTGATTTGCATATCAGAAACCGTTTGATCACTTTTGATTGGATAATGCTAATTAGGCTTGTCTTTCACACATTCCCTGCAAAAATTAATTACATCGATTGGATATTTCATGGAATATCATTATTTTGGGGTATGTAAAGATAAATTTGGACACGAGTGTATATTGGTAATCTGGGATTGCCGTCACTTTTTGAAGAGAGCTTTTACGTTGAACTTTAATTTTAACAGGAACATATTAAAGTTAAAAGCAACATTTGATCTTGATATGTTTTAAAATAATCAGTAGAAAATTGGGCTTAAGGCAACTAGCATCATTTAATTTATACTTGGAGATATATACTATTTTGTTAGTTCATACGTTTAACATAAAAATGAGCTTCCATTTTCCAGTAAATCAGATTTTCATTTAAAATAAACTATGTTAACCAATATTTTTGCTGTGTAGCTTCTTCGTACTGGAATTCCACATGTGTGAACATTTGATTTTGCCTCTTGAAACCCAACTAAGACTAAAATTCATTATTGTAGCCACAGATTCACATATTGACATGTTCATGGAATATTCAAAATGTGAATTTATGTTACCATGAATTTTAATTTTAGTTGGATTTCAAGAGACCAAACCACCCAAAGGAAGGATTTTATAACCAATGGGACGAAAAGGTAAAAATCATAAAATTAAACACTGGAACCATTTAGTACATCCAGAGGATATTCGTGTTCTACTTTTCCATGTTTCTGTTTCAAATGAATTCTCATTATGCTTATTTCTATCTCTCTAGTTGGAGGCTGAAATCCTCCGCTTGACGACAAGGCTTATGATGCGCGAAAGAGAACTTCGCCAAGTGAAAAGCCAACTGAAGACCCAAGCTTCCAAGTCTCAGCAACAGGCTGTTTCCTGGAGGAGGAGAATGGAAGAGAAGGAGGAACAGATGAAGGAACTTCTGGTGCAGAAAGACGCAGAGATGCAGAACATTGTCTCTCAGCTGCTGCTCTTCGAGGCTGAACTCCGTCAAGAGCAGTCCAGAATCGAGGATCTGCTGAGTGAAAAAGACGCTCAAATACACTCGCAGAAGTTGGAGATCGAGCGCTTGAAGCGATCTGTGGACGCCAAGACTTCCAATTCCGTGGAAAACAGTGTTGTGCAATGCAATGGTTCTTTTCGTAGTTCCTTGGATTCTAGTGATAAAGACCACCTCAAACTGAACTCGCTGTTGAACAAGGAGCAAATATTCGAGGATCCACCATCGCTAGATACCCAACATGCTGTTCAAAAACTTAAAGATGGGCTGGTCAAGATTCGAGCCATTCAAGACGTTACCAATATGAAAACTTTAGAACTCGCGTATGATAACATAATGAGTGGGCAAAAGCGAATACCGTATAAAGCTCCTCAAAAAATGAAGGATTTAAAAGCCAAACGCATAAATCCTCATAAAATGCACAGACCAGTCATAAATGAAATGGCTGGACAAGCTATTTTGTGATACTTCAGATCAGAATCCGTCGTACATTTCTTCCAATAACAAGTTGCGACGTCCTCCTCATATTTTTAAACCCTGCACAAGAAAATAACAATATAATAAAATGTGAGTTTGAGGAATGAACTTTCGCATAGGTGCCAATTGATATGTTTTCCTGTGGGCCCATGCAAGACCGATGAAATGCCCAATTACTTTATGCTATGTCACTGAAATGAATTATTATAAAGAAAACTGGTGCAGTAAAATATCTTCACCATTAGATTTATCTAATTATTAAATTAGACAGCCCTTCATCAAACTTTTCTGTTTATACTTTTTATTATTTCTAGTACAGCAAAATGTTTTCAACTTGGATTCAACAACTTTTCACTTTTACTTTTTATTATAATGCATAAAAAAATTGAATTATTGTTACTGAATGAGCTGTTATTTTGTTGCATTACATTTTAAATTATTTTCAAATGTTATATTTTGTAGTTTAAGTTGGTCAAAATTAACCGGAGAGCTCTTAATCTTATGTTTCAATTAGAAAGAGCCAGGCTACCCCAGCAACTCAAGTCATGGACTTGAAAAGAACACGTATCATGTTTATTGCATTTTGTTCATGATTCTTTACAGGCTACAGGAAGATATATTTATCGAATTATGGCTTTTTATAGAATGCTATTAGTCCACTTACTTATACAACACTGTTTTGTACATTTGAAAGATAATTCATTGCAGTACTGACAGCAATATTTTTGTGTTGAATTTTAACATTTTTCCTCGTCTGTTTGAAAAAGAGAAATGTAATCCTGTGAGAGGTTTATAGTCAATTTCTTTTGTGTCGCATGTTTTTGTTATAATAAATTACTTATTTTAACTCCTACTTGTATTGTCGAAATATCATTCACCTTTAAAAGAGTTTATCACGAAACATTTTGTAGCATTTATCGAAATTGCATATTTTTAGAGGAAACTTCTAATTGCTTTTCAGTTAGTATTTAAAATAATTGTTAACTAAAACAAAATATAAAAAGCTTAACATTGCCGAACATTACTCCGCAAACTAGACTTGATTCAACAATCTCTGGGTTCGAATACCGGCAATTGCAAATGAAATATTCTTGCGCAAAATAAACTATTTATAATACAGACTATCATAATTATCCGACCTTACTCGGTTTGAATTAGTTAACTATAGATTGAAAAAGTGACAAGGAATAATCACTTTTATCTTCCGTTGAAAAATGCCAACATCATTTAAGTGTCAGGAAAATAATGTTTAAACTGCTTTTCGACATCTTTTATAATTTCTACATTTTTCTTTGGACGCAAATGTATACATGTATATTCATCGATGTAATACATTTGACATGCATCGCACCCCTGTTGTATGACAAAACTACCAAAGGTGACTACTACAACAGGTTAGAAATGCCCTTCTTATGTTCGTTTCCTGAAATTGCCGTAACGCAATAAGTAAAAATAACGAATCTACGGCGAACACTCTAGGCCCTTGTAAGGATTTTTTACAAATATTTCTTGACTTGTGACATTCTTGCACCAGGAATGCGATATCGACATCTGTAAGGGAAAGATGGCAAAATAATTTGATAAGATAGTCATGACTAATTTTTATTTTAAACGAATACAATTTTTTCATGGAAATTCATTTGATGGCACGTGCAATTATAAAAGAACGTGTTTTAAAATTAAATGCCTTCACAGTAAAGGCAAAGCAAAGTTAATCAATTACAATTTTTCAAAAAACGGAAGGTTAATTTTACAGCGTTTTTAAAAAAGAAAATCAATGTTTGCAACGAATGTTTGTGGTAGCAAAGCTGTATAAGAATAGCTTCAACTCGTAAAATAAGCCACCTTGACCTTGTCACTATCACAAAGGATTATTAATATTTCAAAAGTCCTAGTTCGGATTTTTTCAACGTTACTATTCTTTCAGTAACGGCAAAATTCTACTTAAAATTTGCTTAATTCTAACTTACATGCCGCTTTAAATCGAATACTTTGTGGTGGTGTTGCGTGTGATGAAAAGGAATTATAATTTTGTTAAAAAATTAATATTTTATAAATTACGGAAACAGTGAAATAACACTAAAGTCAAATTGGAGGGGTAAAAAGTTGTTCTGAAGATACTTTTTTATCTTGTGATCTCGCATTGTTGCCACAACTTACAACTATAAATTAGACAAAATGTGAAATTAATTCCGAGCAAAAAAGCAGAAAATATCACTACGTGTCAAACGAACACAAATTTCCGTTTCGTTGCAAAATGTCTGTCCCAAATATTCGAAATAGTTTATTTATCGCAAGTTAAAAATAAGGCTCAACATAAAAAAAAGCATTAGAATTTAAATTCCGAAAAATATGTTTTGGAAAAATAATTACTTTTTCAGCAGTATTGATGAAACAATCCAAGTTTCTGGAAGAATAGATAAAGACAGCACCACTGCTGTAGCATAAACTTTAAATGTATATTCGTGGGGGAAAAAACGAACCACCCCTCTTCATTCGAGTAATTTTAACAGAGCAAATTCAAAGATGGCATTCGACTGGAAATAACGTCTTCTATAAATTCATGTGCATAAGAGGCCGTCTTCATATTAAATTGAGCACCAACTTCATAATTTCCAATAGCAACCCCTATTTTGACACCAAATTTCGAATCTATATCACAATCTAACTTCAGATACCAAGTTTCATGTCATTCGGTAATGAAATTCGGAATTACGAGTGCAGAAAGTTTGGAGCTCCTAATCTTAAATCAGTTTCCCAGTTTTATGGATATCTTCCTAAATAATATTCCAATAGTGCTGATGTTTTGTAGCATGTTGCCCTATTAAGGTACCCAAACTCAATATACCTAATGTTTTAGTTTTAAAATAATTTTTAGTTTGCAATATTAATCATTAAATTAATATTCGAAAAAATTACGAATAGGAACCTTGATATATTTTGATAGAAATCGATTCAGAAAGATTTTTAATATTACCATAAAAATTTCAATTCTTTCCTCTGAATAGAGAGAGAGTTTTTGCGCTACACGTAAATGTCGGTGATTTTTAGGAGCATCCAAAGGTAAAAAAAAATTATGACAAACCTAAGGAATGTGTAAATTTTGAAAAATGTTTGGAAATATCATTTATGTAAACTAACGGACATTGCCTTCTACCTGTCATGCGTGGTACAGTTGAACAATGATAATCTAATTGTAGAGATAGGCAAAACTATGTCTGATGGGATAACATAATGGCTATTGCCAACTTGCGATAACAGTTACTAGTTAATGAATAAGTTCAACAGTTATCATTAATTATTAAAAATTGAAGTTGACAGTGAAATTAAACAGTAAATATTGATTAATCTTTCCAAATTTCTCGTCCATCAAAATCTGGTCAGTGTTGCTAATGACAAGATACCTCGTCGAGACAACCACCAGGAGGGTTAATGTTCTTTGTAATCTTCTTTTAGGCAAGCAACAAATGAACAGTTTCTGATGTAACTACAAAAATCTCGATCTACGAATAGCGACTTACAATGTGGAGATGATCCTTGAAATGGACAACGTCTTTAACATTGAATATATCCGTATATAATCATAGTAAATTCATGTAATTTCATATTTAGACTAATTTGACGATGTAAAACCGATTAAAGCATCAAAACATGGTGTTGCTATTAGAAATTTTGTTGTTTATGCAAAATTTGATATGAAGACGGTCCCTTATACAATGCTTTTGCATTTGAATATGTAGAGGACGTTATTTCCTATTGAATGATATCTTTGAGTTTGCTCTACAATGAATAGTGCTCGAAATGAAGGGGTAGAGTTCGGTTTTTTTCCGCGACCGACATACAAAATAAGTACATAACCCAAGTAATCGCAATACTCGATATACCTTACAGCTTCTCCAAAACTACCAAATTATGGTTGATTTTTAAGTATAGTTACTCAAATGTTTTGGCATGAAACTTGCCTAACTATGTAAGCAAAAGAATTTTAAGCAACGTATTCGCTAAACTAAAATATGATTTAACAAATACAAAACATTGCATTAAAATTTGTTGAACAAATTTTATGTGATACTTAAACAAACACACAAACATGGAAAAATAAGTAAAACGAGAAGACAGACCACCAAGTTCAATCATCAAATGAATGTCAGTACTCACATTATGCAGTTTCATGAAAGTACACCTAGCCGTTTGGACGTAGTACGGGTACACACATAAAGACAGATGGACAAACACCAGACGCGCAAGACGCCGATTTTGCATTAGAAGGACGACCTAAAATGAATAAATAACGTGAAATGGATCGAAAATAATCAATGCACAAGCAAACACTCCATATATATATATATATTGTAACGGCAGCTAGGGAACCTGAAAATCTTGCCGGCTCAAGTGTCGAGAGGGAAAGACCCCACCGAAGCGACCACCCGAAACATCTCTTTAACGACAGCCAACCAGCAGGGGTCGGAAATCGTTGTGGCTTCGAAACAAAAGGCAGGCGCCTTTCTGTCGCTCTCTATGACATTTCGAGACGGAGATGAATTACGATGACCATTGCCGACAGGGTTTTATGGTGTCCTTTCAAGTCTGTCGTAAAAGTCAAGGGGAGAGGCCAACGTGAGAGAGCCATTCTGGAAGGTCCGAAGATGGTGAGAATTTCAACAGCCAACCAGCACTGACTAAAAGGCGGACCCGAAACGAAAAGGAGGAGTCGAGAAGCACCCAATATATATAGAGAGTTTTTGAGATCTTGAGAAGGAGAGAGAGGAGACAGAAGAGAGAGCTTGGAGAGAAGAGCAGAGAGAGGCGGTCAGCTGAGAGACCGTTTTGGAGATAGGAGTGAACACCCCTTCACTGTCGGCGCATTTATCCCGCCTTGGGATTCTATACTCGCCAGAGTATTTTATTGAGAAAGGCTCGCCGTAGCCGTGAAGGAGACCCCTTCGAGAAACCTGTGTCGCCACTCGCCCGAGTAGTGGAGACTTCACCGAGATCTAAAGTTCACCAGAACTGATAAGGCTGATTTATCCCACCTTGGGATTCTATACTCACCTGAGTATTTTATTGAGAAAGGCTTGCCCGAAGCCGTGAAGGAGAAGCCTCCGAGAGATCTGTGCAACTGCTCATCTTAGTAGTGGAGCTTGATCTAATCCGATCTGGAAAGACTGAGATATCCTGCCTTGGGACTCTATACTCATCCGAGTAATTTTGTTTAGAAAAGGCTCACCCGTAGCCGTGAATTAGACTCCGCCGTCCGCTATGTCCTTCTCGTAGCTCCGTCGTATTACTTCTGCGTCGCTTTGTGTGTGTGTGGTGGTGGTGTGCGTGCGTGCGTGTGTGTGTGGAGCGACGCAGAAGTAATACGACGGAGCTACGAGAAGGACATAGCGGACGGTGCGTTGTTGACGGGCAGTAAGCTCCGAATTCATTATACATAAATATTCATCAATTTCATTAAACTTAATTATTCTTTAAAACGTTTCATCATATTACCAATTGCCCACAACCCAGCCCCCATATATATATATATACATACATACATATATATGCATACATACATATATATATGCCAGCCTGCCGATGTCACTATTTTTTAAAACGATACATTGGAAAAAACTTGTATAATTGTAACTATAAAATATTTTTGCCAGGAAAACTAAATGCATTTTGATATACTATCGAACGTTATAAGGCCCAATATCTACAAATCATATTTCTTCCTTTCCTTGCTTATCTGACCGTGGTTCAAAATTACGTGGTGTTGTCCTTGGATCTTTCCCTTCGGGTTTGATCCCAGACCGTCTCCAATAGCCCGTTACCTTGCTCCAGTGCAACGTTAATTAAATACCTACGTCCTTTCTTTGCATTTTCAAATTAAAGCTTTCATGTGAAGTTGGTTTCACCGTGGAACCACACTAAAAAATTATAGGCTAATTGTATAGCAGTTCTATCGAGTAACCACTCAATATAGGGATCTATAGTACCGTTATTTGTCGATCAATGTAAAATTTGTTCAATACATTCACGTCTAATCGAATAAAAATTTTAGCTGGAATTTCACCAAGTTGGCCAAGATATTCATTCTGTGCTTCAAAGGGTTGATATAAAAATGTCTTGAAGTATTCTGATAAAAAATTTGTGGTTTTTATTGGTACTTATAATTGCATTTCTTGTGAAGTGGTAGGTAGTTGAATTTACGTTACACTGGAGCAACACAACGGGCTTTTGGCGACGGTCCGTGATCTATCCCGAAGGGAAAGAGCCGAGGACAAAGTAATTTTGAACCACGGACAGATGACAAGGTCAACAACTGCTGAATATCGTTTGCAGTTGAGTATTGAGAAAGAAGACAGGGTAAAGAATGAATTGCTTTTTTCGCTGCTGGGCGCCGCAGTTCCTCCGCTCGCCGCGATTTCCCTCTGTCATATAATCAATGGAACTCGGATAAGGGCAGTACTGAAGGTTTCTAGAAAGGGAATAGGTTTGCTCCAATAACGCGAAACTCGTTCTGAGAGGAGAAATGATCGTGACGTACTGGCGGGAAAGTCAGACCCTGGCGACTAGACGTTTCCCACACTACTGAACCGAATTTCGCCTTGAATTATTAAACTTGCAGAAGACGAATCAGACCACACAAAACGACGATTTTTCTTTTATTCAATAGCTGATAATATGAAGTATTTACACAAGGAGCCTCATTAATGAAATGAATACCATTTTTGAGAAAAACGCGACTGAAAAATGTGAAAAACAGAAATCTCCAAGACCATTAACCACTCCCCCCTGGTGTTTCATTGGCTTTGTAGATTGGACCCTGGGCCCCGTTTCGCGGTTTTACTAGATATCTATCCTCAAGGGATTTGCTTAGTGTTGGGGATCATTCAATAGTGCAAATTGGGAAATTGTTTTGTCTTCTTTTTTCGCTTAAACATTTCCATTGCGGGGTTCACGGTTTTCTTGGGTGGAAGGTGATTTTGACCGTTTGTTTGGAGTAGAAGAGATAATGCTCAATTTCCAAATATCATGAGACAAAACCCTACTGATTGCTTAAATTTAACCTTGAATCGATACTTTAATCCAACACTTTCGTATTTTCTTCGAATTTTCAAAATAAACGAACCACATTTTGAAAATAATGAATATAAAAAAATGCAAGCATACTTTAAAAAAATTAAATCATTCAAAATAACTTCCTGATTGATTGTTTCTAATCTATAGTAGTCATTTAGCAAGTTATATCAGTTATTTTTCGATTGAAATTTAATGTATTGAAAAAGAAATCACTTCATTACTTTGGGGCCATCGTGGCTCAGTGGGTATGCCCACTGCGCTAACAACCTTCGAGGTATAGGCGGCGCAGGTTCGATTCCTGTCAGGTCCATTCCTCCCTGGGTGTATTTCTCTCTTCTGTGTCAGTAAAGCTTTCATTTTGGGTCTGCCTATTACTTGATATTGTATGTCGTGTCTGGCGCAGCATGGCCAAATATGGCCCTTGGGCCATAAAACCCCAAAGCCAACTACTTCCTCTTATTTACATTATTCCTTTCATCAATCAGTTCACACAAATATTTACTTTTGTAAATTTCCTACACAAGGTACATACATGTTTATCACAATTGATATAACTTTTCAGTTTTGTTTCCATTGCATTTATTATTTTGTGCTGCTTTAGTTTACGGGTAGAGGCATCACAAACATCAATAAATGACGTTTTATAGTATAAGTTAACTAAACTTACCGGGAATGGGGATTTCAAGCAAATGCACTGAATCTTTAAGAACTACTCAATGTGGGGAATAAACTAAAAAAATTAACTTATAGCTCAAGGCCCTGGGTTCGAATTCCTGTCTGGGGGGGGGGGGTATTTCAATTAACGTCACACTAGAGCAACACAACGGGCATTTGGTGACGGTCCGGGATCAATCCCAAAGTCTCTGTCTGGGAAAGGATGTTCTTAACGGTTCGAAACAACAGTGTTGAAAAACAGGTATGAACACTGGAATATAATTATTTCAAGCAAAATGGAGCCAGCTTTCAAATAAATTCTTCGATGGTAAAAAAAGATAGTCCTAATGCCAAAAAATTTTGCTTAGTGTTTTTGTTTTCACACTTTCTCAGGATCCTTCTAATAGAATGCACGATAACTATGATAACCTTACTTTTCTCACATCTGACTGTCCACGCCAACGTGAGGACATTTGAGACCAAGACAGATTTAACGTGCACCATCCCCACGTACATGACGGTCTTTGATTGGATCGAGTTTCGAACTCGCAACCTTCTGGTATGCTAATGCGCTGCTCTTCCAATCGGGCTACCGCTGCCCTTGGTGAGAAAATAATATATTTATAGACCGTTCAAATTACTTTGCGGTCAAACTGACCGTTTCCTTAATTCTGTTAATATGTAAAAAGAGCTAACTGTTGCTCCATGATAAAATTTCCTTTTGATTTGAAAATTAATAATCATTGTAATATAGAATGTTTTGACGAGATTACGTTATTCAAATTGCTATCAAGTTTGATTTTCGTAAAATACTTTCCACATTAGATGTTCTGTGAAAATTGATAAATTCTTTCATACTTAAAGCTAATTGTAGAATATTTCGTTCAGGTCTAAGGTACTCTTCCTGCGGTTTGGCTGCTCTAGATTTAGTTTTTCATAAGAACTTTAGTTTGGTTCCCCGGTACTCACGCACTTTTCGAACAATAATTTCCAATTGTGTATAATTGTGTCTTATATTCCACAAGGAATCTGCATATGATCAGCAAAGGTCAACTACCGAAGACCCTGATTTTTAAAAGAATAAATCATCTACGCAATCAATAGTTACAGATCGGTTATTTTTAAATAAAATAGGATGCACTTAATTGAGTGTTAATCACGTTCAATGAATTGAATACATACTCAGATATGTGTAAACATAAATAAATAACATCTTTGCTACGCTAATTAAATGCAAGAACTTTCTCCGATCACTGCAAATCCCTTGAGGATAGATATCTGGTAAAATTGCGAAACGAGGCCCAGGGTCCAATCTACAAAGTCAATGAAACAGCAGGGGGAGTGGTTAATGGTCTTGGAAATTTCTGTTTTCACACTTTTCAGCAGCGTTTTTCTCAAAAATGGTATTAATTTCATTAATGAAGCTCCTTGTCTGATCTGGAAATCTGATTCAGTGTTGTATGGGAAACGTCTAGGCGCCAGGATCTGACTTTCCCGCCAGTACGTCACGATACTATGTAAAACGCATCATACTGCAACTCGCTTTTCAGCCAGATTGCTCCCCCTGGGTTGTACGAGTTATTCGAACCGAGCGTTCCAACAATCTCTCAGATATTCTAGTGTGAAAAATGAGCCGTTTCATAAGTCACTGGAAATGAAAATGATCTGTTGATAAGTTTCAGTATCTTATCCAGGCTGATGTGAAAGGTTCACGCGCCAGAGAAGTAATGAGTTTCCCAGCAACTGGCGACAATTACGCAGAGGCTGTGGAAAGTTTAACATCTCGGTTCAGCCGAGATGTTAGTTGAAATGTATATAAGAGAGCTATTGAAACTTGTTTTAAGAAATGCAACGGACGCTAATAATTCCTATTCTCTCTGCTCACTTTATAATTTGGAATCCCAGATTCGAGCACTTTCAACACTCGTTGTAACAACTGAGAAATGTGCAGTTATGCTTTATCCATTAGTAGTCTTACATGCCCGCAGATTTACTCAGGGCTTGGCAAAGAAGCTCTAATTGCTCACATGGAAATGAACCTGAAAGCAGGCTTGATAATTTGGTATCTTTTTTAAAATGTGAAGTTGAATCAGAAGAACGAATAAATTTAGCTGTGTCTGGTTTTGAACTTAATAACTGAATCCAAGAGTAGGAAAAAGATCTTCACTGTAACGGAAAATCGAGTACCGACTACAGCTGAGTTACTAACCACCAGTTCTTAGAATTAAAAAAATTGTACATTCTGTGATGAACATCATGAAAGCTCCAACTGTTTCAATGCTCGAAAAATGAGCTTGGTTAAGAAACAAAAGCTATTAAAAGAAAAAGCTTCTTGCTTTAAGTGTTTAAAAAAGGGCCATCGCAGTAGAATGTGCAGAAATTTTGTGAAATGCATTATTTGTAGCAAAAATCATGTCATTATAATGTGTCCAGAACTGCCTTCCAATAAAACAAATTTGCCCTGCTTTGTACAGAGAAAAAGGAAGATCAAAGAGAACAGGAAAAATCTCTTCATTTGGCTAGTTTATCTCTCTGTCCTAAGATATTTTTACAAACCTTGAAGGTAAATTTAAAAGAACCTTGTTCTTCATGTGTTCGGGTGTTGATCGATACGGGATATCAAAAGTCTTACAGTCTGAAGAGTACTGCTTTCAAAATAAATTTAGAGCCTTTACGACAGGAAGTAATCACTCATTCACTTTTTGGCGGTAAAAGGACTAACCCACGGAAACATGATTGTTATAAAATTAATTACGGGAAAATTAGACGGCAGATACATGTGCAATTTTGATGTTCTCGGTCAACCCACCATTTGCGATAACATTTCCTCTGTGAAGTCTGGCTCGTGGATAGAAGAATTGAAATCATTGAATATTTCAATAACTGATGATGAAGAGAATTCAGGACCAATCGAAATCTTAATCGGTGCTGATGTTGCTGGGAAGTTATTGACTGGACAGCGAAGAGTTCTTTCATGTGGATTAGTCGCCATTGAAACTGAATTAGGATCAACTTTAATGGGAAAGTCTCCTTTGGAGACATGAAAATTCAACGTTAGTAGTTACATCGATGCTTGTAAAAGAAGCTACTATCATGGATTTCTGGAGTCTAGACGTTATTGGCATAACTGATCCTATTTCAAAAAAAGTTCAAGGAAGAGAGTTCCAAATCAAGGCTCAATTTCAAGAAACTATTTATATCAATAAAGGGAGTTATGAAGTTTCTCTACCCTGGGCAGATGGTTATCGTAACCTTCCCACATCACAGAACTTGGCGTTGAAAAGACTGGAGTCCAGCGGCGGCTCGTGGTTGGAAAATAGGGGAAAGGCCTCCCCAAAATTAAATCCTGGCTATGCCAGTGGTATGAAAAGATAGCAATTCCGAAAATGAGTTAATGAGGATTTACCTATTCTCTGTAAATTAAATCAATCCTTCTGTTCTTTAATGCTGCAAATCTGTCTGATATGTCATCGCGTCAGTTTTTCATAAGTGTCATTAATGTCTTTTTGAATAGAAATATTTGCTAAAGAGTCTCTTGCGAAATAGTATTTGTTTAGTAAGTTTTTATTCTTTTAGGGCAAGAAAAACTCCTTTCCATTGATACACTTGTAGATGGAATTGTTAAGACAAGAGAAAAAAAATTATAAGCTTCTGTGAAAATTTCATTATAATCATAAAGCATTCGAAGAAGTTCTTGCGTCGATATATTCCTGAATTTTCCATCGGCATATACACTGCTGGCCACCGTAAATGCAACACCCTGAAGGAGGCATGCAAATAATATGAAATTTACAACATGCATTAGCGGAGGTGAGATATGCAAATGATTAGAATTTCAGCGCAGACGCACATCACGCGCGCCTGTGGCGCCACTTCAAAGCGCTATTTAAGGCTTGGAGATTTCGACGATTTCAAGTACGGCAATTGTGTTTTTCTTGTGGTTTTTTCAAAAAAACGATCAATTATGCCTCGTAGAAAACAGCGATCATCTTTTGATCAAGTATCCGAGTTCGACAGAGGAAGGATAGTGGCCTACCGAGATTGTGGATTATCTTTCAGGGAAATCGGTAGTCGTGTTGGACGAAACCAAACAACTGTAATGCGGATATGTGATCGTTGGATGCAGGAGGGTACGACGGACCGACGTGTTCGATCGTATCCACCTCAGTGCACCACTTCACGTGATGACAGGCATATTGTGCGTATGGCAGTGACGGATCGCTCAGCCACATCACGAACCATAGCACAGCACATTCAGTCTGTACCGCATCATCCAGTGTCTGCGCGTACCATTCGACGCCGTTTACAGCAGAGTGGTCTGTCCGCAAGACGTCCATTGCTTCGTCTACCCTTGACGCAGAACCACAGACGTTACCGCCGCCAATGGTGCGATGAAAGAAGGATGTGAACGGCAGAATGGAATGAAATTGTCTTTACTGACGAGTCACGCTTCTGTCTGCAACACCACGATGGTCGGATTCGAGTCTGGAGACACCGTGGAGAGAGGATGCTGAACAGCTGCGTTATGCACCGGGTATTATGGTATGGGGCGGTATTGGATATCACTCTCGCACTCCTCTAGTACGCATTGCCGGTACTTTAAACAGCCAGCGCTACATCTCCGAGGTGTTGGAGCCAGTTGTCCTTCCTTGCCTTCAGGGCTTGCCCACAGCCATATTTCAACAGGATAATGCGCGACCACACGTGGCACGCATTGTCCAAGGGTTCTTCGTCAATCGCCAGATTGAATTGCTTCCCTGGCCAGCTCGCTCTCCGGATCTTTCGCCGATAGAAAACATGTGGTCCATGGTTGCTCAACGATTGACCCAGAATACATCCTCAGCTGCCACACCAGATCAACTTTGGCAACGTGTGGAAGCTGCTTGGTCTGCTGTACCCCAAGAACACATCCAAAGTCTCTTTGAATCAATGCCGAGGCGTGTGGCAGCGGTGATCTCCAACAATGGCGGCTACTCTGGCTACTGATTTTGGCAGGAACCACACTTCACAGAAGTCTATAAATTTAATCATTTGATACTTGGTCAACATGTTATCTACAAAATAAATTTTGTTGTGATATCTCTTGTCTTTCTTGGTGTTGCAATTTGGGTGGCCAGCAGTGTATAAGACAGTTCATAGGCGCTGGTTTTTTTTAAACACATCGCCGTAAAACTGTTGAAGATTTTCAAGTGCCTGAGATGGAAAATGTAAATTAAATTGTTCGAATTTCGTTGTATCAGCAAGACAAATAAATTGAAGTTTTCACAATCTTGAAATCTTGTGTTTATTTCCATAAGAACGTAGTCTAAAATTTGAAAATATAGCTATTTATAATTTTGAGAAATTGTTTCTAGTGAAAGAGCGTCATAATCCCATTTAGATTGGACTATTTCTGATTTTAAGCGTGTTTTCAAAACATCGTCCCTTTTACGGCTCAATAGGTCACGAGTGTATTTTATTTGAGATTAAATCTAGTGATTTTTTCTGGAGAATTTCAAATAATATATCAGTACGACCAAAAATTTCGCTGAATACTACTGCCAAAAATGTAAATTCAAAATCGTTCATATCATTTAAAAATCCCTTTGCAAGTTGAATTGTTGCTTTGTCTGAATATTCGCTGTTTGTCATAAATTCGAATATTTCTTTTAATTTATCGCAATCTTCAATAATCACATTCACTATTTTCGAATTAGAGGACCATCGAGTTTGTGTTATGGTTGGTATACGTTTTGCGGAATTTGATGTAAGAGCATAAGATTGCTTCGCCGAGTGATGATAAAACGAAGGAATGCCGCCGAGGCTTGCAAAAAAAATTCGACACTTAGAAATTTTAGAAAAACTTTGCTGCAATACAAGATTGAAACGATGTACTAGACCAGTGGTGCGCAAACCGTGGGTCGCGACCCCTGTGGGGGTCGCTTGAAAATTTTTGTGGGTCGCCAAATTCAAAGAAATTTATTTGACAATAAAAAATTCAAGGATTTTCTTCAACCAGTATCAGGTTCCAGTAAAATAGTGAAATGAGGTAATATTTATAAAAAAAGAACTATATTTTTTTACGAATACAATTGTCTATTAGTATAGAATATCTATACTTCGGCAACCGGCAGGCGAACAGACATAGTGATTAAAGATAATTGTCAATTTGAGATGCCCTTTACCTGCTCTCCGGTGGGATTCATATGCAACTTGGGTCGGTCTGACGTTTAGCAGTGGCCATCTTGACTACAGCTTTTTCACTCTAGATGTGCACCCCTGCTATTTAGTCTTTATACTGATCACAGCTAGGACCGTGCAGTTCTTTCCGTCTTTGCCTCAGTAGTTCGGTTTTGCTGTTTCTTACTTTCATTCAAGTGCATTCTGCAGTTCATTTTATATACTGCTTTTGCTAATTTTAAGTAAAATTTGCAATCGGGTATGTACATAACATATTTTGTAAGTATAGGACAGTTTAGTAGCGTGCTCGGAGGGCAATAATAAACAATCAAAAAAACAATATACATATAAAAATCTTTATAAAGAAAAACTGTTTTTTTTAAATATTTTGTATTATTTTTTCGTTTTCGATTGTTTTCGAAAATCAATTATCCTCAACTGATACTTCGTTGGAAACGCTACCAAGGTAGTTACTATTTTAAAACGTGTAAGGGAACAGTTAGTTCTGTTTTTGGATTACAGATGGCGGCCCACTAAACAAAGCCTGCTTTTGCAGTTTAAGTGCGAGTACAGATTTAAGATCATAGTAAAATGAATTTTGAAAAATAAACGCTAATTGTAATTTTTAAATATATATATTACCTCTTAGTAAGTAATGTCAAGCATAATTATATAAAATCACAAAATTAATTTTGTACTCGTTTTGTATTTTTTAAGTAAGCTCCAATATTTGTATGTTATGAATCACTAACTTCTGTACAATATAGATGTGTACTCGACTGGCAACACCAGTTGAGATATTTACATGCCTCGATTACCATGTGTAAATTTTTACTTTAGCGTTGTATTTTTTATTTTAAGGAGCGAACATGTGCAATTGGTATAAAGAGATGTTTCTTTTATAATTAAGTTTTCTTTTCTTTAATTCTCGTCTGAATAAGCTACAAATAAACATGATTTATACAGAGTAATCCCGGACTTTATTTTCTTCCCACGTGGTAGCCGCACGTGATTGAACAAACGCAATGAAATGAAATATTGTATGTATTTATAATTTTATGAATAATTTTTGTATTTATAATTTTGTTTTAGTTTCCTCGTGATTGATAAATGGCTAAAAATAGGTACCCAACATTCAGAAAATGAAAAGAATGACAATACAAATGATAATAATGGACCAACATCCAATGAACTTAGAAAAACTGTGAATGAATCCAATGGCACTGTTTCTACATAAAAAATATCGAACGAAATGTGCTATCTAATAAAAAATTGAGAAAATATCAAGAGTTTATTAAATATGGATTTACATATTGCGTTGTTAATGGGAAAGAACATTCGTTGTGTGTTAATTGCAGGGATAAATTAGCAAATGAAAGTATGAAACCTGCTAAATTAAAAAGACATTTGGAAACCAAACAAATAGTTCGCAAATAAATCTGAAACATTTTTTAAAAACGAGCTGAAAGTATGAAAAATTAAAATGTATTTTTGAAAAAAATACACAATTACTGAGAAGGCTTTACGGGCATCCTAAGAAGTTTCATATTTAATAGGGGAAAATTTGAAACCACATACAATTGGTGTAAATCACTCATTCTTCCTTCAGCAATTAAAATGACATCAATTAAGCATGGAGAAAATATGGTAACGATTTAAAAACGATACCATTATCAAGAAATACCGTGTCTCGCCGAATTTCCGCCATATTACGTAATATAGAATCAGTTCTGTTAAATCGATTACAAAACTCTCCTGTATTTGCTCTAACAACGTGACGAAACTACTGGCATTTCTAAACTGTCTCAATTAATTGTGTATGAGAGTTATTTTTATGAAGACATATCAGAAGATTTTTTATATTGTAAAAATTGGAAGGAAAAACAAATGGAGAGAAAATATTTGAAATTATTAATAAATATTTTGAAACAAATGACCTTACCTGGACACACTGTGTCGCGGTTTGCACTGATGGTGCTGCAGCATTAACAGGTAGTAATAAAGGACTAAGAGGGTTAATAAAGAAAATTGATCCCCATATAGTATTCAACCATTGCATGATACATAGACAAGCTCTTGTTGCAAAAGACATTGATGAAGAATTGCACAAGATATTACAGGATGTTGTTATTATAATTAATTACATTAAAAGCAACAGTGCCCTAAACAGTCGTCTCTTTTCAATACTGTTATGAGATGGATTCTGTGTATAAGACATTATTACTGCATACCGAAGTCAGATGGCTCTCACGCGGCAAAATACTGCGACGTATTTTCGATTTGAGAAACGAAGTTTACATTTATTTGGTAGAAAAGAAACATATATTGGCAAGTTCATTCATTAATGAAGATTGGCTTGGAAAACTCACATGGTTGACATTTTTGAAAAACTTAACGATTTGAATTTAAGTATACAGGGAGAGAATACAAACAGTTTAACATCGAGCAGTAAAATTGAAGCTTTTAAGAATAAGCTGATACTTTGGCAAGAAGAATTGAACAAAAACAGACATGTTCCCGTGCTTTTCAGAATTTACTAAAGAAAATAATATAGATTTCTTGATATTTAAAAACATCATTACCCGTCATAATAAAATTAGGAGAAAACTTTTCGAAAAGGTTCGAAAAATTTCCAGATATTGAATTAGGATGGTTACGTGATCCATTTTCGTTTGACATTTTTCAATCCAATCTCTTTAAATGAAAAAGAACAGTTAATTGATGTTTCAAGCGACGAAACAATGCGCATTCAATTTAAGTCTGACTTGCCAAAAATTTTGGTTATCGATTGGAAACGAATATGCCGATTTGAAGAAAAAGGCAATTAATATTTTGATTCAGTTTGCATCGACCTACTTATGTGAAACTGGCTTTTCAAAATTAGTTGCCATTAAAACAAAATATTGATCTCGATTGGATCCAGAGGATGACTTAGGGCTTGCGATTTCCAATACAAATCCGAACATAGAAGCAATCATGAGCTCTTTTCAAGCGCATACCTCACATTGAATTCTTATGTTGTAAGTTTTTTTAAAGTATTTTCCCATTAAAAAAATATTTATACCCATATATGCATAAATAAAACCATTGCTTCATAAAATTACGTGTTTTATTCAAACCTCTAATAAGGCACAAACATAAAAAAATAGCAAATAAGCAAATCCCAAAAAGAATTCAACTTTAACTACGTTGATGATAAATAAACGTCTATTGTCTATCCAGGGGTCGCGACAAAATAGTACACAAAATTGGGGGCCGGAAATGAAAATAGTTTGCGCACCACTGTACTAGACAATGGGCGAAAACGGCTTGAGGAGCTTTATCCTTGACTTTTTTCTGGAATCCATTCAAGTGTCCAGGCATTACACTGGCCCCATCGTAACATTGTCCTATTAATTTGTGTTGATAATCAAACGGATCCGAAATTTTTTCCAACATTTTGTATAACATTTCTGACGTTCTGTCTTCACTCACATCATGGAAACCCCAAAATCGCTCAACTAATAAGCCTTCACAATTCACAAATCTTAATGTTAAGGAGTACTGGAAAGTTTAATTTATGTCAGTGGTGTCGTCCACTTGAATATAAAAGAATTTAGCCCCGTTTATTTCATCTTTGACGTGATAGTTTATATAATCGGAAATACATTCAATCATTTCATTTTGAATAGTTTTGGAGTCACCAGTGAAGACGTTTTTAATCTTTTTGTAATGATTTTGAATTTCTAAAGGACGTTTTGATATCAACAATCCTAGTAATTCCTTGAAATTTCCGCGATTTATGGAGTCACTGCTTTCATAATGGCTCCGGAATGCCATTTCTTCTTTGCTCAAATATATTACTGCATCAATCACTGTTTGTAGAAGCAGTCTATTCAAACGAACGTTTTTATTGAAATGCACTTTAAAAAGCCTAGCATTCTCCCTCAGGGCATCGGCAATCGTATTCTGATTTTTTTTTAAATTCTTAGCTTTAATTCACACTTCAGATGTTCAGCAGAATCATCGTGCCTATGGCGTGATCGTGTTATCTCTACTATTATAAAAGGAAGTGTTTGTGTGTCTGTGTGAGTGTCCAGGCGAATCTATTGCACTTACAGTCATGAAATCTGGCACACAGGTAGTCCTAAAGGTGACTGAATGTACCTCGAAGCCCGAATTTTAAAATTTAATCTAGAAAATTCTTTAATTAATATTTTGTGTGTAGCCCCTCCTCCACTATGATGTACTGCGCAGACCGATCTGACAAAGATACTTATCGCGCATGCTAATTTCTATTAATGTTTTGAAACTGTGGACCATTCAACGTATTCAAAGAGCTGATTAAAATCCATAAAATCACGCAAAAAGTGATCGGACTCTCACCAAATTTGGACCTCAAATACAAAGAACATCCACGAAAATTTTCAAGACCCGGAGCCCACCAAGGGGTCGGAAAAGATACATCAAAAGAAACGCCAAAAGCCAGAAAATCCGGCCAGAGATAAAATCTTTGAAAAGGGGTGGACGATCATTAAGCGTGAGTACAAACTGTTAAAAATAATGTTCTTAAAGAGAAAAAATTTTACTTCAAAACAATAGTGGTTTTATAAAATTGGGCTAAATATCTTTGAAGAAATTAGCATTTATATTTAAAATGAATTTCAAAATCAATTAAAATCACAACAATGGAATAACAGAGGTTTGGTACTCCAAATTTAAAGCTTTTATCATTAAGTGGACCAACTTCCCTGAAGAACCAAAAATCATTTAAATTGAAAATTCTCAAGTGGACCAACTTTCTCAAACAGTCAAAATTACAAGTATAATGTTTGTGTTAATAAATTGCACGAAATGAAGTAACAGTGTTTATTACTGTTTAATTTGGTTTTGATTTCGCTGACATTGTGATTCATTTAGATTGTTTGTCGGAATCAGTGAGGTGACGTATCAAGACTTTTTAAAAGTATAGCGTTATATTTAAAGATTCAATCACATTTTTATTTCAGTAGTGTTTTTTTCATAACTAGCTTTTGAATTTGTATAATTTTTGCAATTTTAATCTCATTTTTATTTCAGGCAAATAACTACATTATTTTGGTTTAGCCAATAAGCAACTTTTACAAGAATTGTCCGGTAGTGTTCAAATTTACAAATCTATCGACATTACATGTGACAGATGAGGCTGTGTACTACTCAACAGAGTGTTTGAACACTCTGGAGCCCTCACCCCCCCATCTGGAGTACCCTCGCAAATATTAGAGCTGAAGATTGGGGCACCGATTATGCTTCTCAGAAATCTGCATCCACCTTCACTCTGCAATGGAACAAGACTATCAAGAAACTGATGCCGAATATTATTGAAGCCACCATCATGACTGGACATGCCGCAGACGAAGACGTCTTCATTCCTAGGATCCCAATCATCCCCTTCAGTTCCCTGTTCGTTTATGTTTCGCCATGATCATCAACAAGGCACAAGGACAATCGCTGAAAGTTGTAGGACTCGATCTCATTAAAACGGGTTTCTCCATTGGTCAACTAACTGTATGTGGGTTGTTCAAGAGTTGGAAAAGCCGAGAATCTTTACATCCTACTCCAAATGGAAGAACATTGAACATAGTGTATCATGAAGTTCTCTAAGCAAAGATCAGTGAGGTGGAAGGAATGAGGCGACATGCCCATGTCATGTCGGGTGGTGGTGGGACCCATTCTTAAAATTATTGTTTTTTCTTTTTAAAATCTGCAGTATCAGTGAGGACATAACAAGAACGATGTCACAGGCAACGTCGTGCGAGTACTGCTAGTGTTTAATAAGTCTGCGAATCCGTCTTTATTCCAAATAGAATGTTTATTACTAAAAAGTAAGCACGGCCAACAAAATAATCTTTTTAAGGTTATACTACTGCATAGCCACTTATATATACTGAGTAAACCAACACTTGAAACTAATATTGTACGACTTACCGCTCTTTTTAATTTCTTTTGCAGTCATAGTCGTCAATAAATCCGTTGGATGTGCTTGACTTAAGTAGTATATGAGGCGGCATAGCGCCGGAAGTGACGTCACACCACGTGACCGGAAGTGGGCGTGTCGCGATGACGTCATCAAAAGGGGGTGGCCGTAACCGGATGTGACGTATTGTTTGTTTACATTTTGGACTTGAAATTTTTTTGTCGGCGAAACATCCTGAATAATCTTATAGACCTATTTTATAGTAGAAAAAAACATTAAGCAGTAAAAACCAATTAAAAAAGTTAGACAGTAAAAAAAGTTAAATAGAAAAAATTAACCAATAAAAAATTAAACAGTGAAAAAATTTAAACAGGAAAAAAGTTAAACAGAAAAAAAATTAAACAGTAAAGAAAGTTGAAGAGAAAAAGTTAAACACTAAAAAGTTAAACATAAAAAAGTTAAACATAAAAAGTTAAACATAAAAAAGTTAAACATAAAAATTTAAACAGTAAAAAAAAGTTCAGCAGTAAAATAAAGTTAAACAGTAACAATAAAAAAAGTTAAGCAGTAAAGTAAAAAAAGTTTTTAAAAATTAATAAAAATAAATATAAATAATTTTTTTAAAGTGTGAAATATTTTAAAATGCTTTTAACAAAAGTTTTAATAAGCACCCCACTAAAAGAAACACCCAAAATGAATATTTAATTCAAGCATTCTTTCTTGCATTACAGAGTACATTTACACATCTTTCCTAAAGCATTTAGTAACTCGTGTTTAAGGCACTCTTTAAAATTCTTTAGCAAATAGGTTTAACATGTAATGAACAAACGACTAATAGTTAAAATAGTCAACATATTTATAAGGGTATATAAGTCTTTCCTACACGATTTTTTCCTTAATAAAGAGTCTTAGGGTTTTAGAGTCTCAAACTTCCTTACTAATCTTTTTACTGAAGCACTTGTGCCAATTTAATAACTTTCAACTCAGTACCACCCTTTTACAATTGGATTTTCTTCCTCACCATGTTCAGAATATCACTTGAAATTGCATCTACTACATGTACTAATAAATAGACAGTTTAGTAACAAATGTACGTTTTAATTTTATGTAAAATATTGGTTCGGCACATAGGACACGTTGAAAGACTCTTCGTACATCTCATGCATGTCACCAGATGACCGCAAGGCTGTAAAGTAGCATTCATTTTTTTCCGATTCCTTGCAAATTTTACAGTCGTTCGTCCTTGTCGTTGTATAAGGGGTAAAGCTATACATCGTTTTTTTTTATAAAACCATTGGTATTATTGTTGATTTCATCCAGCACCTGTACAATTTCATCGATGGGTTACCAAACATTTTGGATAAAACTTTGTGTTTGTGTCTCACTACATCTTCGTTTTACCAATTTTCAAGCCCTTCGCCACACCAATAGCACCTGATCACGTCAAAGACACCGGTATAATACAGTCCGTTTTCGGTTAGGTCCCTAATGTCAACGTCTGTGCGTTGGCCAATCTCTAAACATAGATAGGCGCATAGACATGCTTGGAACTTTTGGCTTCAAATTTGCATAATGGTTATTCATTTTCCTTAAAACTATATTATGCTCTATTATTCTTAAGTGTAAAATTATGATGCAGATTGAATTAAATCCCATGAAAAAAGGTTCTTCTCTTAATCAATTTTTAAAAATCTGATACTTGTCAAAGATACTAGTTTCCTTTCAACAAAGGCAGACTTGTGTGTGCCCACAAATAAATAATTCAATTTGTTGATGTAATTTTAGAAAAATAAAACTGCAGAATCTAGAGAATTCAGTATACTTTAAAGTTCTCATTTTAAAGAAAGTCAAAATACGTTTCTCTTATAAATTATATTTGGTTGTTTTTTTTCTTGTTTAGTCATAGAATTGAATTGCATTCAGCGCATAAACGTGGTAGAGTAAAAAATCCCACGCACATTAAAGTATATCCTTTCGTTAAAATCTTCTTGTATTACAACATAAAATTTTATTTCGCGCATTATCACAAACACATGTTTTCTGAGTATGTACATTCTTCACTTAGTCTTATCTTTTGTGAGTAACTATGGAACGCAAAAGATAAATTTTAACTTTACTTATTAGTATGATTAATAAGTGTATGGTGTTATATAGTCCAGTTCTTCGTGGCCTCCAGTTTAAAATTATTTTTCCAAGAACAGCTAACGTTTTTCAATAGCAATGATTAATATTTGTGCAATTGTGGATTTTGATGGATTTCAGACTCAAGAAAAAGTTTCTTAGTACGTAAATACGCCTACATTGCTGTAAAAATCGCAAGTAGCTTCAAGTATTCGTTTTAACTTATCGTCTGAGCATAAACTTAGTGCCAAAGATCGCACAAATGTGTGATATGTTAAAAATTACGTATGTGCACTTCATTTCTGTCCCATGACATAGCAAATTGTGTCTCCCTTAGAAAGTCTAGACTCTAAGCTTTTAAAATTGTACGAGCAGACCGAGAGGGCCACTCAGTACCTAATTGCTTACAAAGGTGGTTGTTTGGAAAAGAAACGCTTAGGTGCATTGAATATTCCGAATATCAACTTGGAACAATATGGGCGTCCCAAATTCGATGCATTATGCGCTCTAAGTAACAACAAAGATATCCCAAAACTATAATGTGGTCATCACAAAAATAATTTGCATTGCCACATAGCTGAGGTGATGGCATAATTGGCTTGTCGGAAATATGTGTCTCTTAAAAATGCAAGTATGTAAAAATAAGTTCTTTTTTTTACTACAATGTATTATTTTTGTAAAAAATATTAATCATAGTGTTTTTACTATTAAAAAAGTGTTCTAATTTACTTTGCTTCCATGTAGCTTCCTTCAATCTGTTTAAGAATTGTATGTGTTGGTTTTTGCAGAGATTGTTTTAAAAATACATAGAATTCAGATTTAATTCTTTACTTGAATAATATTTGTTTATTTTAAAATTCAAGTTAATACTTAAAATTTTCAGTTATTATTTAATTTTACTCATGAGTAAAACTATCAGTGGTGTGAGTAAATATTTAGATTATGCATTAAATATCAAGAAAAGGGCAAAAGTTAATTTGGTTAGCAGCACAGATGTGCACACATTATTTTCAAAACAGAAAACCCACTTACTATCCATTTAACATAGCAACGTAGAACATTTAAAATTAAGAAAACAGTACCCCATAGTATCTTGTAAAATACTTCATACCTTCGTACAGTATTGGTATTTTGCTGTGCAATTTAAACTGTACTGTGTGCATAAGGTTTTCAATTAAGTAAAAGGAAGTTCGTATTTAGTAAAATGTGGTGGTTTGCAAAAGCATGAAAGAAAAAGAACATTTAATTTAGAACTTCAAGGACAAATGGTTTTAATAAACTATTTTTCACTACTTCAAATGTGTAGGGAAACATGGTATGGGTCTTATAAAGTTTCAAATTAATGTATAAAATTCTTTTTACTCTTACAGGTTTTTTATATTTTTTTATTATGCATAAAACACACTTTAAGAATCAAACTTTTAAAATGTCTCAATTGTAAAATTAAAAAATCAAAATCAAATTGCATTTAAATGTTTGTAATAATATTTAAAGTATATATATATATATATATATACATATATATATATACATATACATACATATATATATACATATATATACATACATATATATATATACATATATATATATACATATATATATATATATATATATATATCTCCAGTTGTTAAACGTTTTCTAAAAATCTTCAACGTTATAATGCGCGTAATAGCATTTGATATATAATTAATTTTTGTGTAAAAACATCTAATTTTTTAAATATAAATCCTTATATCAAAGAAAATTTCGTTAAAAACAGTTTGTAAAGCTTTATAATATAAATAAAATCACTAAAATTTATTTAAAATAAACAATAATATGCAAGGAAAGAGTAATTAAAAATAATATTTAATTTAGATTTTACAGAATAAAGGGTTTTAATACTATTTTTCACTACTTAAAATGTGTACAGAAACATGTTCATAATTAGGTCTTGTAAAGTTTCAAAAATTTTACGCTCACTTATGTGTATAATATTAAAAAATTCTGTAATAAAATATGTGCTATAGCATCTAATGTATAATTAATTTTTGAGTAAAGCATAAATCTTAAAATCAAGGAAAATTTCATTTCAGATCTTGCATTTTAAAAGAAAATTTACAAGACCGTGTAATAAAAAAAAACAAATAATCCAAAATACAGTGTATGTGGTAAAACAAGCAAAAGTTTTTTTTTATAGAAAAGGTGTAAGCATTAAAAAGATTTCCAATACTCCCTTATGGATCTGCATTTAAGTGTTTGTCATAATATTTAATGTATATGTTTCAATTGTAAAATGTTTTCTAAAAATCTTCAACATTAAGAATATGTGTAATAGTATTTAATATATAATTAATTTTGAGTAAAAACATTAACTTTTAAAATATAAAATCGTTATATTTCATCCAAAAACATGTTTGTAAATCTATATAATATAAATTAAATCACTAAAATTTATGAAGATTTATTCGAAGTAAAAAATAATATGCAAGGAAAGATTGATTAAAAAATAACATTTAATTTAGATTTATAGGATAAATGGTTTTTATACTATTATAACTTCTTCAAATGTACAAGAAAACATATTCATAGTATTTGTCTTGTAAAGTTTCAAAAATTTTGCTCTTACTTAAGTGTATGTTATTTAAAACAAAATTTCTGTTATAAAATAGGTCTTATAGCATCTAATGTATAATTAATTTTTGAGTAAAAACATCTAACTTAAAAAACCCATAAATCTTTATAGCAAAGAAAAATTTCATTTCAGATCTTGCATTTTAAGAATAATTTATAAAACTATGTAATAAAAAACAAACAAACCAAAATACAGTATATGTGGAAGACACGCTAAAATTTATTTAAAAACAACAAGATGTAAGCATTTATAAAAATACTATTCAGATCAATTGCAACGTTATCCAAATATCGCCTTGTATACGACACTAAGTTCCAGTTCGGGGCACATAAGTGGTTTATTGCTTATTTACGCTAGAATTTTACGAAACGTTAAGTTTATTCTAGGGCATGATGCATTCCCACGGGGCAAGCTGTGAAATCAAAATTTTTGGATACTTCATCCCAATCAAACTTCCATTTTCCAGAACAATTTTTAAACAATTGTAGTTAGAAAACACAAATTGTCTTTTCTGCCCAAATGAAACAGACGCTATGGGTGCATACAGTTCCAAGTCCTTCTAGTTGTTTTTATGGGCACCCATGCAGTCCTTACCATCTTTATAATGGTTCACCAACTCAAAATTAAATATTGTACCAATTATTTGTTCCATTTCTCCCTTTATTTCCAATACTAAAGGAGATCAAGGCTTGGCTGCAATAGAAGATCCGCTAAAAGTATAGCTTATTCCTTCGTCTTTGTATGCTACAAGTTGTCAAGGCACAGTATATTTTTGACCTAAAATTTCTAAGTTTCGTCTTTTTTTTAATACGTTAATTCGTTTTCCAATCGACGGAAATATGCCCAGCCTTCACGATCTGTAAACAATTTACCATACTCATAACATAAAGAATTGTGAGTAGGCTTTTTCAAATTCAGACTTGGCTTTTTCAAGTTCAGACTTGCTCAATGGACATAATCGTGACGTCACATCGAAATCTCAGAAGGAAAAAAATCCAAGTCCCAAACGTAAACGCAATGACGTCACTGGTCATGAATAAAGTAAAAAACATTAAGAAATCAATTCGTTCCTTGGATTAATTCCTTTTAAAATCACTAGATGGCGATACAAGTCATTTTGTAAAAAATAGAAAACTTAATTTTTGCAAGAGATCAAATATATATTTAAGTAAAATATATATTTAAATCTAAAAGAAATAAATTCCTTTAAAACTATTTGTTACTTCTTCTACCACTAGATGGCTGTACCTGTCGAAATAAAAATAGAAACTTAAAAAACCCACCACCAACTGTTAAAAACCATTTCTAAAAATAGCCCATTCCTAATACTAAAAAAATACGTCCAGAAAGAGAGAGAAACACTACATTAATTCATCACCCATAGCTAACTCACCAATGGAGTAGTGGTAGCGCACTTGGCTTCGGATCCTATGGTCTGGGGTTCGAATCGAAGAAATTCTTTTTTAATTAAAGTAATTTCACCACCAGTTTTGCATCACCATGGCAATACAACTCCAACAAAACGACGCCATCTTGAAACAACTCAACGCCTGCACGAAGTAGATGACAAAACAATTTCAAGTCCAAAATGTAAACAAACAATACGTCACATCCGGTTACGATCACCCCCTTTTGATGACGTCAGCGCGACACGCCCACTTTCTGTCACGTGGTGTGACGTCACTTCCGGCGCTATACCGCCCCATATACTACTGACGCGATACGTGTCTTTTGTCTTCCTCTTTCCACCGGCTAAAAGGAGTTTCCAGTAAATTACACACAATATCATTAATTGGATTCATTCCGCTGAAAAATGTAAAACAAAACGGTCAACAAAATCATTGCTCTTTTTCATGTAACGATATTCTTCAGTTTCGGCGCGATTGGCTAGACTTTTTGGCGCTGAAGCTCCCTCTATTCGTTTTCTGTGATCGCTCTCGCAACGGAAAACGAGGGACATCTATTTTTAGATTTCATCCGTCAACCCTATAGAGCAGGGGTGTCAAACTCAATTAAAACACGGGCCTTTTAATGCAACTGGTAAGATTCACGCGGCCACATCACATTTACAAATTTTCTTAAAATTATATTTTGAAGTGAGGATTCACAGGAATATGGATAGGATAATTAAAACACATTATGTAATTAAGTGAATTTAGGGTAATAATTTATAATATTGCTATATAATTGCTTTTATTTAAACGTTTATTTAATTTAATGTATTTATAAAACTAAAATTATTTTTTTTTACCGGAAACTTGTCAGCGCTTTCCTCCTACTAGTTTTCCAATATCTGGATTCAAAGACTGAGAACAGACAATCTTCATTATGGCAGATAGATGTTTATCAGTTAATCTTGATCGGTAGGCCATTTTATTTAATTTCATGGACGAAAATAGTTGCTCACACAAGTACGAACTCCCAAAATAGCCTAAAATTTGTGCAGCAAACTTTTAATTTCCGGGTATTTTTCACCTAAATAAGAATATATTTTGGGAATTCCTACTTCTCGATATTTGTCTTTTAAAACCGAATCATTCTGGAAATCAATTAATTCCAGTTGTAGCGAAGTGGGAGCATTTTCAACTTCAAAGGAAAAAGGCCTAATAAAAAGATAAATTTTTTTTGTAACTCTTTGAAATCATTAAAACGGTTATCGAAATCGTTTTTGATTTCTTCAATTTTACCACAATATTGTGAAAATGAGCAACTTTTATTTTGTGCTTTAACTGCTCACACATAGGAAAATAAGTCAAAACGTTTTTGTAGATGATTTTTAAACAAAGTCAGTTAACGTGACAAAATTGTGTGTACGGTATTTCCTCGATCTCCCCTAAGTGGTATTTTCTTCGTAACATATTGTCCTGTTTTCATTTTATTCATTTTCAGAGCATCGTGGGCCACAAAAAATTACCTCGGGGACCGCCAGTTTGACACCACTGCTATAGAGGAAGGGGAATCGCGGTTTCTAGCAGTAGTAGAAAAATGCGGGTTCTGGATCAGTGGTGGCAGAGGTGGCGAAATCGAGTGGAGTTGAGCTGTACCGGAAGTGACGACATAACAGGAAGTGACGTCATAACCGGAAGTGGAGTTGAGTTGTACAGGAAGTGACGTCATATCAAGTTGAGTTGTTAACCTCCCGTTTCGAGTGGAGTTGAGTTGTTAGTTTCGGTTTCTCGGATTTCGGCGTTTTAGAGCAACACTACGTCGAGTGGAGTTGAGTTGTTAGTTTCGGTTTCTCGGATTTCGTCGTCTGAGAGCAGCACTGCGTTGAGTTGGTTTCCTCCTGCCTCGGATTGATGTGGTGGAGGAGGAGCAATTCGAGTAGAGTTGAGTTGTTAGTTTCGGTTTCTCGGATTTCACGCGAATAACACGTGTTTATATTTTGGACTTGGGAATTTCAGAGGGATTGGATTTAAGAGCTGATTTTTCTGTAACTCGCAGCGCCATCTATTAGTACTTTTTTGAGTAAAATAAAATCTTTAAAACATATTTTTTAAAACTAAAAGATGTGATATTTTTGCTGGGTTCAAACTGACTACTAAAAGGTACTCATGGTCGAGGGTTAGTTGGATGAATCTATAACCTCTCGGCCACGAATACCTGGTTACTTTCCGAAATATAATCAATTTAAATCCGAATACATTAAGTGCGTAATTGGCTGTTAAAATAGTATCGATTGCTCCACCACATCAATAAGTTCGTACACTTACGTGCTGTCAATCTCAGCGTTGCCATTCTCTACTTAAGAAATATTCTGGATAAAAATATTATTTAAAAACCCATCCCTGTCTTACATAAACGTTTTTCTCCGAGCAGAAGGAATTATATTCCTCAACTCTACTCTACATGACGTCAGTCAATACGTCATTTAACCGACATCATAACAGGTTTGGGTAGTCGAATTCATTTGCCTGGAAAATACCCCCAGAGAAAGCAGTGTTGAGTTGAGTGCTTCAAAGTGATTTTGTTTGCTTGTTCAATCGTGTTCGTTCTTGTTCCTGAGTGAAAGTATGAAGAGATCGTTTCCTTTCGGATATTATCGTGCAGCAGTTGAAAAGAAACTGCATTCTAAAGATGAATTGTCGGAATCTAAATCTTCTGAACCATTAATGGATGAATTAGGCCCCAATCATTTCCATTTGGGTGATTACAAATTTGTCGTAGTATCTTGCTTCAAGGGTCTCATGCGGATACATTTTCGTCATTACTACAAAGATGATCGTGGAATGCCGAAACCTTCCAAAGAAGGAGTATCTCTCACCCCTAAAGTGTGGAAAGCGTTCTGCGAAGTGATTCCTGGCTTTCTATCAAAGAACAGCAGTGATTGCATTATTGTGCCACGAAAACTTTTGCTCTCTAAAGAAACCTGTGAGAATCAAAAGGTTGTGTGTTTTCAACAGTTGTTTCAAAAGAAAGACTTTGCTTTCCAGCTGACGCCGACACGCATTCTTCTCTCGGTGAAACAATTGGATCGACTGGATACAATATCGGAGGAAATTACAAAATCCGTTCAAGCAGGATTTCTCAACCAATCCCTTGACTATTTTGTGAAGGAAGAATTTGAGAAACGTGGTGTAGTAGGTGGTATGGAATACGATGGAGATCTAGATAATAGCGACAAAGTGGACGAACTCACAGAAAGAGTGGCCATACACCTAAAAGGACTTGTTTCGGAAAATATCAAGAAACTAATGAACTGTTATGGTTGCGAAAATTTCTTGGAAAACCAACTCGGTCATGAATGCACGTCTATGTCTGTTATTGAACGTTTTGATCAGTATTTTCATAATGCTTTGTATGATATCGACTGGAAACAATTCGGAAAAATGTTATCATCGGAGAATATATCCTATAAGTATCCATTTGTTAATTTTGATTTTCTACCTCTGATAAATGCTGAATCTGTGTACGAACAAGTACGAGAACTTTATGTGACAGATGAGCCGTGGCAAAGGAAAAAAAGTATGTAGAAAAAAAATGTTTGAAAATGTTAAATGAGAATAAAATTTTTTAATTTATCAGAAAAGTTTTATGGTTTTGTTCTTTCTTTTTTGCATGAGTATACAGTATAAAGTATCCAATGTATAAAAAATGACATAAAAAAAAGAAACATAGATCTGTGAAAACAAGTTTATTCAAGCAAATATATGTATACAAATGTTTGTTCTCTTACATGCTCCCATGAAGTTATACATTACAAATTGAATATATCCTCAATTTTTAGGTCTGTTTTCTTCTTCAAAGACTTTCATTAAATTGACTAATGTTCTGTGACGTTTCAGCTGTTTTGGAGAATGAATTGTAATTTTTCTTTCTCCAGGTAGATGTAATTCCATTGTATCATTACACATATTTAAGGAGTAATCATCTATGATTCCATCACTATCACAAATTTTTATATAACCTTTATCGAGTATCATTGTAAGGCCAAATATGAATGCTGAGATTCCCATGAAAATAAGAACAGAAAATGCTCTTCTCTGGATGGGTTCCATTGTTTGAAATGAGACATAGACCTTGATTATAATCAATATATACTGCTTGAAACTTGGAAACCTCATCTACTTATGGATTTTTATTGCGGGGAAATAACTGATGGTTTACAGAGGAAGCCAATTACAGACTCGTTTTGGGGTTGGGAAAGGCATCACTTCTTTCATTACCCTCACTGCCTTACCGAGTTGTTGAGGTATAGCAAATTTATTTTTTACAAAGGAACTGGGGAAGTTAATTTCTTTAAGTGCATCTTTAAACTGTTCTTGTGCATTCACGTACTTATCAATCTTTCTTCTTCGCACTAAAAGGTCTATCAGGTCAACAATATTAGAACTTTTCACTATTTTACCTTTATACACAAATTCTCCATTAGGCATCCAATAAACAATCTCTTTATTGCGTTTTAAATAAAGAATAATATTTTTAGTTAATCCAATTAAGTTTTTGGGAACGGTATTGAGCACCATCTCCTCCACATTTAACGTTCTTTCTTTCTCATTCGCAATATCTGTTTCCTTCTCTGGATTATCTGACAGTTCTGAATTAATTGTTACAGATGGTGGATTCAATACATTCACGTTAATCCTCCTCTGCAATACTTGATTGTATAACTTAATTTTTTCATCATCATCCATTTTATTAACTAAAATACTTTTCATCTCACGATCTAATTCACTCAGCTGTTCGTCTGAAGGTATATGTCTTGATAATCTTTCCTCTGGAACTAAAATCATTTTCTTTGCATATTGCATTTTTTTTTCTTTACTTGTTAAGTAGAGTAGTCAAGACAGTGAGTGCTGCGGGTATTAATATATTTAAAAACCCTCCTTTTAGTATAATAATTTTTCGCTTTTTAGTGAGGGTTGCTTTTTTATCTGCTAGGTCTCTAAGCGTATGCTTATGACGAGAAAGTTTTTTCTTCTGTTCATCGGTTAAAGGAACATTCCCTTTTAAAGTGTTCAAACAACATTCAGCTATGCAATGGATGCTAGATTTCGGAAGATTTTTTAAAAAGGCTTTCCGACATTTTGTGGGGCATACAGTTAAAAGCCTCAACCGTTGCACGTCTCCTTCTGTTAAAGGCATGATGAACAATGAATTATTTGCAGGTTGTGAGTTTATTTATTTTAACTGATAAACACAAATTTCTTCTCCTGGAAGGATTTTTGTACGCAGTCGTATATTCTCTTCTGTCTCAGATTTCAAATCTACAAGTAAATAGCTGAAAGGCCTTTTCGTGGCGTCCTCAAACACTTCAAGAAAAAAATTTAAATTTCGAGGGTAGAGTTGTCGACCGAGGTGTGTAATTTGACTTACATCACGTCGCGATTTAAATAAAAACATGTAATGACAGTTTAATGAAATTTCTCTGAATTCTTTTCCTTTATGAAACAAATTTTGCGTTACAGTCATCACAGATAAATTCATATGATGAGATCCTTTTGTATACAAGTTTGTTATTCTTTTATCACTGCCACATTCAGAAATTAAATCGTCATATATAAAAAGTGTATTATATCCTAAATATTGCTTAAAGTTTTCGGGTATTCCTTCTACAAAGATGATATTCGGCATCTCATCGTATAACTTTTGATACATTCCATAAAACCACACTATTTTATCAAGGGTAGGATGAATCATATCTGTGTGGCTGTTTATCATTTTTTTCAAAAAATGTGACTTGCCTGATGATGTAGGTCCGCAGACAAGAGCAGTGAAAGGATGCTTTAAAGTGAATGAATTCATGGTTACAAATGACTGAAGTAAAGACTAGGGTAGTTATTTATACTCTTTTTTATTGAAATAAAGGTACATGTATATTCGAAATTTTTTTCACAAAGTTATACACTCGTATATCATTATTTGTAGACTGTCTATCAAATAATTTAACAATAAATTCCATAGATCTACTTCTAGATCTTTGATACAAAAAGTATACACAATATTGTCCACACACAGCAGTTTTAACACTTTGAAGAGGTATGTCGTTGTAGACCACGTGCGGAACTTTTTTGAAGTAGTCATGTATGTAGCCTAAAAAATACGAAGGTGGTTGTCCGAACGAATCGAAAAACTACACTTGTTGGTGATTTCATATAAACAGCTAACCAATGAGTCCCTGGTTTGTGATGAGGATCGGTGTTTAAAATAAATGCAGCCGGAAAACTCTTAAAATTCTTGGGAATTCGATCACTTGGAAAAGTTCCAACAAAATATAAACGTGTGTATGCATCACTTTGTAAAATGTTATTCAATTGTATCACATTCATATCGAAAAATCACACAAAATATTTCTAGACTTCGTAATTTCGATCACGTTTTGAAATTCTGCATATACCAGCACTGAAACAGTTTTCGGTAAAGCGTTTGCAAACTTTATTTCAATGCGAAGATTTCCTTGATGAATTAAATTTAAATGGTTGCCATCACCCAAGTCTGGTGTCAAGTCAAAGGCATATAGCGTGTACCCTTCGGAAAACTCATCTCTGTTAATATAGATACCTTTATTGGATGAGAGTTTTTCACTTCCTAGGAGCAAACTATTGTAAGCACGAATGAATTGGCCGTCGGCATAATTAGGATCCAAGGGTTTGTAGCTGATAGGATTTCCATCTATGTAAACGCCTATGAAATTTACATGGTTATGCTTGAGGTAAAATGGGTTTGTTGGGTAAGTGCCACTAAATGAATCATTATCGACACATGTTACAACTATCCGTTTCGGGAGTCGCCCAGAAAATATGTTATCCTGTGAAAATGAGAAAGAACCTTTCGATACTTACACAAAACTCGATCCATTGGATATTTTGCAGATGATTTTTCTAAGGCTTTGGCATGTCCAATTAAAACACCTGGACTGACTTTCACTTTCCGGATGAAAAGGGATGCATGTTCAATAACAACGTCATAATTTGCTTTTTGAGGAGCAATGAGACAAAACTCCGGTTTGCTGCGTATTAACTTTAACTTTAAGTCTACCAAGTTGAGTAATAGACGATCTTGATAAAACAAGTCGCAATGTAAATTTCCAATCATATCTAAAACTTTACTCTTTTCAATCATAGAAGCCCGTTTCTTCAACCCTGCATTTTCACTTGAAGGATCGGTTTCATCAAAGTGTCCTGCTGTATCTTTGTAGAAGCATTCTGAAGTTAGGAAGCTTTTCTTATAATCAGAGCCGTAATTGAGCAAAGTCTCAATGTAAGCTCGGTAAGGGTAAGTGTTACTGGATGATGAAATTAGACGCTCATTCAAACTCACATCGACTTGGGAAAATAACGAGTGAAGAAATAAGTTACATGGAGCAACTTTTTCATTTTCTGGTAAAACTGCATTGTCCTTTACAACTTTAACTTTTACATAGAGTTGGGTTGCTGATAAATCGATGTATTCCTCACCACTACCAGATATGTTGAATTCGATAGGTCCACCATCACGAATATTAGCTATAGGATAAAATTCAGACCACTGCCCTTTTTCAATAGCTGTTTGAGTCGGTGGCATAAGAAATAAGTACAGTTCAGATTTCACAGAGGGTAGGGAATCATTTCGTATTAAGGCCATGCTAAAGATTATGAGAATATGTCAGGTGCACACAGCTTGCGATACTTCTTTCGAATGATGCGTTTCTTATTTGTGCGTTTCCTTTTATTTCCTCCAACCATTGATTTCACTCGATTGGATACTTTATCGGTTAATGTTTTCGTTGCTTCTTTAGCTCGGTCTTTGATAGCTGACTTTACATCTTTACCTTGCAAGTAATCATTTGCAATATCCACGCCAGATCGAAGTGCTTGCTTTCCCAATGCTTTCGTACCCGATTTAAATAAAGGAAAAACCATCCTAAACATGCTTCGAAAAATTCCCCCAAGCCACTTCCTTTCTGCAGAGAGATGCCTTTGTAATATGACAAGCCATTACCTGCTTGCTGAGTATAATAGTCTTCAAATGTTTTGGTGCAACAACGATAAGGTTGATACATTTTGATCTAGAGATTACAAATGTCTCAAGCGAAAATGTAGTTTCACTATCAACTTCCCGCGTTCAAATGAGACGTAACGACCAGTGTGTGTCCTTATAACGATTTCAATCGAGTCAAAATTTTTTCTGGAAACTGGTAAATAATGAGGTCTCTCAAATTGTTCCAGAATCATGTCACCGTCTCTTCCCTTCACTGTCAGAGTTCGTAAAAGAGGAGCTAAGATCCCACCAACAAATTCAGGCTGAATGATATCGGTGTAAACGTACAGCAAATGTAAATCAACATTAGGATCCGCAACAAAAGGACTCTCAGTGATTACTGTATCTATGCCTCCATTTCCTGGAATAATATTTTCTCCAATCACTTTATTAGGTTCAAAACCTTTTTCAGCTAATCTCTTGGATAATCGCAGCTTTGCTCCGTTAGTGAGCTGCAACACCACCTTTTTTGTGTGTTTGTTATATTTCATTTGAATTTTTATGTGCTTCGGAAATGCATTTAAAATGTCAATCGGAGAATCATAAAATCCGCACGCTATTTTTCCATTCATTTTTACTCCGTTTCCTAAATCATATTCGAAAGAATTTTCACCATCAATGATGTTATTCCACATTCTGGGGTAAATTATTTCAACAAATCCAACTTCCCATTCACCTGAGAGTTCTAGACGTTTGGGGAGTTTCGTGTAGAAGTGAGACATTGTGTTGCCAGGATAAAACTCGATAGAGCTGTCGCTGGGCAGTGTGACGTAGAAACTCATTGTGGGTTATGGAAGCGAAACAAATCTAATGAGCAGGCTCAGTTTATCGAAAATAAGTCTTTGGAATGAATCCAGGCGTTAAATTTGCGAGGATAACCTCTAAACTTGACAAAGTATTCCAAACGTTTCTTAACTACTCTCTTCTTTAAAATTTTCTCAACATTAAAAGAATGCGATTTTTTAACTTTCTGCAATTCTTCTGAGTAAAATGTACCAGTGATTATTTCTCCCATTAAGTCTTTTATTTTATATACTGGTAGCTTCCTAGGTATACAACGCTGAATCGTAAATATTTCCTCGGACCAATTATTTTCATACCCTTTCTCAAATGTTAATTTAGTCTTTGCAACCCTAACGAAGTCTCCAACCTGAAATTTGAATGGAATCTCCTGAACATTAGCTTTATTTACATCACCATATAAGGTATCCCACACTTGTTTTTGGTTTTCTGTTGACACATTGATGGGTTCCTTTTTAATACTGCGATGGAGTGTATGATTATAACTGTGTACGAGTTTGTCTAAAACATCAATAAATTTGTAAGTATTTTTACGGGTGAAGTATTTCCACATTTTTGTCTTCAATGTACGGTTAAATCTTTCAACAACACTAGCTTTGGTTTCATTATTTGTAGTAAAAAAGTATACTTGCACAGATTTTAAATATGTTTGAAAAACCTTATTTGTAAATTCTTTTCCTTGATCTGTTTGTAATTTTTTCGGTTTTCTTTCCTTAAAAATTTTCTTAAAAGCATTTACAATGTTTGTTCCATTTTTCTGTTTCAAAGGTATGACCCACGCATATTTAGAAAAAATATCAATACATGTTAATAAATATCGAAAACCATCATTGTATTTAACAATGCTTAGCATGTCTACCAAATCAGCCTGCCATTGCATATCTATTCCTCCTACAATAACTCTGTTTCGAAGAAAGTTGCGACGAACTGTTTTGTGCAGAGTATATGCATTTTGTCCCTCCAACCATTCTTTAATAATCTTTTTCGAAACTTTACCCTTCATCGCATGATACAATGAATTTATCCCACCAAAGCTCCCTGGTAAGCTAGGATCTTCATAAAATGGAGCTAATTCGTTTTGTTCCATACCTCTGACTTACACTTCAGCTACTGAGATGATCAACCTGTGAACATAACTTAAATATACACTTACTTGATCTGTGAAAAAACATTAAATGAAACATCTTAGCTAAATTCACAAATAGTTGAACAAATTGTTTTTTAATGCATGAAATTGGTTTATAACGAATAAAAAAGAAGGAGATATTCTTTTTAGAGAAGAAATACAACTTTATTATTGAACAATCATATTTTAAAAAATATCATTATTATTTTTTACATTACAATATATATATATTTACTCATACATCAAATTAGATAGTAATGTCCCCAAGGCAGCGTAGAAATGGCATCGTCGAGAACAACTCGTTTCGAATCAAAAGATGAGAGAGCAAGTTTATTTTGGGTGATAGAATATATTGTATGATGTTTGGATTTTATTAAATTCATTTTTGCATACATGTTTTTTTTATGTAATAGACAATTTAAATAATTTTCAAAGTGAATATCTTTCTCTACAGTTTGCTTTTTAATTCCTTTAAGTCTTTTACATTCATTTTTACCCTCGACCTTATACGCATACATTTTAGACCTTAAACCTATGAAATCAGTCATGATTTTCCCACTATTTTCGTCTTTCATTTTCCCAACTATTTTTTTGTTTACTTTAGGAATACCATATACGTTATTTTCGGAATATTCAGAAGTATCATAAAGATCTAAATGGTCTTCGAAAAAATCATTTGTTTTAATATGGTAAATAAAGGAGTCAGTATCAGTATATAAAAGTTTTGCGTTTGGGCCGTATTCCTTTTTTATTACATTGTAATGAAAGTCATTCATTAAAGTTTTAGATAAGTCCAGTATTGACATTCCAATACAAATGGGTTTGTTAAAATATAGTTTAGTTTTTTGCATGTGCACTGCTACTAAATTTTCAGAGAAAATGGTTCTGTGGTTGAAATTAGGTTTTGATATTAATTTTAAAAGGGTGTTAGCATTTGAACATAAACGGATATCGGCTCTTTTTCGAATATTTTCTATTGTTTTACCAAAAATGGAATTATTCATTAGTTTAAAGAAATCTTTTTCAAAGGTATTTCGAGCATTAGCTCTCATATTTGTGTTTAACTCGATATAACTCTTAAGCCAATCAGTTTCATCAAATTTTATAGCTCTGTGTATTTTGTTTAACTTTAACCCTAAATTTAAATATTGCTCTAAAGCCTTATAATGAAGTACATACCTTTCTTTTTTATTCAGTGTTAAAAGGAGCCTATTTTCTTTGTAACCCGGTGGAAAGCCATTGATAGCTGCCAAGGGGAAATCGCTATGCAGATCATGAAGTTCTTGTGGGTATTCTAAATCTACATCCAAAATGTATCCACATGTAGTATCACGCAGTATTGTTTTAATGTCGTCTATTTGACACCACTGAAAATTCTTTAACGGAAGTTTTTGGGACATGGCCCACCCATACAGATTATTGGCATCCAAGTACATTAGGTAACTTGATGGTTTCGTTTCATCATACTTCTCCATGTATTTGTTATTCGCGGTGGCATGACGGTGAGAGCACTGTGAAACTCCACCTCGAATCCCTTGCTCGACAAGCATAAGCATATCGTAATCTGTAAGCAGTTCAATGTTCACTTTAGTGCTTTTCAGCATGGCATCCCAGGATAAACCCGGCGCAGTGAAGTACCACGCCGGATCTAATTTGTATGCTTTCATACAAGTTTTTCTAAAGTTTTCAAATACGTCACTGAGCAAAAGAACATCGCTCTGAACGTACAGATCAGAATATTCCCCTAGGGTGTTAATGCGGAAAGATTTCCACACATTTTGAGCATGAGAGTAATCACCCTCGGAGATATTCTCATTATTCAGCAAGCTGTAAAAGGTGTCTTTTGTTGGTAGTTGAGTCTCGTCAAACTTTTCTAGACTATCCATGTAGTCGTAAGGATATACTCCTTTCCTCACTAAAAGTTCCCAGTTCGATGGAAAATGCTTCTTAACATGAGAGAAGTCTTCTTTTCGAAGATTATTAGCAAGAGTCTCCAGACTGCTCGCCATAAATTTCATGGTGTCCAGAAATCTCAATTCTAGATATTTACCAACTCTTTTAGATATTGAAATATACTTTTCTTCCGTATTTGGAATGATTGAAATATTTTTAGAATCGAACGCTAAATCTCTTATAAATAGGTGTGAATCATAACCTGAAAGATTATGGAAAAACACCGGTAAAAAATTTGTTAACTTACAGTTCAAGTTACATGTTGCATGAGCAGCTCCTCTATAATGCCCATTCACATGGTCGTGATCTCTCACTTTTAGATCTCCCCCGACGACGAAAGGCCGTTCACACATGAAGCATATTTCAGCCTCTTCGTGCTGTCTCTGCTGCTCCTCGTTGAGTTTTTCCATTGGTAGAGGATTCAAATATTTATCTTCAATCAATAGAGCTTCCCTTTGAAGGCACTCAATGAATTTCTTTGATGCATCTAAACCCCTATACACAACAGGGGGCTTGTAATACCCATTGCTACTTACGATGTAATAGCAAAAGCTAACAGCTCTATGCTTCTGAAAAGCGTTGTTATACGATGAATCGTTAGAAGGGTCACAGGAGTGCACTTTTTCAGTGATTGATTCAAAATCTGCATACACTACATATGGAATGTATGTAGAGTGTTTCCAATTTTTGAAAAAAAACCACTTCTTTTCCTCCATAGGCATTTCAACTTTGCAGGGTTCGTAAGTTTTACAGAGTTCATCATGAGCTTGCAATCGTTCATTAGAACTGAAGAAACTCAAACATCTCCTACAAATAAAATGGGTTCTTTTTCCTCTTGTCAACTGACTGGAAACTAGTCTTGACAGACTTTGAATCGTACAATAATGAAGTTTACCTTCATCTTTAATGAGTAATAAATCCACATGGTGTCTTTTAAGTACTGGGGTAATAATTAATGGAAAAATTACGAAGTCCTTCTTATAAGAATAAATATTTATCGAAACATCATCATTATTTTTTTCGAATAATTTGATCTCCTCGGGTTTGGTGGGGAAATTGATTCCTGTAAAATTTAAGGAATGATTTAAGGAATCATAGCTAGAAACCCGAGAAGTGTTTTGTTTCGCAGGATACAAGGCAGCTAAAATCGCCCAACGAAAACATTCATTATCTGAATTTTTTACATTTATCACAGCTTTTTTCAATTTAATTACTTCAGGCAGTTCCACAAAACTAGTTCCTCTTAATGGAAAATACTTATTTAATCGTATTTCTAATTGATCGATAGAATTAAGATACCAACCTGAATCTTTGGTTTCAAATTCCTCACTTTCTTTAAGTATTTTTTCTGAAGCCGTTTGAAACACGTCGCTGAAATCATTTGAAGATAAGACTATCACGTTTTTGGTTTTAAACGTACAGTTTGAAATTTCACATTCTTCGGTAATCTTTCGGTAAGTGCACTTCAGGCGAAAATTTACTTTTAGTTCATGTTGATCAAGTCCTTTTTGAATTACATCCAAGGCGTCTTTTCTTTTACTTTTCATGAACTCTACGATATCAATCATTCCTTCGGGATTGTCTAGAGTCCATGTTGACACTAGGTTTCCAAAGGCGCTTTTTGCTCTTCTAACATCGTTTCGAGAAGGTTCTCCGACATCCGTAGAAGTTGTCGGTAAATTTCCACCAAGCAGGGCTCGTTTTCTGCTTTCAGGATAGGCTTCATTTTTTCTTTTCTGTATCGGTAGATGTATACTTTTATGACGTGTAAGAGCGTCCAATCTGCTGAATGTCCTATCGCACACGTCACATCGAAATCTGGTTTTGACATGAAAACTTTCAACGTGACGCTGCAGGGCCGATTTTCTGGTGAAGCTTGTTGAGCATAGTTCACACGGGAAAGTTATTCCAGAATTTATAGAAGAAATGTGACGCTCAAGATTATATTTACAGCTGAATCGCGTGTTACAAAGTTCACAAACGTGTGTATCCATTACACTTGGTATACTGACTTGCAAAGATCTATGAGAAAATGAGAATGCGTCCCTCTCTCTCACACACAGGTTAAGTATAAGAGGCAGGAAAATGAGAAAGCGTCACACACGCTCACAGGATAGAATGAGAATGCGAAACGACTACACGTACTATCTTGAAATACAGGTAGGGGTCAATCCCTTGGAATGCAGAACAGGTACGTACAATGCTTTGGAATGCAGGAGGGTAGATAACAAAAGGCTAGTTTCTGACATGGAAGAGGGGAGTTCTCAATGCCTTGAGTTCAGAAGGGTAGATGACAAAAGGACTGGTTTCAGGACGAATCGGCCTCAGAATGCATATTCACTTCTTTTATCTGTAATGTATCCGCATGAGACCCTTGAAGCAAGATACTACGACAAATTTGTAATCACCCAAATGGAAATGATTGGGGCCTAATTCATCCATTAATGGTTCAGAAGATTTAGATTCCGACAATTCATCTTTAGAATGCAGTTTCTTTTCAACTGCTGCACGATAATATCCGAAAGGAAACGATCTCTTCATACTTTCACTCAGGAACAAGAACGAACACGATTGAACAAGCAAACAAAATCACTTTGAAGCACTCAACTCAACACTGCTTTCTCTGGGGGTATTTTCCAGGCAAATGAATTCGACTACCCAAACTTGTTATGATGTCGGTTAAATGACGTATTGACTGACGTCATGTAGAGTAGAGTTGAGGAATATAATTCCTTCTGCTCGGAGAAAAACGTTTATGTAAGACAGGGATGGGTTTTTAAATAATATTTTTATCCAGAATATTTCTTAAGTAGAGAATGGCAACGCTGAGATTGACAGCACGTAAGTGTACGAACTTATTGATGTGGTGGAGCAATCGATACTATTTTAACAGCCAATTACGCACTTAATGTATTCGGATTTAAATTGATTATATTTCGGAAAGTAACCAGGTATTCGTGGCCGAGAGGTTATAGATTCATCCAACTAACCCTCGACCATGAGTACCTTTTGGTAGTCAGTTCGAACCCAGCAAAAATATCACATCTTTTAGTTTTAAAAAATATGTTTTAAAGATTTTATTTTACTCAAAAAAGTACTAATAGATGGCGCTACGAGTTACAGAAAAATCAGCTCTTAAATCCAATCCCTCTGAAATTCCCAAGTCCAAAATGTAAACACGTGTTATTCGCGTGAAATCCGAGAAACCGAAACTAACAACTCAACTCTACTCGAATTGCTCCTCCTCCACCACATCAATCCGAGGCAGGAGGAAACCAACTCAACGCAGTGCTGCTCTCAGACGACGAAATCCGAGAAACCGAAACTAACAACTCAACTCCACTCGACGTAGTGTTGCTCTAAAACGCCGAAATCCGAAACTAACAACTCAACTCCACTCGAAACGGGAGGTTAACAACTCAACGTGATATGACGTCATTTCCTGTACAACTCAACTCCACTTCCGGTTATGACGTCACTTCCGGTACAACTCAATTCCACTTCCTGTTATGACGTCACTTCCGGTACAACTCAACTCCACTCGATTTCGCCACCTCCGATCCAGAACCCGCATTTTTCTACTACTTCTAGCTTTTGCCTTCCATTGGAGCCGACAGTCTAAATGCATTTCGGCTCCTAATGGCGGTGTTGTCATAGCAACCATCTAGCTTACGGAATATGCGCAGCTATTTTTCAGCAAAAACTTCCGTGCTAAGCTTTCGCTGTCTACAGTCGTAAGCATTGTAAGATATTTTCTGTGTATTGAATAACGCTTTTCTGCAGATTAGTATTAGGATACGTTCATAGTGCACCGCTTCCAGCTTCCCACTTTATCGTGACTGTTGAGCGGGGAAGAAAAGTAGCGAAAACTGAATTCGGGTGGTTATATTATTTCAAAAGAACACTGGATTCAATATAAAAGATCATCTGCTAAACTTAAAATGGAAATGAAAAATGCATCAAGACAATATTGGGATTGTGGTGTTTAATTACTACTCCAAGAATAAGAACATAATTATTTATTGACAAGACGAAAAACAACACAATACGAACAACATACGAAGAGTCGAAGTATAAATACTCGCTCCGCGTGTGCTATGCTACACGCATGCGCATTACAAAATTGCGCAATAGAGATTACGCATCCTCTGCTCTTGGCAAGGTGCCAAGATTTTCATAGCGTTCTCCACAGAGTATCCCCCCAGTGAACGAGGGATACCGAGGAACGATATACAAATGTAGTAAAGGAAATACATTGAAAATGAAACAATATAATTTTATGAAAAATAGCACATTTGCATTTGAATATAATACATTAAATATGGAGATAATACTATTTGAGAAAAAAGAATGAGTAAACATAAATAAATATACAAGGCTAATCTGTAATATGTACGAATGAAATGTCAAATATATTCAATCAGCCTTTTGGGGAAATGCACAGTTCTTCCACTTCTAGTGTGAGGTTGAACAGTTTCCCTGGACCCTGTAGATGTGGAAGGCAAAGGTAAAGTGATGGTGGTATCGTCACGCAGAATATAAGCAGGTTTTACTCTATCCAACGTGACAGAAATCGGTTTGCCATTCACAATAATCCGACAGTTCTTTGTCGAACGATCGAGAACAGGATGTGGTCCAGTATAGGGCTGAGTCAATGGAGGTCTGTGACTGTCCACACGTAAAAATACATGAGAACATGTAGCCAATGAGGGATGAATATATATGGATTCATTGCAATGTTTAGAAGTTGTGATTGGATTTAAAGTTCGCATCAAGGTGCGAAGTTGATCTACATACGATGAAGAGGGTGTTGAAGAGATTTGCTCACCATACAAAATGTCAGATGGTAAACGAAGTGTTGTTCCATAAACAAGCTCTGCACACGCAGCGTTTATATCGTTCTTTAATGCAGATCGTAATCCTAGTAACACAATTGGTAGTATTTCGGTCCATTTTCCATGCTCGTGGCATTTGAGGGCACTTTTGAGATGTCGATGAAAGCGTTCTATTAACCCATTAGATTGGGGTCTATAAGCTGCAGAATGGATATGGTTGGCTCCAAGCACTTTAGTCAGCTGACGAAAGAGATTTGATTCGAAGCTTCTGCCCTGGTCTGTTGTTATTGTTGTAGGACAGCCGAATCTGGAAATCCAACCATTTAATAGTGCTCGACAAACAGTTTCCGCAGTCATGTCAGTAGTCGGGATTACCTCAGGCCAGCGAGTGAAACGGTCAGTTATCGTGAGGCAATAACGTTGATCGTCAGATGATGGGAGTGGTCCAATGAAATCCAGATGTATATGGGCAAATCGAGCATCTGGTAAAGCGAATGTGCCAAGTGGAGTTTTTGTGTGGCGATGGACTTTGGAACGTTGGCATGGAATACAACATTGTACGTGCTCTTTAATCCATTTGTTCATTGCAGGCCAAACATATTGAGAAGTGATCAACTTTTTGGTAGCGGAGATTCCTGGATGGGAAAGTCCATGAAGTTGATTAAATATGATTTGTCGATATGATTGTGGAGCGAATGGTCGAGGTTGTTCGGTGGACATGTCGCACAATAGTTCCAAATTAGCGATTGGAAAATACTTCTTTTCCAGAATAAGTGAAGTGTCGTTTTTAGTAAGAATCGCCTGTAACTCTAAATCATTCGCTTGGGCTGCAGCAAATTCCTGGAAATTTAATGAAGAGATAGTGTCAATTTCTATGCGGGACAACGCATCAGCCACAAAGTTGTTAGAGCCTTTTGTATGGCGGACATCTGTCGAAAATTGCGATATATAGTCCAAATGACGGAGTTGTCTTGGCGAACACTTATCTGGCTTCTGCTTGAAGGCGTAAATCAAAGGCTTTTGATCAGTAAAAATGATGAAATCGCGGCCTTCAAGCATATGCCTGAAGCGTTTGACAGATGTATAGATTGCGAACAGCTCTCTGTCATAAGTGGACCAGTTCCGTTGACTTCTGGAAAGCTTGGCAGATAGAAAGGAAATAGGTTCCCAGACATCTCTATTCAGTTGCATGAGAGTACCGCCAACAGCTGAATCGCTTGCATCGACCCAGACACTCAACTTAGCTCCAGGTATCGGATGTCGTAAAAGAGTAGCACTTGCTAAAGCATGTTTAGCATCCGAAAATGATTGCTCTGCCACGTCAGTCCATTCAAGTAACTCGTGAGGTTTAGTTACTGTGATTCGTTTAGTTTTCTTTTTATTTTTGATGCCTTCTAAGAATTTATTTAAAGGGGCTAATATATGAGCTGCTCTGGGCACAAAACGTCTGTAAAAATTAAACAATCCAAGAAAACGCCTTAATTGTGTAATAGTGGTAGGCTTTGGAAAATTTTTAATGCATTCTACACGTTCTGTCAGAGGCTCGATACCAGATTCGGAAACTTGAAAACCTAAAAATTCAATGGAGGAAACTCCAAAAACGCATTTTGATGGATTTAAACTGAGGCCATAATGTTGTAATCGTTCAAATAAAATTTTGAGATGTTCGATATGGTCTTCTGATGATTGTGAAGCCACTAATATGTCATCTACAAAAGCATAAACGAACGAGAGATTGCGAGTCACTTCATTTATAAATCTTTGAAAAGTAGACGCGGCGTTATACAAAGTCCAAATTGCATACGTAAGCTCTCGTATAAACCGAAGGGTGTAATGATGGCACTTTTATGAATATCCTCTGGATTTATAGGGATTTGATGGTACGCTTTAATCAGATCAATGTGCGAAAAAATTTTGGTTCCATGGAGTTCAGATGCAAAATCTACGATATTAGGTACGCCATAATTGTCTTTAATTGTTTGGGCGTTAAGTGCTCTGTAATCCCCTACTGGTCTCCACTCAGTGCTGTCTTATTTAGGTACCATATGTAATGGGCTCGCGTAGTTGCTTTTGGAAGGACGCATGTGACCGAGGTCAATCATGCTTTGAAATTCTTCTTTAGCAATACGCAAACGATCAGGTGCAAGACGGCGTGGTTTGGCAGAAACAGGAAGACCAGTAGTTTGAATGTAATGAACTACAGAGTGTTTTATCTCCTGATCAGGACGTGGTGGTTTGGTAATTTCCGGATATTTCATTAAAAGTTTGTGATAAATGCTATCTCCTGATACAGTTTTAATAGAATGAAAATCACTTGTGCATAATTTACAATGAGAACTAATGTTGGTTTGAGAATCGATAAGTTTTTGTTGAGAAAGATCAGGTAGTAAATTGAAATTATACAGTAAATCAGCACCTATAATAGGATTGGAAACATTACCAACTAAAAATGTCCATTTATAAACACGCCGGAGACCAAGATCTAAAGATATGGTTTGAGTAGTGTAGACGTGAATAGGAGAAGTTTGGCCGCAAAAAGAGTCATATGAGGATTGTTTCGTCTTTGTAATTTAGATGCAGGAATAATAGAAACATCAGATCCGGTATCAATCAAAAAATGTACATTAGTGCGTCTGTCACGCACAAAAAGGCGACGCGAATGCTTCGGCAAGGCGCAGGTCGCGTCTACGCCTGGCCGGTCGCGTTTTTTGCAAAATTACAAGGGGAAACACATTTGTTTGCTTTTTGACCAAATTTATGATGGTACCAACAATTCTCAAACGATTTAGTTTTAGATTTGTTGCGTTCCCGTCGATTGAAATTACGATTCCGACTAAGGCTTCTGCCTCTAGAAAGTTTATCTATACGTTCATGCAATTTTCCTATTTCACTAAGCAATTTATCTTCAATGGAATTGACTGAAGAAACAGAGCAAGCACTTACTGGAAAGGGTGTGACTTCAAGAACACGGTCTGCTATTTCAGCAGCGTTGTCCAGAGAAAGATCAGGAATGGCAGCAAGAATGGTTTGAACCGAAATTGGCAATTGTTGAAGAAGTAACTCCAATATCAGTTCGTCAGGAACATTATGCGCTTCGGCGGGACGTCTCATGGCTCGCAACAGTTCCGTAGGCTTGCGATCGCCGAGCTGTTCTCCAACAAGTAGTTTTCTTATTTCCTGATGCGATGATTCCCCACTGCGTTTGATGAGTTCCGTTTTCACATGGAGGTACGGATCGTCTTTGCACGGATGTGTGATAAAGTCTCTGATGATTGAGGCAACATCTGGAGGTAATTGCGAAACAATGTAGTTATATTTAGTTCTGCTTTCGGTTACAGGTTTAGGTGTTCCCAACTCGAAAGTACTTTCACACATTATGAACCACAAAGCAGGATCGCCGAAATTATACGGAGGTATTTTAATTGCGCTTGTCCCGTCATAATGGAAATCCAAAAGATCAAAATATGATGAGTGAAAGTCGCGAAACCAGGCGAGTTGTGGATGAACCGAAATCGAAAGTTCAAGGAGACGCGCAATCCGGAACACAGGAGTGAGATATCCACATCACGTTACCGAGTAGTTTCGAATCTTTTATGCGCTGATTAAACTGGATCGCTTTTGAAGAACATGCTGTGTCCAAATAGTCCGGTAGTCACCATTGTGGTGTTTAAAAAAAATTACTACTCCAAGAATAAGAACATAATTATTTATTGACAAGACGAAAAACAACACAATACGAACAACATACGAAGAGTCGAAGTATAAATACTCGCTCCGCGTGTGCTATGCTACACGCATGCGCATTACAAAATTGCGCAATAGAGATTACGCATCCTCTGCTCTTGGCAAGGTGCCAAGATTTTCATAGCGTTCTCCACAGGATAAAACCTGTTCAAACTCAAACCGATTCAAAACTACTTTTCAAAATATTTAAAAATATTTCAAATAGATCGTTTGCAAACCTCACAAAATTTACATAATCTCGACAACAAAGCTATTACGCAACCAAACGAACAAAGTGAAACATTTGAAAAATTTTTCAGTCATGCAATCTCGATCACGAGAACCAATCCCTCTTGATTACGGAGGACAAGGAGATACGAAAATGAATCGTGATTTCTCTCCCGAACTAAAAAAATCGACCAGAAAAGCAAAAATTTCAACCCCAGGAGGACAATTTCTGCAATCCTTTTAAAAAATTTGAGTGAAATATCTCTTTCCAAGTTATTAAATAGTTTCAATCATGTTGGTTTCAATGAGACAGTTGGAAAACAACTATCATCGTCCCCCTATTCACAAAACTAATAAACCTAAAGAAAAAATTAAATCATACCGACCAATTGGTCTAACTTCAGTTCCCGCAAAAATCTTCGAAAACATGCTACTACAACTCCTTATTGAAAACAATCCTTAAAGAACCACTTGAAAATTCTCATCTCGGATTCTTACCCTTCAGAGACACTCAGTCACCTATTTTTCAAGTTTATGAAGAAATTCAGAAAGTAATCGGAAAAAAGAATTTATTATAGGAATATCATTAGATATTCACGAGCATATGATTCTATTTGGATCGACGGTCTCAGAAAAATGTCTTAAAAATAACATCAAAGGTCGAGCAGCTCAATGGATCCATAATTTTCTTAAAGAAAGAAATATAAAAGTCAAGTGAAGAAATTCAATTTGCACAGCCCACTCCCGCGACGAGGTTTTAGTACAAGGTGGTGTTATATCCGCTTTTCTTTTTACGATATATGTATATGAAAGATTTATACGAAACCAATCTTCACGGACTGAAAATTATCATTTATGCAGACGACGCTTTTATTATTTGTACTGGATCCAACCTTAAAAATATTTATATCAAACTCCAAAACACACTTGACAAAATTTCTAAATGGTGTAATTCTTGGAAATTAGAAATCCGTCCGGACAAATGTCGTTCTATCAACCTTTCTCGTAAAAGGGAGATACTAAACTATTTCTTAACAATCGGAAGCAAACACATTCCTTGGACAAACCAACTGAAATTTCTTGGTGCTATATTCTCTAAAACAGGATAATTCGAACCACACTTCAATTACATTAGTTCTAGTCTTCAAAAGAATTAATTTATTAAAAGCGCTTTCTAACAAGTTATGGAGCAAGATCCAACCATCTACATCAATTGGTTCAATCTTGCATCCAAAGCCTTTTTGACTACGGAAACATCACTCACTACGCCAGCAAATCCCAAAAACAAATTTTAGAAATAGCTTACAATTCAGCTTTAAGAATCGCTCTTGGTTTACTAAGATGGACTCCTTTACTCGCTCTCAGGAAAATATCAAATGAATCAAACTTGTCAAAAAGAATCACTAGATTGAATGTCAACTTTTGGATCCGACATATCAGTATCAATGAAATTTCTCCTCATAATACCACCATCGCAAAATTCAAAAACGAACAAACTAAAGATCAAAGTGACCCTTATTTTCAACACAGAAACGTTTAAAAATTTTGACATTAATCCCAATAACATTATAGAATTTATTTTTCCAACTAATCTTGAATACTACGACATCCAGATTAAAATCTGATTATGATTTCCAAAATAATCTTATTCCAGAAACAATCCACTTTTCCAAGAATTCAGACAGAACACTTAATGATTATCATATAATTACCACAGATGCTTCAAAATCGGTTGCATTCACTTCAATTGCTGGTTGGTCAGAAGAAAGTTTCTTTAGTTTCAGAATTAATAACATTAAACTAATACCATTTTCACTGCAGAAGCTTTAGCAATTTGTCAAGCAATAGACGACTTAACCCGTTACCACCGAGATAACAAGGCCTGACCGCTGCCGTCATGGCGTCTCCCTTGTAGTCATACGTGCGATACGAACGACCACCGCCGTATTGGAATATTCAAAGCCTATTACAGTGAAATCTGTCTACAACGATACATAATATATTCTATATTCGTCGAGACCACAGGAAAATATTGTTATACGTTATTGCAAATTATTACAGCAGTTTGTAAATATGGTTTTTCCCTAGTCAAAACTATGATAATCTCAGAATGAAACTTCCACACCCTTGCTTCTTTCTTCCTTATTTACTAACGATAACAGAGTGTGCGTAAATAGTAAAAGCAATAACTTATTAAAAAACCAGCCAAAATTATATCGTAAATTCAATTAAAAAATAGTGAAGAACTCGCTTATGACTTTTATTAACTAAAATACACACGTCAATCAAGCTTAGTACCGCCCAATATCATAGTTTCTCAAATGCGACCATAAATAAAAAAAGAAAAGAAAACCCTTTCTCATAGTCTAAAGAAATCCAATTAATGTTTTCTTCATGATTAAATTTGTAAAAATGGGAAATCAAAGCAATTGAACTGTAAAAGCAATTGAAGCGATTATTACCATAGTTGGCTGAAGAATTTTTCATTTATAAAATTCAAACAATTTTTATAACTTCCAAATTATTAACGTGACAGGGTGTTTTGATTTGATTGTTATCTACAGAAATTTCTTGGCCATATAAATGTTTCCATTTTCAGATTTGAATGTATTACAACAGTGTAATTTGTTGCAGGTCCTGGATTAAAACAAATTTTGAAAAAAGTAACTTTTGACTCCTCAATTAGCTTAAACCAATTTTGTTTATGGGGTAATGAATCCAGAATTCCTAGTAGCCTATTAAAATTTTGAAAAGAAATAGATTCATGATGAGCAATGAACTCAGATTTGCTTTCATTGATAGCTCTCAATAAATTGGATTCCTCATTTTCACGAATTTTATCTTCCCTGCTTTTACGAACGGTGGGACAAGTTTTCGAGAGATATTTAGGGCAATTCGGAAATATACTTGGTATAGCACAAACTTTTAAACGGAGACGTTTCATGGAAAAGGTAGAACACTTACCAGTTTTTTTGTTGAATTTCGATACATTCCGGACGATGCCATCGTTTTGAAAATGAAGTTCGCAGACTTTGCTGTGTTTTGATGGTGTAAAGTCGGCTCGTGGAATCGCCCTGAGCCATCTTTTTCTAATATTTTTATCCTCTGGAAAGGAGAAAACCGCCACTTTTGGTGCATCACCATATCTATAATTTCCAGAGCAAGTAGATACACAGCATCTAAAGGGCATTTTGGATGGCCTCGTGGTTAAGCCTATAGAAATCGGTCTGGACACACGTTAAACGTGTTATTTGACCGAAAGCCTTTAACACCTTGACATGTGTTAATGGCTTGTTCCACAAATGTTATATAGCAATATTTAACTGCAGCTGCACTTACTTTCCGGTAAAATAGTATAAAAAACCCTAATTCCTTACGCTACATTAAAGGTAATCCATAAGTAGCCGACCATGTGGCGATGCTTGTTATGACTGTTGCGAATCGTTATACTTTTAATCGTACTCGTTATGATTATTTACTCAATAAATAGCAAGCTGCATCTGGCAACAGTAATAAATAAATATATGGAGAAAAAGATGGTTGTTTGTTTTTTATAACTAAGATTTAAGCGTATTCTTTGCATTGTTTAACTTGCAAATTTCGCCTCTTATTTTATAATGAGGTCTCGTTCGTAAAACGAAACATGGCGTCCGTGAATTAAAAGAAATTCTGCGACTTCGTTTGAAAATATTGTACTGTGAATACAACGATTAGTGTTCCTTCAAAGTTAAGCCTACTTTGGAATTTCATATGAAAATGGCCGAGGAGAAAAATGTTCCAAGTAACTTGGAAGATCTGAAGAAAGCAAGAACACAGCTACGTCGTACTTTTACTACAGCTTGCAATCAATTTGCGAAGTTAGAAGAATCCGAGAAAATTGAAAGTAAGGAAATTCTTACTATTTATAATAAGATAGTTGATAAATCGACTAGGTTGTTTGACTTGGACTCTCAAATAAGTCTGTTAACTGATATTTCTGAAGAAGAATTTGATTTAACTGAATCTTATAGAGATAAATTTATTGAAGTGAAAGTATTTTACGATTCTTATGTTCAGAAAGAATTAGTCGCCGAGTCATGCAATTTTCAGTCCCGAGTTGGAGCGAATTTAAAGCTGCCTAAGATAATTTTGAAAGAATATGAGGTTGTTCCAAAAACTTGGGTAGCATTTTGGGGACAGTTTTCTCGCATACACAAGGATGATGGCTTGAAAGAGGAAGATAAATTTCAATATTTGTTGGCGTCTGTTAAGCCAAATACGAAAGCGAGAGACATCGTTGAGAGCTATCCACCTTCCAAAGAAAACTATTTGAAAGTAATAGACCACTTGAAGTCTCGTTTTGGAAGGACAGATTTATTAATTGAAGTATATATTAGAGATCTTTTAGCTTTAGTGCTGAATCGCCAAAATGTCCGGCTTGCTGAACTTTATGACAAATTGGGTTCAAATCTGAGATCACTCGAAACATTGGGTGTGACTACAAAAAATTACGCAGCAATGTTGTACCCGGTGGTTGAATCGTGTTTACCCGTTGATGTTTTGAAGGCGTGGGACAGATACAGATTAAACGCCAAAATTGGCGAAGAAGATATGATAAACGTAACAAAAGAAAATTTATTGGAAGCGTTATTGGCCTTTTTATCTCATGAAGTGGAAGGTGAAGAACATAGGATTTTGGCGGAAAATGGTTTTGGAAGACAGAAATGCAAACGAGAAATAAATAAGCCTTTTCAACAAGACGAACCAACAGCAGCTGCTTTAATATCGTCGCTTCCTGATAAATCGTTTGGAAGGCCCGATTGTTTGTTTTGCCATAAGCCTCACAATAGTCAAGATTGTCGAAAGGCTTCTGCAATAAGTTTGGAAGAAAGGAAAAATGCGGTTAAACATGCAAAATGTTGTTTATTATGTTTCAAAAAAGGACATTTTTTCCGAGATTGTAGAAGCAAAGTAAGGTGTTTGCTGTGCAATCAACGACATTATGTGATAATGTGTCCAAATCTCAGCAGAGGATCCGTAAGTTCTCCTTCTAAAGAGCTTGAGCAAGAAGAAAAGGCCACAGCACTGCTTTCTTCCCAGTCTTCCCAACGAGAAGTTTATCTCAAGACTGTTATGTTAAGACTTCGTAATAATGACAAAGAGGTTTGTGTAAGATCTTTATTGGATGATGGATCGCACCGTTCATATATTGAAACTGGTTTAGTTAAAGAGTTAAATCTCCAATCTTCAGGTACGGAAATATTGTCACAAGGTTTATTTGGCGGAGGAACAACACCTGCTGCTAAACATGGAAAATATGAAGTAAATATAGAGGGTTTAGACGGAAAATGTTCGATACCAGTTTCATTCCTCGATCAGCCAAAGATTTGTACGTCATTGCCTAGAATTCAAGATGAAAACCTTATTTCCGAACTCTCTTCCCGGGGGATAGTCCTAACTGACGTAGGTAGAAATGCGCTGCCTATAAGAGTCCTACTTGGAGCGGATATCCTTGGTAGCATTTTAACAGGAAGAGTAGAGATTTTCAAGTCGGGGATTTCAGCTGTAGAAACCTTAGTTGGTTGGACCATCTTGGGTCTTGGCAAGAAAAAAGAAGTTTTTAGTATGGTATCGTTGGCTTTGAAGAACTTTGAATTGCGTAACATTTGGGATCTAGACGTTTTGGGCATAACTGATCCAACAGAAGTATATGAGAAGAAGCTGCTGGAAGAAGACACGTTGATCCATTTTCAAGAAACCCTGAAAGTTAACGATGAACAACGTTATGAAGTTACACTGCCTTGGTTGGTTGGACATCCTCCCTTGTACAACAATCGTGAAGTAGCCGCAGCCAGACTTCGTTCTGTTACGAAGCGTATAGTGCAAGAAGGCACATTCAACGCGTATAACGAAGTTTTCTTGAATTGGCAAAAGGAAGGAATTATTGAAGAGGCTGAGTTTTCAGAGGTGAAGAATTCAGCCTACTACTTACCACACAGACCGGTAATTAAGTTATCAAGCACTACAACGAAAATACGGCCTGTGTTTGATGGTTCATTCAAGACTAAGGGTGGTGCTTCATTAAATGATTGTTTGAGTACAGGACCAAGTTTGACACAACAAATTCATCCATTACTAAACAGATTCAGATGGGGTGCCAAGGGAGTAACAGCAGACATTAAACAAGCATTCTTGCAGATAAGTGTAAATCCAGTAGACAGAGATGTGTTACGATTCTTGTGGTGGAAGGATCCTGAATGCTCAACTATCGTCGAATATAGACACTGCCGCGTCGTTTTTGGGATAACTACATCTCCTTTCCTGCTGAATGCAACAATACTGCATCACCTTGGCCAGGAAAAATTTAAAGGTGAAGATATGGCTTTTACAAGGAGCAAATTGGAAGATGGGTTTTACGTGGATAACCTGATTACCAGTGTCAAAGATGAAGATCAGTTTCAAATTCTGAAGAGACAGGCAAATGAGATAATGACCGCTGGATGCTTTGATTTACGATGCTGGTTTTCTACAGGTAGTTCAGAAGATTCAATTCAGTCAGTATTAGGACTTAAGTGGAATTGTGAGACAGATGAAATGTCATGTGTTTCCCCCAAAACATCTGTCGACCTAAGTCTATCACCAACTAAAAGAATCTTACTTTCAATAGTAAACAGCGTATACGATCCAATAGGATTTTCTTGCCCTGCAATGCTGGTTCCAAAATTAATTCTGCAAGAAGCTTGGAGAAAGAAATTGAGTTGGGACGAAGAACTTCCTGAGGATCTTAAAGTGAGGTTTCATAGTTGGGCAAGACATCTTAGTCTGATTGAACAATGCTCTATTCCAAGAAGAATGTTTAGAGGAAAACTCGATGATGCAACTTTACACATTTTTTCAGATGCATCGGTGTTTGCTTATGCTTGTTGTGCATTCTTGCGATGTGAAGACCAAGGAGAAGTTTTCATAAATTTGGTGGCTGCAAAATCCAGAGTGATGCCAATGAACCGTCCAACGATTCCCAGAGCGGAATTATTAGGAGCTGCCATCGCTGCTCGGTTATATAAGTCTATTCAAGAATCTCTGAAGTTGCCTCTTAGGACATTTTTTTGGAGTGACTCCATGGTTGCGTTAGCATGGATTAAGAAACAAGAACCTTGGAATACCTTTGTCGGGAATAGAGTAAAGGAAATAAGAGAGCTGACGGATATCAACGCATGGAGACATATACCAGGAGAATTAAACCCTGCAGATTTACCATCTCGTTCCTGTAATTGGTCCGACCTTTTCAAACAGAAATGGTGGGAGGGCCCTTTGTGGTTACGAGAAGATGAAGAGTCATGGCCTGAAACGAGCTTGTCGTGTCCGGAGGAAGCGCTGGAAGAATGCAGGAAGATAGTGACGAGCGCAGCAAGTGTACAGAAAGAAGTTGTAAGTCAAAGATTCTTATATTTTTCGAAATACTCAATGATAGTACGGATGGTTGCGTGGATTCTCCGTTTCTGGGTCAACTCTCGTAAAGTTCAAGAGAAGATTGAAGGATCAGTGACCAGTGAAGAGTTTCAAAGTGCTGAACTATGTCTAATAAAGATGATTCAGAGCGAGTGGTCAGAGGAGAACAGGAAGAAGTATAAAACTTCAATGAAATTTTATGAAGACGAAGGTGTACTGAAGGTCAGAACTCGCCTTGTATTTGGTGAAGATAACGAGGACTTTCAATGCCCAATTGTTCTACCTGATCATCCAATAACTCGACGTTTAATTGAGTATACACATAAGACCCTAAATCATGCTGGTGTACAGACCATACTGGGACATTTGAGAGATAGATTTTGGATCCCCAGAGGACGGAGGATTATCAGGGAAGTGATTTCTAAGTGCATTCCCTGTAAGAGGCATTCCGTGAAACATGCGACAACAGAGTGTGCGCCGTTACCAGCCGATCGTATTCAGAGAGTTGCTGCCTTTCAAGTCGCCGGTGCAGATTTAGCTGGCCCAGTCTTTCTGCGAGGATGTATCAAAGCTTGGATCATATTGTTTACCTGTGCTGTGTATCGTGCCGTGCACCTTGAGTTGGTAACGTCTTTGTCAACTGATGCCTTTATTCAAGCTTTGCGAAGATTCATCGCTCGTAGAGGGAGATGCAGTGTTATTTATACAGACCAAGGAACAAATTTTCTAGGTACCGCAAGAGCACTTCAAAATTTGGACTGGGAAGCTATTCAAGCAGACTGTGCAGCACAACAAATAAAGTGGAATTTTAATCCTCCAAGTGCACCTTGGTACGGTGGATGGTGGGAGCGTCTCATTAGAGTTCTCAAGGATCTTTTGAAGAGGAACATCGGCAAAGCTAGTCTCAACTACGAAGAGATGCTTACTGTGTTGGCTGACTGCGAAAGTACCATCAACCAAAGACCTCTAACCTACACATCTGAGGATCCTGAAGAGCCAAAGCCTTTGACCCCTGCCCATTTTTTGCGTGAAGTTGGTCCACCATTACATCGTGACACAGTTGATCTAGATCTGATTGACAGCAACCATTTACGAAAGAGACTGTGCTACCTTCAAAAGGTTCGTGAGAGTTTCCGCAAGAGGTTCCAAAGAGAATATCTAGCTGCGTTGGTGAAAAATCCTGAAGATAAACAACGTTCCAAATTGAAGGCGGGTGATATCGTTCTTGTGGGATCTGATAATTCTAAGAGAATAGAGTGGCCCTTAGCACGGGTCGAGGAGTTGATCTCGGGCAAAGATGGAAAACGAAGAGTCGCTCGATTGAAACTGGCTCATACTACTCTTATTCGGCCTATTCAACGACTCTATCCTTTAGAAATACGGTCCGAGGATTTACCACCCATCACCGAAGCACGGATTTCTGATGTTTCTGGAGACAATACCCTACAGACTTCTGAAGTAAAGTGTACCCGAAGTGGTCGTCAAGTGAAGATGCCACAGAGACTAGACCTTTGACTAGAAAGAAACTTTATTGACTTTACTTTAGAGACTTTAAGTTATAATAATGTAAATTTTAAGCAATATTATAGATTTAAGTTTAAGTATTACTCTGCAATATTCTGTAATAGTAGTTTCTCATACCAGTTGTTGTAATATCACTTTAAGGTTGTTTTTCTCTCGCAAACATTTTCCCCTTTTGGTCTACTTTCATCAGTTCATTAAGTTTTGTCTTGATTAAAATCAATACAAAAGGTGGGAGTGTTGCGAATCGTTATACTTTTAATCGTACTCGTTATGATTATTTACTCAATAAATAGCAAGCTGCATCTGGCAACAGTAATAAATAAATATATGGAGAAAAAGATGGTTGTTTGTTTTTTATAACTAAGATTTAAGCGTATTCTTTGCATTGTTTAACTTGCAAATTTCGCCTCTTATTTTATAATGAGGTCTCGTTCGTAAAACGAAACAATGACTACTAGTAAGCGAGTCACGTGATTGAAACGTCACAGCGGTCTGGCTTTGCTATCTCGGTGGTAACGCTTAACCCCGAACAAAAAATACGCGATTTTCTGATAGTAAATCTGTTCTAACAGCGTTGGCCCCAACATTAACATTAAATCTCCCAGAGTAATTGTTCGCTTAAGAAATAAATTAGTTAAGTCACAATTAAAATCAATCAACATAACTTTATTTTGGATACCAAGCCACCGGAACATAGATATTAATGAAAAAGCGGATAAACTTGCAAAAGCTGTCAATCATCAAGACATTTTTTTAGATTGGATATCTCCAGAAGATCTGACAAGACGAATAATTGAAATCGATAAACTAACTAAAGAATGAATAACAAACAATTATCACTTGACTACGAAATATTCCCGATTTACCAAATATTTACAAATGGCCAAACAGAAGAGATGTTTTATTAACAAGATAAAGGATTAAAATGTCAATCATACCCTCCTTATTATTCCAATTCAATCTAGAAGAATCAGCGAAATGTTCTACATGTAAAAAGGAAGATTCATTAGACCATGTTTTACTAGATTGCGCAAAATACAATAGGGCCGCGGTGGCCCGGTTGGAAGAGTAACGAACTAGCAACCGAAGGGTTGCGAGTTCGAATCCAGCCAAACACCGCCGTGTACAAAGGGGGCTGGTGCACGTTAAATCTGTCGTGGCCTCAAATGTCCTCACGTTGGCGTGGTGTGGAAGTTTGGAGAGTGGGGTGCCAGCTCAGGTGTTGCCTCGTCATCTGACCGTGGTTCAAAATTACGTGGTGTTGTCCTCGGATCTTTCCCTTTGGGATTGATCCCGGACCGTCACCAATAGCCCATTGTATTGCTCCAGTGTGACGTTAATTGAAATACAAAAAAAAAAAAAAAAATACAATAAAGAAGGAAAAAAATTTCCAATCCTTAAAACTCCAAACAGCATACTGATAACTTCTGCAATCTGATGACCCGAGCATTTGAAAACAAAGCAACAACTAAAGGGCTAATTCGATTTCTAATCTCTACGAACAAATTCTAAACTCAACAATTCCACTTTTCTGATTACCAATAAACAAAGGGCCGCGGTGCCCGGTTGGAAGAGTAACGGACCGAAGGGTTGCGAGTTCGAATCCAGCCAAACACCGTCGTGTACAAAGGGGGCTGGTGCACGTTAAATCTGTCGTGGCCTCAAATGTCCTCACGTTGGCGTGGTGTGGAAGTTTGGAGAGTGGGGTGCCAGCTCAGGTGTTGCCTCGTCATCTGACCGTGGTTCAAAATTACGTGGCGTTGTCCTCGGATCTTTCCCTTTGGGATTGATCCCGGACCGTCACCAATAGCCCATTGTGTTGCTCCAGTGTGACGTTAATTAAAATACCCCCCCAATAAACAAAATCAGACTCGAGCAATAGAGGTGAAGCTTGACAACATCGTAACCATAAACCTCAAAGGACTCGACAATCTTGAATCTGCCAAACAAACTTGTTCTTGCTCTGTTTATCCCACCAGGTCGTCTGTTTTTTTAAGGGGTGTTTGCAATAGTATAATTTTGGAGTTATGTCGGGATGTAATTCCTTGCATTTCGCAGTTATGTGTCCTGGAATCAATCGTAGTGAAATAAAGAAGCTTCAGGAGCAAGGGTTTTCCGTCGAAGAACTAGACGAAGAAGGTAATACTCCTTTGCATCTTGCTGTGCTTAACCCTGACTGTAGATTAGAGGTTCTTGACCAACTTCTGAAATATGACATCGATATTGAAAAATATAATGGTGATTGGAATACAGCTCTTCATCTTGCTGTGAAAAGTAATTGTAATGTGAGAGTAATACGGAAATTATTACAATATGGTGCTAGTGTCCACACTATTAACAGGGATGCCGACACTCCTCTACACATTGCTGTTAGACAGCAGGATTCCAAGTTGGAGGTAATAAAAGTTCTTTTGAAATATGGAGCTGATGTAAATAAACAGAATGAAAAACACGAAACTCCACTTCATATTGTGGCAAAAAAACATAGATGCAAGTCAGACATACAAGAATCACAGCCCATGCAGCATAGACAGCACGTTTGCGATCTGGAAGCAATGAAAGAACTGTTGAAGAATGGGGCAGATCTCCAAGCTGAGACAAGAAAATGTGCTTATCCCCTGAGTTGTGCCTTTGGGAGAGCTCTTAATCATGCCAGCTGCAATATTCCTTGCATTAATTTGTTGATAAAATATGCAGTGCTTAGATATTACCCCCAAAATTATTTAAGGGCAATACACCATGCTTCATTTAAAGGACGGCTCAGGAAGGCATCGAGATCTGTAGAAGATTTTGTTAGAAATTGTGTAAGGGAGGTAGAACATATGAAGCGTTGCAAAATTACTCCAGAACTTACTTTATTTGATTTTGTATCAAAAGGTAACATTGAAAGATCTCTGCGACAAAGGGATAAAGATATTGATGTTGCACAAAAAGTACTTAATATTCTGCTTGAAGGTATGTTTCCTATATATCATAATATCATCCTCATTAATATAGGAAGAAAACCATTGTTAAGAATCCTTTCTCAGCTTGACATCTATACAATTTCTGCACATTCTGAGGGTGAAAATTCAAGAACTATTTTACCATATGATAGTGTTTTTGAATGTGCTAATTATATCTGCCAGCAGGATCTAGTGAACTTAACTTTAGCATACATGCATTCGGAGCACTCTTAACGTTAAATTTTGTTCAAAAAAGAATTTGTGTCAACCCTTGCTAAGCCAAAAATCTATCCACAAGTCTTTCTAAATGCTGACAATTTTAAAATGTATTGTGAATGGTACATTGCATGGTTTTATAAACTTGTTTGTTTTTCAGTGATTTTACTTTATAACTAAATAATTTTATCAAAAATGTTCAACACTATGCATTCTCATACTTGAAGTTACTTCATATTGTGCAATAGATATGGTTTATTTTTTATTTCTCTTGTAAGTTGGTTATGGCAAAGTTCACAGGCATATATGGAGCATTTAGATAACACTGACCTTAAAATCTAGTGTAATTTTACAAGTGACCAGCTTATTGCTTGATGTTTCAAAGTTTTCACACTTCAAATATGTCAGAAAAACTATTATGATAAAGTTGAAATATTTAAGTTAATTTTCAATGGTTTGTAATTCACATTTCATAACTTTTCAGGGCATAGATTTTTACTTGAATATTATAAGGGTTGAAATTTTATTAGTAATGCATCTGGAATTAAGATTTAATTTTATGCTAGTTATGTCATGTTGGTTGGATACTTACATATTGTCAGTAATGGTAATTAATTAATATTATATTGAAGCAGGTTGGTAGGTATTTTAATTAACGTCACACTGGAGCAACACAATGGTCTATTGGCGATGGTCCAGGATCAAACCTGCAGGGAAAGATCTGTGGACAGTGCCAAGTAATTTTGAACCATGGTCAGATGAGGTGAACACCCGAGCTGGCACCCCACTCTTCAAACTTCCACACCAGGTCAACATGAAGGTATTTGATGCCACTACAGATTTAATGTACACCAGTCCCTGTGTACATTCTGGTCTGGTTGGACTGAGTATCAAACTCGAAACCTGATTGATAATCCATTGCTCTTCCAACCAAGCTGCCCTAACATTGTCAGATTACAAGTGAAATACAATCAAACAATTCTGAGAAAACTACTCACTTAGGGTTTCAAGAAATCGCGAACTTACCAGTCTAAAGATCACCACATTCTGGTCTAAAACAAATTCTTATCTTCGAAATTTGACTTAATATTTCACTTGTAAGCTGATATATTTCATTGTCAAATGACTGCACTAAAAAATTTCAACCTTCAGACTGGTGTTATTGGGGAAAGCTGTTTATTGAATATTTTTAATGGATTATTTGTTGAATTTGAATTGTCCAAGAAACATGCTGTGAATGTCATATTTATTTCATTAAAAATTTTTTAACACCGAAAGTTATTTCATACATAATCTGCATATATTTATAGAAAGTTCCAACTTTTCACTCTCGTGAAATTGTCTCTTAAGGACAATCCTAATTACATTTCCAGAGTGTGCATTAGAAACTTAATAAATTTAAGTGATTATTTTTTTAAGATGACTAAAAAATTAAAGTATGATTGAGTTGTGTAACACTGCTTTACTTAAACTCCTATTTACACATAATCTGAAGGAAAAAGAAAACTAATGAATTGGGGTCGTTTCCTGGGTTTTAAATATTTTCTCAATACTTTACCCCTAAAAGAATTCTAGGTAGCATGTGAATCCTGAACTTTATGCAATTAATCATTTTTAAACTTAACTAATTCTAAAAATCACTTGAACCTTAAATTAAAAAAATGATTTGTGGAAGAGAATAACAAATTGGTATGCTCAAAAAAGCTTTTTATTCATCAAAAAATAATGAGGTCACATGTTCACAGTACATATACAAATTTACAATTTGAACAAAGTACACACAACACTGGTTACTCACTAAAGCTTTTCTTATTGGAAATTGATTTCAAATATTAGAAATATGTGTATATAAACATAATTTTTTTTTAAATCAGCTCACTGAGATCAAAAAGCTACAATAAAGGTAATTTATACATGCATAACAGTTTGATATTTGCTAATACTGGTTGTTTTACTATAATACTTTGTATTTTATAATCCCTTAAGGATTGCTATATTGACCTCATGGTCCCTTTTATAATTTTAGGCAATGCCTATTCATGAAACAATATTTGTTTTAGAGCTTCAAATAGCAAGTCACATAATTGAGATGCTTTTTAAAAGCTGTTATACTCCAGAAATAAAACTTTAAACAGTACAAAATGGTAAATGTTTTATGAATGTAGTTTGGCTTTGAGAAAATAACCACTTTTAAATCTCAATATATAGAAGTCATCAAACTATTCGGAACCAAAGAAACAAAATTCCTTCAATTGTTATTAGATTAAATGTTTTGAATGAATTTTGATTATGTATTTACAAATTTTAAATTTAACAGCAATACTAGTCGAGAAGGAAAAAAGATCAACTTTAAATATGAAAAGTAATAAATATAATGGATCAAATGGACATAAAGTGAAACTAAGGATGGCTATGATGATACATCTCATTTGCTACTAGTTGGGAGACGGTGAAAGCCAAGTGAAGAAAATGCCATAGGCTGATATATAATTCTAACTTTAAATGTATTTTGATTTGAATAAATTTCATTTTAATTAAATTTTAATTCAGTAACCCCCAATATATTGCATATTCGGTTATATAAATCTTTTTAACTTGTTCCCAATGACTATTTTGTAAACACCAAAAGAAATATCAATCTTTATAATTGGTAATTCAAAGGTCACTTGTTTCAAGCAGTTATAACCTTTTCCTTTGATATGGTACAATATCAGCTCCCACTATGTGAAATTTCATAGGGCATCCAACATTGTCGCGTTAGGGGAGGATTGAGATCCTTAATCCCAAAAGGAAAGTTAGTGAATCGTAAATTACATCTATTTGAAGTGGCTTTTAAGATCGCCATCACTGCTTTGGGTCAAAAATGTACTATTACCATGAAAAAAATGCAAACACTAACCTTGGCAGCAAAGAGTTCATTGATAATTTTTTCTCAATTGATTTTTTAATTTCCACCTATATCAAGGACCCAATGTCATTGTTCATGTAAATTACAGGCGAAGTGAAAGATAGAACGGAGAGTCAAAGACAGGGTCTGGAATATTCTTGAGTGAACAATTGGCTTCTAATAGATGATCAGTTCATATTCAAAACCTCTTCTGACTGGTGGCCAAAATATTTACGGGACAGCATGTATCCCAGCCGCATGAAATAGCTAAATTAAAATGGCAAATAAGATCTTTTTCAAGTTTGATAGAATCTACATAATTAAAAAATGTAATTAGTACCTCTACATTTCCAATTAAGATTTTCTTGTCCTCCAAATGAAATATAGAGGGGTTACTTTAATACTAGAAAGACCGACAGAGCCTGGTGGTCCCCGTGCTCTTTGCCAGCATGTTAACTTCCTTACCAAGGAATCAAATTGTCTGCTATTCTAGGACTATTTGGTCTACACTTATGAATTTGATCATTTAGGCATGGCTGCCAGAGAACTGGATACATGGGAGTGGGCGTTTGTAGTATTTTGCAATGCTGCTGCAAAATTCTAATCTGTGGGGCTATTATGACCTTTCAATGACATTAAAAGTAGTTTGACCTTGTTTTACCCTCTTTACATTGTTTCAAATATTTTGTTCCCCTCGCTAGCTGTAAACACTTTTGGCAACAGACTGTCGGCTGACTAGTAATTCTTTTACTATAAGTTTAGAATGTCTAATACCTTACATGATGCATTGAATAGAGGGACATGGTTAGTATCTTTCCTGATAGAGAAGATGGCTTGAAGACATAGTCTCACTCATGAAGAGATTTTGAAAGGATTGGATGAAACAGATTTGAGAAATAGTGAAAGTAGCTATTCTGAAAATGAATATTTTCTTTGTAAAGACAGGAAAAGTACCAGTTTTAATGATGAATAAGAGCTAAAACTAGTTTTTAGCCTCTCATGTACGAATAAGCCACAAACCATGGACATGGCTGCACCAGAGATGGTCAGATCCAAAGATAAGTAGATAAAGTAGTGTTGACAAGACCAAATATAATGTCAATTCGAGAAAAATAATTCATCATTGGCTTAGGCATGTGTCTTTACAATATTTTAGATTTGTGGTAAATTTCTTGTATTCTATAGAGGTGAAGGGGAAGCAAATACTTAGCCAGAGAAATTTCATCCTCACGCTATGTGCAGAGCTTCTAACTCAAAATCTGGCACATAAGAATAATAATGCAAAAGGTTTCAGCATAAATGAGATCAGAAAAGATCGAAATGCATGGTGCAAAGATCTTGCTAACAAAATCAAAAAATTAATGTCTGGATTGCAAAAAAATATACAGAAAATGTGCCTTGTGAGATGTACTGATTGCTTCAACGAATGTAAAAACTAAAATTAAATAAAACAGGTTAATATGATATAAATTTTGAATTTGAATACTAATATATCACATCTGTTACCTAAATCGATCTGTCTTAATTTAATCCAGCACTCTAAGAACATGAGGCCACACTGGCCCCTTCTATCTTTCTAGGTATAAGGCAACTTCCCTCATCTTTCTTGTGTTAAAAATTACTAGAGATGGGCTTATCAACAGTTAATAACTTATCAAATACACATTAACAATATAGTTATTGTAAAATAGGTTTTGCCCATGTCTAAAAGTTACTATTTAAGAAAAAATAAATCAGATCACTTAAAATTTCACTCATAAATGCAAAATGCACATACTGGTTTTTAACAGTAAAAACGAACACATCAAGTTATTTAAGGGAAACAATATATTCTTGGTGTTTTTTTCTTGTAAAGGGTAAAACTGAAATATGTAATACAAATTCAATTTACAAAGCTGACCATCTCTTAATAACAAACATGTTCTTATTTCTTTAGAAGAAACATACCTAAGCATTCATGAGTTTAAGATTAGAAAAAATGTGGATCTAAAGGTTATAAAATACTACACTACGTTATTCTTTAATTAGCGTGGAAATGTAGTTACACATAATAGCATGAAAGGGAAAATTAACTAATAAATATTTTATTTATAGACACTTGAATCTAAGTTTCAAAATGCCAAACATCATATTTAGTCAAAGCATTTGACTACTAAAAATAGTGTTTTTATTCAAAAATATGCATAGTATAACTTGTCAACAAACTAATGCATTTTTGGGAACTAAAACATAACATGCTTTGATAAAAAATTCTCATTCTAAATAGTTCAAAATGTTTACTATTTCTTTTCAAATAGTTTTTATTACAATCATGAAATATATTTACTCCTTGTTGAATGCTAACTCAGCAATCTTACTCATGAAAATATTATAATTTGAGGGAAATCAATATTGCATACAATTTATGTTACTTTAAAAACACTTGATTAGAACGCCTCATCTCTCAGTGGAATAACAAGCAAAACATCTATTTTAACAAAAACCCTTTTATAGTGTTTTATAAGATCTATGACAAACAATTCCCTCTAACATTCAATTCAAATGACAATTATTAGCCCAAATAAGGATTGTTGCACTGAAATAAAAATAATTGAAATAAACCAGACTAAAATTCCAGTTCTAAACATTTATAAACCTCAATGTCAAAAACTTGAAAATCACAGAAAGCAACAATAAGTTCCCAGTCAACGAATAGTGTTAATAAGTTTTAAACGTTTCTCAAAATTTGGCAAGATATTAAACACAAAAGGCCTACAATAATACTCCTTTATAATGAATAAGCAATGTGAAAATGTCTAAATACAGAGCAGAAAAATATGGGATAAGTTTCACTTGAGAAATCTGAGGAAAAACCAATATATAAAAACAATTTTCTAGATATTAAGAAACCAGTTCTTCATTAAGAAATTAATAAGATCTTATGCAGAAAAAATTTGCTTATTAAAATATGCATAAGCATGATATTAAAATTAAGTTACAAAGCTTGTAACTTAATTTTAATATCATGCTTACACTAAGCTTATGTGAGTGAATTCTTAATACAAAACCCCCCTATAATCTAATATCATATGTGAGTGAACAGAGATTATATAAATGTATAACAATTTAATTCATAATGAAATGTTATTATGCAATGCTCTATTTAGATTATTTCAGTTTTACAAACTGCTTTAATTCAGGGTTTTATAAATTATTAAAAATGCAATGAATTATATTATTTTGTATAGTAATATCAAATATAAATTTAAGTGATAGCAAGTTTTTATACCTTTAAAACTCGAATGATTAACAAAAAGTAATCAAACGACAATAAAACCATAATTTTCATCAATGAAAAGAATACTTAACAGATAATTAAAACACAATTTAGATGAACTGATGAGATAATTGGAAACTTCAATACATATTAATTATTCATATCAATGTATAACACTCACTCCTAAAACAAAGCTGCCAACATCTTGATAATAAACAAAAGTTCAAATTATGATAAATTAAGAACCACATATAAAAAATACTTAATTGTTAATTAAAAAATCAACTTTTAAAATGACTAAACATAAATAAGTTTAAATAAAAGCTACATAAATATTAATAGTTTACCTGTAAAATGGTATCTTTGGCCACAAAAAGAATCTATCAAGGATTCTTTGATTAGAAAATACAATACATACCAAAATAAGCTCAAATAAACAATGAGCATACGTGAAACAAAAAGTTACGAGAGAAAGAAATATGTGAAATGCTTAACTATGCATTTCATAAATAAAAAGCACAGAAAATGCTACACAGTAACATAAAATAATTTTTTCTTCATAGCAACTTTTTAAATGACCAGTTAATGTAAATGTAAAACTTTTACACGAGAACATAACATTTTGAGATAACATTGAATTAATCAAATATCATTCTTTGATAATTTCTACTTTAATGTAATAAATCTACTACTTTAATGTAATAAATTTGATAATCACTTTAATGTAATAAAAGTTTAAAAAATATAAATTTCTTATTCAAAATGGAATATTAACAATAATGCAAACAATGACTTATCAAAGAAACAAAACAATTAACATGTTATTCAAAATTGTTTAGAAAAATGTCTAGAAAATTTAACTAACAATACTTAGAATATCGATAACTTAAGAAATCAACTGAATAAATTTGATCTAAAAAGGGATGACATGTTAGATGTAAAATTGATTAGATTAATCATTTGGAATTTCTGATATAAATAAGTTATATAACTTGAGTAAATTTTTGTGATTTGAATCGAAAACATACAAACTTTTCCTGAATCTGCTGGCAAAGAAAAACAAAGAGGGAATAAAAAATCAGTTTCTTTTGATTAATCAATTCCTTTGAAGTTTTTGATTTTCAATTAAAATTGGCAAAATATTAAGTCCCCAATCTTTAATTCATTGAATTTTAATTGCTATAACATAAAAATATGAAGTACATATTTTACAAACAGAAGACAAAACTTAAAAAAATTTAGTTAGAACAATTGACAAGAACATTTAATAGCAACAAATGTAATATTTTAATTTTGTAGTCGAGGTACTTTATAAGGAAAAGCAAAGATAACCTAATAATTGTTGGTCATATGATGCTCATCCATATTAAAAATTGCTCTTCAAAGTCATTGATAAAAAATTAAAGTGATACAGGAAATAATCTTGCGATTTAGGTTAGACGCTTTAACACTAGAAAGATGGATAGGGCCTGTGTGACCTTCACCCTGTTTACCTACATGCCCTTACAAATGTATTGAATATGCTATTTTATGAGTTAATTATTTGGTCCATGCTTATCATGTATTTGATTATTTTGGCCTGGCTGCCATAGAACGGAGATGTGGATACCTAGAAAATGGTGGGACCTTCAAGTTATTTCGCAATACTCTGAAATTCCTCCTGTTTGGTAGCGAAAATCACCTTGCAATGGCATTCAAAGTAGTTTTACCTTGTTTCCCCATACATCCTGTTTGCAAATGTTACGTTCCCTCTCCCAAGCAGGGCAGGTCTTAGGAATTGTGGGGCCCAATTTGATCAATCCCGTAGGCCCCCTAAAATGTCAATAAATTATAAACATTACACTTTTGGTCCAAAATTGCAGTTTAATTTTTGATCTTTATTGCAATTTTGTACAATTTACAATATTGTTCTTTATTCAATAACATTTAATTTTTTTGATTTGTGCCTTATTCACCTTCTGAAAGATATAATCAAACTCACAAACAAAAACTTTTAATGAATATGTGCGTGTTAAATGTCTACTTAAACTCAAGATCAAACGATTTAGTGATAAATCGTTGCTTCCATTTTCCTGATTTTATTCATAACAGGGTCCCTGAGAGAGTGCAAGGCCCGAGGAATTGGCTTAAGGCTGGCCCTGTTCCCCAGTTACGAATGGGTTTGGGGACAGACTGTCAGCTGACTAGTAATTCTTCCAAATATTTGGAATGTCTGATGCCTTACACACAGCATAGGAACCTGAGGCAAGTTTCTTTTCTGATACAGAATAGAGAAGATAGCTTATAGAGACATAATTGCACTCGTGAAGAGATTTTGAAAGCTCCTGAATCTGCAATGTGGAATCAACTTCATCAAAAACAGCATTACAAACCTGGTGAGCATCTCACAGTAGACGGGCAATTGTTGCCAACTAAGGCAAGATGTCCTTTCACCCAAAATATACTGAGAAAATGCAGCTAATTCAAAGGTTTTGATATAAGCAGATATAAAGGAAAAGATTATTAGAAAAAATCAGAATGCAGGATGCAAAAATTTTGCAAAACAAATATCTTAAAAAAGCAGTAAGTAGAAGATATGCTGAGATGACATTGTATCAACAAATGTAAATAAAATTGAATAAAAATAGGCCAGTGTTATACTTTTTACTATATATATTCTGCTCCTTTACCCAAACTTCTACTAAATTGGGAGAACAGAGATGCAAGTGTCACGTGGTCAGAGAGAAGTGACCATGTGAAGCTGTGAGGGGTTTCACTTTTGGGTGGTCGGAGTGGAAGAAAGGTCAGACAGGGACAGGGAACCAAAGAGCGAGGAAGATGTTGGGTCTTTGCAGACTGATTGTACTTAATGAGGCTCTTCCCTGAGACAAGATTGTTACTTGTTGTTTATTTAATAAACATTTTGTTCAGTTTTAAGTGTGCTTTCTTTTGCCAAAAAGAACCACATGAGGAACATTATAATATATATTCTGATATAATTCTTTCTATATAAACAATAACGTTTCCTGATCAAGCACTCTGTAAGAACCAAACACTAGCCCCCATCTTTTTAGGTATAAGACAACTTCCCGTCTTTCTAGTGTTAATATACATGATAACACAGCGAATTTTCAGATTGTTATGAGTTAGCAGTACAAACAATTTTAATTAGAAAATGTTCAAATTACTTATAAATGTTGGCTATTTATAATTTATTTTATAAGGGATGTATGCACATAAAAATAAAAAAATCAATCTTCATTATGAAAATCTGGACTAATTAGACACAGCAAAATGACACAGGCAGACATTGCAAAATGTTTTACTGTGCCTGGTTAGTCCAAGATAATTTCAATTTCTAAACAAACTTTTTCCAAGTTCTAACATGGGATGACTTACATTACTATCTGTTATGTTAGAGATTCTTTTTCTGGTTGAATAAATGCTTCTTTAGTAAACCGTGCATGAAATGAATTCTGAATTTTATGAAAGTGCTCTCATTTTGTCACTTTGCAGGTGCTTCTTTTCTAACTGGACGTTTCTAATAGAGCACTTGTAAAAAAAACCCGGCTTAATTTAAAATTTCTGTCAAATACACTCATTGTAAAGTCAAAGACATCCGTTCTTGCTAATCACAAAAGAAAAAAAATTGTAAGATTTTTGCAACATTCCAAAATGATATTTACACAAAACAGTGCCAATATACACAAAAATGAGCAATTAACTTTTTAAGAGGTATATTTGCAAGTTTTCCTTGAAAATTAGTGGAAAAAAGGTTTTTACGATAATCCAGTAACCACTGCTTCCAATGTTTTCTATCAGGTTTACCATGGATTGGCTCGAAAACTTTGAAATTGACATAACTTGAAAATGTTTCCACTAAAGAAAAATTTGAATATTATTTCTGCCCAAAAAACTAAAATGTTTTTTATGAAGACTTCAGGAAAGGTTGGCAGGTATGCAATATCTTTCCTTCATGGACTGCCAAGACTTGGCACCAAATGATAAATTTCGTGTCATTTGAAAATTTTCCACCTTGAAAAGAAACACCAGGAAGATATTTTTTGTCCTGAATATCGGAAAAAATGTGGATTTCTGGAAGACTTCCAGAAAATCTGGAAAAGGCAGATATCCATATCCAACTATTTATAATTTCAAGACTTTGTGAACAAGTAAATAACAAGAGCTCGAAATATATTAGCTTTCAATAACATTTTGATAACTGCATTACATTTGTTGCCATTGAATGGTCCCATGCACAAAATATGTAAAACAATAAAAACAGACTAGATTCCAAGATGCAAAATTTAACAAAATGATTTCTGTACAATATGGCACACTGGGAAGATAAAATGAGGGAATTTTAAATCATTCATTCCCTTAAAAAGCTATGTAAACTGAAAGTTATGACATTTGAATATCAATAGAAGCTTGATCTAGTAATAGCATTTCATTGGGTAATCAATGAATTTGTTTTTTAGTAATAGCACTGCCATTTGATTTGAATTCTGAAACATCTACAGAAGAGTTTGTTAGGCGAGACATCATAATCGATCTCACTTCTTCTGTAAGTGATGGTACATCATTTGATGTTAGATGGTCTGTCTTGATAGAAGGTAAAACTGTGACAGTGATTGTACCTGAAAATGAACGACCCCAAAATAAAAATTTTAAACAATGTTTAAAATATACTTATGAAGTTATCGACTTTTATTTAAAATTGCTGTATTGTGTTGATTTACTTGAAGTACACATTACAACTGATAAATCTCAAATGTTCATATTTTCATCGATATGTACCACAATAAGATGTATCTTTCCCATACCACATGAGTTTATAAGTATAGTACGTATTCATAGCTTTTTAACAATAAATTCAGATGTGACCTCCATCAATTTAAATTTCACTGTAGGAGGTTGGTTAAAGTTTGGCTAAAAACAAGACAGGTAAATGTGAAGTAATGGGCATACCCATGCAAAGGAAGTTTAACTGACATCGAAGAGAAATACATCCAGGGAGGAATGGAACCTATGCCGCCTACAACTTGCTAAAGCAATTGGCAAAACCTTAGAGCCATGGTGGCGCCTCATGGTAGGAGGAAACAATGTTCTTTCAGTCATAAGCAGAGGTTGAAACCAATAATTTTAAATTTAAAAATCAAACAACGGTACCATAAGATTCAATATTTTTGGCTAAATGAAAGTTTATCTTGATATTTATCTGGCTTGGAATAATGTATTTTTTCATTTCAAAATATTGTCCTGATTATGGAGAAAAAGTACTCCAAGAAAATATTCAATTTTCAATAAAAAGTTTCAAAAGTATGTTTTACTTACAAAATTAGGCTTTACCAGTAAAATTATTTGTTGAAAGTAAAAAAAAGGCCATATACTGCTAATAAGCTATTAACCAGCATATAAAGAGTTTGAACATTAAAAGACCCAATTTTGAAATAGATAATTTGACAAATAAAAAGGTTTAAAGTATTCAAATATTGACATTTATTTTAAAGTAATTGTTTTTACTTACAACTAAAGCTTTAATGAAAATGGTACTTTATTTTGACTTGTTTTAATAAAATCAAACTTATTTCTTAAACCTGTAATTATTGCATTGTATATAATACAAATAAATCTGAATATTGCTTTTTAAATAAACAATTTTATTACCTTATAAAGAATATAAAAGACTTACCTCTGTCAAATATTTTTTTTCCAATATTATAGAAATCAGTATACTGGGAGAAAACTATTGGAACAATAGGAATCTGTATAAAACAAGATCTGGTATTAATTTATAAGTATGTACATTAAGCACATAATAAATCTGATGAAAAATCACATTGATTGAAAACATTAGAAAGCAAAGTCCAAATTGTAATTTTTTTTATTAAAAATGACAGAAATGAGAAAAACAAAATGAAAAATTCTTTGAAATTATGAAAAAATGCCCTATACAATCTAAAATCCAGGACCTAGTTTTAACAATACTTTAAATTTTAATCATTCAAATAATCCTTCTATATAAATTTTTTAAACCAGGAAACAAATTATTACATGCCCATAGACTGAATGCTTTATTTACAATATTTTGGTATAAAATGTAAACATTTAAATCCACAAACATGTTTTAACTGGTGGATTACAACCTTATATAGGGTGATTTGAAATTCCATGTCAAAGGTTAAAGGGTGCAGAGTGCATCAAAAGAAAACAATTTTTTTTTTCAAAATGTATCTGCAACTGTTGTGTGAGGAAATGTGGAAATATCTGGCACATTTGCCAAATCATTCTTTTTTTATAAACTTCATTAGAAAGGTGGATGAATTTTGCATGTGATGGAGCATCACAAATTATGAGATGACTGACATGCATCTAACCGTATGTAACTGCCTATGAAAAGCACTAGGTTTTTATGGAGCAAGGGCCATACTATGTAAAACACAAGACAGTCAACATCAAGTAATGGACATACACACAAGAAAAGTTTTACTAACACAGAAGAGAAATACAACCAGAGAGGAATCGAACCTGCGTCAATGGAATTGGAAGAGCAGCTGAATGATTCTAAAGTGAAAGCTTCCCCAATATGTAAGTGCCAAATTGTCAAACCTTTGAGAGTTTGAGAAAAATGTAAGTATAAATGGAATGGATGCAATTATTGCTTGTGAAAAACTCTCTTTACAATGGATTAGCACACCTAGGCTATAAGTAACAGCTTATGTGCTTGTGCTAAGATTTCCTTGAACCTCACATAGAATGTCTTCTATTTCTGGAGTGCTCAAATCTCTCGGCAAACCTGCATCATACATGCTGATATGAAAAGTTCTGGTTTCACACAGCTGGTGGAGCTAACACTAAAATGTTTGATGATTCCTCACTCCCTTGTCGGGGAAGTGTTTATGGTACAATCTTTGAGCAGCTCTTCCATTTCCATTGGCAGCCCCATATGCTAGATGCATGTCAGCCATATTGGAATTCGTGTTATGCTTCTTCACATGAGAAATCTGCTTTGCTAATGAAGCTGAAAAAAGAATGATTTGCACATGTGACAGAGCCCTCTAGCACCTATGCTTAACAGTTGCACATACATTCTTTATAAAAATTATTTTGATGCATCCTACAACTCTTTAACAAAGTTCTGAACTGCCCCAAACTCCTTTATCGACAGTCCTGGACTGGCAGTTGCTGTTCCATCTAATGATGCAGCTCGTTATGTGAGTTGCCACTTTGTGGTTTCTTGGGGAATGGTAAGAGGTCAAAGGTCGTTTATTCACACTTGATAATGATGCACTGCTGTTGCTCAGGGATAGCTTTAATGGATCACTCGGAGAACGAGATGTTCAGCTATTAGTATTTGGAGAAGACATTTTAAGCGTGGAAGTACCAATTCTGAAATCATTTCTGAGGCAGTACTAATATGAATTTGTTATTTATTCATTAGTAAGAATGATAGGAAAACAAACTTTAAGACCAACATTTATAATTCAAATTTTAGGAAACACGTTTGCTAGAAACTTGGCTGTATTTTGCATAGGTTTTTATACCTGAAATTATTTTTTGTAGGAAGTTTTATTGAATTTTTATTAGCACTAACTCAATCTTCAGCAAATAAAACTTAATTTTTTATAAATTTTTGTCCTGCATTCTTAGTGAGAAAAGCTTGTTTGCTTTTTTATCAATGAATTAAATAGGTTCAATAATTTATGAGAGAAAGATTTTAATACTCAGCTTTCAAAACACTTTGTTATTTTAACAATAGAATTCTCGTAAATTCTTGTTTTGAAATCTATAGAAGAATAAGACTTCGTAAGGAAAGTACTTGTTTGTAATTCTGATAGTTGCTGCAAAGGTTTCGATTCACTTTAAAAATTAGTTTTAATATTCCATAATAGATAAGAGAAAGGTATATTAAATAACAATTTGAATTTCCTTATCAAGTGAGGTCAATGTGTGCATTTAACATTTGATTCCAACATTTTGATCTATTTATAGTATTCTCATAGCAGTGAAGTTACCATTTGATTTTAGAAAAGCACTGCGGTTACAATAAGGAACAAATTTCTGAATGACTATTGACTGACAAATACATTGATAATTTTTGTGTATGGTTTGAAAGATGATTGAAAACCCATCTTTAAATTTATAATACTTTTTGGACCATGGTTCTGTCTAAAACTAATGTTGAGAAAGTTGTTTATGTACAATCAAACTGTTGTAAAAATAAGTTATTGGAATTTTTTTCGAATGATTTTAAACAAATAATTCAATACATTATTACATCCATCATTATGTTAAGATCATGAAATGTGAAGGCTTCTTTTAGATCAAAATAACATGAATATGACAGTTTTGATGTTAAATATACTTACACATAAAAGATTCTTTAACACGTATTTTTGTGTAAATCAGGTAAAAATCAATTAGTAATAAATGTGAAATTTATAAGGTATTAAAAACTATTGGAAAATGTTTAAATATGAATTGTGGTCATAAACATTAGTTACTAGAAATGGAAAGTTTAAATTATGAAAAGAGTTTGAGTATATTTATCTCACTATTGTAAATAAGAGGATTTGAATATTGACTAACTACTGCGTAATATAAAATACTGAAAGGCAAATTGGTTTGATTCATTTCTCTATGATCACTTTTTGCAAAACAAGGACTAATTAGACAGACTGAAAGCAGGAAGATTAAAAATAATGTTAAATATCGAAATGCTTCAAACCAAGAAAAAAGTGCTGTAACCATTCCTTCATGAGCCGTGTTCTGACAATAACAAAGAAAAGCTCCTTCTTTGGTCAGCATGAGAACCATTCATGCTTCGAGTCAGATTGCCATTCTACCGCTATAATAGAGGAAGGGATAATATGTTATCTCCCGTACACCCAGATGTTATCAGCTAACAAGGGATGCAATGACCATTGTGATGGTTATAGTATAGACATGTGTGACACTCACAGAATATTTTCATGTGAAATTTTCAAGAGCTTCCTGTGTTCTATAGAAAGCAATAAATATTTTAGGCATATTGTAAGAAACTAGTGGAGATTCCTCCTGTTTTGAAAAACCTATTATGGCTTACTTTGAGCGATCAGTATTCTTTTAGGTTTCAAAAGTTTAAATGCTCTGGTATGGTATAGCAAATGCTTATAACAGACCACATTATTCTCATTTCAATCTATCACTTTTGAACGGGCTATCTTTTTGTACAAAAGAATTGCAAGAATATGAGAATAAACCACTGCCTCAATGCACATCTCCACTTGTCTGAAGTGAAGTGGTTCCTGTTGACACTCAATCTGACAATAAAGCATCGAGACTTTAAGACCACCTGTGAAGGTTGGGAAAATGGAGAAGTCCATTTTCACACATGAGTAAACAAACCTCAGGACACAACTGTACCCAACTTTAGCTCCAGGGTTCAAGTTTGGCCATGGAATTTTGAATTGCCCCGTACACCAGTATAACAATGTCATTAGAAAATGTAACTACTGCTTCAAATCCAATTAGCAGAATTTCATTTCATAATTTTTGAACTTAAGATAATGGAATATATTGTGAAAAAAATAATGTTTAACATGCCCAATTTTTCCATAGCCCTCATTTAAGACAACAATTTTCCTACCTTCTAAGCTCTAAGAGAAGTCTATATCATGTCTTCATATATTTTTTTTATCGATTTTATCATATAAGCACTCCCATTTCTCAAAAAATTCTTTGAACATGAGCGAGATACCAAAAAATGGATAAAATTGTAGACAGCAGTGTAAAAAGTTAGAAGTTCAAAACACTGTTTATAAGGTAGTAATTTAATAATCTGTGCCTATACAGTAGGGTTTAAAAAGGCACACGATCTACCAGAATGGCAGTTTTGTTTCTTTGTATTGTATGAATGTGTCAATAGAATAGCAATAAGTAAGAAATATTATGCAATTTACCAATTTGGATAACTTTTAAGATGAAATACAAATTTTCATTAATTAGTTTTTTAACACTACTGATGATAAAATCACTAAATACCTTTGTTTGAGTAGCTATATGAAATGCACCCTTTTTGAAGGGAAGTAAAGTTCCTTTGTCATTCCTAGTTCCTTCAGGAAAAATCCATAGCTTTATCTAATGAATAAAAACAAAATATGAAAAATTTCATCAGCAGATAGTGTAAATTTTTGGTAAAATGCAGTAAAAGAAAATTTTACTTTCAAGAGATTATTTTAAAGTTTAAACCAATTTTAGTGTACTATTTTATATACTTTAGAATACAGCCCTATGGGAGCCCCAATTTCATAAGATACACTATTGTCAGGAGTTCCAATTACTTTTAGTCTAAAAATAAAAATAGTCTTTCAACAGATGCCTGGACATTGCAATATTTTTGGTAATGAACAAGCAGATCTTGTTGCCAAAAAGGGAAAACAATCCGTGAGTCTCTAGTGACTTCTAACTACCAAAGAGAACAGCAAGGTAGAATATCTAGAAAACAATGGACTAGTGGTTGTCTTGAAGACGTGTCAGACAAACAGTGTGATGTGCAACCTTTCGCCTAATAACTAGTCATGATTCTCTTACGACACATTTGCATAGAATTGGCATTGTCACTGAGCTTTTCTGCTCACTTTGTAATCAGCCTGACCCGATGGACAGATCCCACCTGCTTTGCTGCAAAGCAATTCAGACTGATATTTCCTGATATTAGAGAGCGAGGACTTTTAGGGCAATAACTCAGGTTATATATCTTTTTCTATTATGTAGTGTGGTACAGGACCCATCTGTTGCATTGTATTTCTTCTGTTTGTATCATTTTTTACCTTGACCATTGGAAATTAGTATAGTAAAATCAGCACCTTTGGTTTTTGCCTTTCTTTGTAGGATATTAAAATTTGTAAGATATTCGATGTTGTGCAGTAATTTTTCTAACAAATGAGAGTAAAAATTGTACTTTTATGTTCATTGGGAAAATCCTGGATTCCAAATTTTATTTTAGTAATTTCAGTGGTTTAAAAAAGACTAATTTCACAGAAAGACTATTTTTGGTAAGTTTTTGTATAACTATAATATTACTAATTATATTAATTGCATTACCTCTGGAATTTCAGAGCAAATATTTGTATGTGAATGTTTTTTGGAAAACTAGAATTTTATTTGAGTAAATAGAACTAATTCTATGTTGTCAATCCTGCAGAGCACAAAAATTAACATATTTAAGAGGGTAAGATGAGAAAAGGTCATAATTGACCTAATGCTTCAGACTGGATAGCTTAATTTTTCAAAACTTTATATAAACTCAAATGTTTTTTAAGTCATTAAACTTTTGACTTCAAGGAACACATTACTTCACTTGACATCTAGATGATAAATATGTAATATAAGACATTGGAAGCATGTGTAATTAATTTTAAGTAGTAATTATGATTCTACATCAATATATCTTAATGTTCCAGCAGAAATATATTTTTAATGTGGGGTGTTAGCAGATTTTTAAGGATTGATTATTAAACATGCCATGCAATAAGTAATCATTTTAAACATTAACCATCAAAGTGAGTACATGTAGCAAACAAAGATAGTATCTTGTCCTGGAACAAGTCACAAGAACTGAGAAGGTAAAATACAGATTAGGTTCATAGATCTATACCAAATAAAATGTTTACAGCAATAAGGGCTAAGTGAATCTTTGTTTACCTTTTGATAAAGTTAAAATCATGAAATCTTTCATACTCAGCTATACTAGAAAGCACAACTACCTTACAATGTAAAAATTAATTCACTTTAAACATTAGAATGGTGATATTGAGCACTTACAATCTGATATGGTATGCTGACATTAAATTCAATTAAAATAATTGAATTTATAGTTATAATATGAATGTTATCAATAACTTAATCAGTAACATTATTCACATAAAATTACAAGTCATATCAAACAAAGAAAATTTAGCACAACAGAGATAGTGCATTAATTTGTTTCACATTTCATACTTTTCTTTCCTTCATTTCCTTTACTTTCATATTAAGAGTGTCTTTTGCTTTTTCCGAATTAAATCTGTCCACAAAAACACAGCCTGCGAGCCAGCAAAAGATTCCAAAAGGTCCACTAAAAAGGAGTTCCTTCTTTAAAACTGGCACACAAGGATGAAAAAGAGGCCATATGTACATCATCCCTAAAGACATTGTAGATTAAGTAACATGATATATTTTTCCTGATTACTACATAAAAACACCAACATTATAAGTAACATTTAGTAATATTATGAAGTCAATGACTTTTGAGGGCCATAATTATAATATAACTCATCTGTCATTGGAACAACCGATCTAATTCTATCAACATGTTTTATACCAATGCCCAGCCAATTTGAATGTTTGGTTTTTATGGCACAAAGGACATATTTGGCCAAGCTGCACCAAACACAAGACAGCGAGGGAGGAAAAATAGCAGAAGGGTAGGCGAGGATAAAACAAGGAAGGACAGATCACTCTGGTACCTCAGGTGATGTTCATACATACCAAAAGAACTTGTTAGAAGTGCTTTAGTCATTATGGCACCGCAAGAACAGAATTGTGCATCATGGGGTGGTTTTATTTTGCACCTCACATACATACCATACATTCAAGGCACAACCCATTTACAGAGGCCACACATTCACACCAGATGGACAAACATCCATGCCTTACCCCGGGTTCTAACCAGGAACCTTTTGATCTTATAAGGGGGAGTGGTGGAGATTACAAGGAAATTTAGTACGAGACAGATTATTACAACAAACAAATTTATTTGAAAACACTTGCTCAATGAACTACAGGAATAAAACTGATACTAGAATATTAATACTGCGACGTTTGTTTTCTTATTCGGCCATGTTGGCACTTGAGTTTTTAGAAACTTATTACATTTTACTTTCATAATTCTACATAAATTATAAACCTTACATTCGGCCCCGCTCAATGCGAAATTTAGACAGTAAATTTTAAATTGAATTAACACAAAAAGTTGTCAGAATCTTTTGGTTGGTCGACGGTTGTGACGAAAGTGATAACAGTTCAATTCGTGGTCAGAATGGTCTGGAACATGAGGGCAGTCATCTACTGGATCCTGGATTGAATCTTCCTCCAAGATGTCATCTTCCTTGATGACTGGCGCATCTCGCTTGTAGTATGCATGAAGATGTTGCACATGAACAACCTATAAAATTTATTTTTAGATGTCGTAGACTTGATCTCTAACATACAGCCCCGACTGGACGGACAATTTCAAATGGTCCTTTGAACATTGGTGAGAGTTTATGATCACGTTTTTTCGGCAATCGTATAACATGAAATCTCTAGGTTTAAATGAATGGGGTTGGAGATTAAACCTACGTTTTTTATCGAAATGTGTTTCGTACACATTATTTGTGGCTTCGGCCCTGGCTAAAGTTAGAAGGTCAAGCTGATCTTTGAGTGAAGTGTCATCGATGAAACTTGTGATGTGAAGTTCACGGTGAAGGCGCGGTTCATATCCGTGAAGCAAATAAAATGGGGATTTCTTTGTGGAATTTTGTCTCGTGTTAATTGCCAGTAAGGCGTTTGGTAGTAAAACATCCCATTTTTCAGGATTTTTGTCAAGGTTGACACAATAACGCCATTGGCTTGTTCAATGATGCTATTAGCTTGTGGCGAGCGAATAAGGTGATGTCATAGATTGCGTAATTCCGTATTTTTGCAAAAACCACTGAGTGTGGTGTGAGGTAAATGTAGTTCCTCATCTGATAAGTACATACTGGGCGGCCCATATCAAAGTATGACGTGATACAGAACATCAGTCACTGTATAAGCGACAAGAGAAGCAGGTGTTGCAATCACAAAACATGTGGCATGGTCAATCTGGACAAGCATGTTGGTGTTTCCAGCTTTGGTTTGTGGTAGACAAATGACGTGATCAGCGGATACAATTTCCCATGGTGTAATCGGGATTGGCAATTGCTGCAATAAGTCATAGGCATTGGCAGTACGACGGTTAACAATTTGACATTTGTGACAACTTCGAACATATGTTTTAGTCCTTTCGCATATTTGGCTAACAATAGCGTTATTGTAAATTGTGAAGAGTTTTCTTGGCATCCACATGTCCGACATCGTCATGACAGGAAATCAAAGTTTGTTCTTGCATACTTTTTGGAATCACAACACATTTTGATCCATTGCCTTTTAAACGTACAAGGGTATTGTTATTGATGTTGTAATAGCATATGATCGACATCGTCTTTACTTGGTTTTTCTTCTTTGATAAATATATTGACAAAAGTTGTCTCTTAGTTGTTTTTCAGATTTGTGATTCATGGCTTGCAGTAACAGTTAAACAAACAACTGGCGTTGGATAACATGAAAGATGATCAGCAATGGCATTTTCCTTTCCAGGTCGGTGCATAGTTGTGAAGTCGAACTATGCCATATCTACTAAATAACGTGCAAATTTGCGATTAATTGCAGATTTCGCAACATATGCGGTGATATAGTCATCAGTGATGAGCTGCAACTTATGACCAAGATATAGGCGAAATTTCTCTGTGAGTGCCCATTGTACAGCAGTACACTCCAGTTCATTACTGTGATAGTGTGTTTCAGCATCTTTTAGAGTTCGTGAAGCATATTCAATGACACAGCACTTACCATCTTGATCTTGAGACCAAACATGCACCTAGTCCAGAATAAGATGCGTCAGTTTCTACAAAAGTGAAGAGTTCTTGTTTGAAATAAGCAAGAATGGGAGCGGTAGTGGTAAGTTTTCAATGTTTTGAATGTGCGCTGTTGGTCATATGTTAAAGTAATGGCAGCATTGCTTGTCCTTTTTTCCAATCCTTTGAGAATACTAGTGTGGCTTGGTGATTACAACATAGTTGCGAATGTGCTTTCTGAACTGATTGACAAGCTGATTGGAAGCTTCTAACTTTGTGAATTGATTTCAGAGTGGAGTAACGTTCAACTGAGGCTATGCATTCTAGAGCAGGATGTTCACTATCTTGAGAATGAATTCGACCAATAAGGGTGATTTCTGGTACTGCAAATTGCAACTTTTCTGGTGTCAACTTGAAGCCAGCGTTGCAAGTTGCTTCAAGGATTTTGCAGAGTACCTTTAAATGGTAGTTGAAAACATTGTGCGATGTTGAAAGATGGTCAATGTATTTACATTGTGTGGTGCTAGATGATCGTAAGCTAATTTAATAGCTCTAATCACTGTTGATGGGCTGTTGGTGAACCCAAATGGCATACAAAGAAATTCAAAATGTCCGTCTGGAGTGACAAAACCAGTTTTGTAAATGTCAGTCTTTCTTATACGAATTGTGTTAAATACAGATTTTACATCCATTTTTGAATTGTAGCATTTCCCTGCAGTGCGTTTAATAACATCTTCCATCTGATCAATTGGTTGCAGATCAATCTTGGTGATGGCATTAATCATGCGTGAAAAATCTACCACAACTCTTCGTGGTATGCTTTCATGGAAGGGCTGCTCCACAATGGAAGTAGGGGCAGCGTAAGGTGAGTTGGAAGGGCGACAAATTCCTTGTTTTATCCATTACTGAATTTGAAAGTTCATAAACTGGCAATCGGGCTCCATAAGGCCCAGTTCAGTGAGGTTGGCACCTAATAGGTTTGTCATGTTGCAATTATATTTTGAATTCCACACATGAACATAGTCCAATGTTGTCATCAGAATAAAAGACATCAGCAAATTTTCTAATTACTGCTTTGAGTTGAGTTTGTTGTTCCGTAGATAGCCCTGTAGATTTAGGGATGAGTTTTGTTTGAAGATGGAGCACATTTGGCGTTGCTGCTGGTAAAACATCATCTAATGGTGGTAATGAATTTGCTGGAAGTTACGTAGTTAATGCTAGGTTTCGATGCATGAATACATTCGTATAGCAGGAGTGCAGATGGTGTAGAAATACATGAGTTGTTAGGGTCGTAAGTGCATCTAGCTTGGACTTGTTGCCAGTCGAATCCTAAGATCAATGAGAATGGAAGTTGGGTGCAAATTCCAATCTTGAGCATCAGGTTATCAATGTTGCCAACATTGATGTTTAATGAAATACAACCTAAGAGCTTTACTTCATGGTTAACAACCTGAAACTCTCCATCCGTCCATGGGTGAACAGCATCAACTGGAACGCAAGATTGTTGAATGATGGTGATATCTGCTCATGGATCAGAGGGCTTGAATTTCGGTATTCTTGTTAATTGTAACAGGTATTAATGCATGCTTATTTCTATGAGTTGTAATACAGTTTATAGAATGGGCATCATTCGAATTGGAGGGCGATGATCTTGTCGAGTTGCGACTGGTGTTACGACACGAGTCTGAAGAATTTGAACCGGTGGCGCCATGTGGTGAGTCATTACTAGAACTAGTTTTATTTTTAGAAGACGGGAGAGCACTGTTCATTTGGCTGATAGTTTCTTGAAAGGGGCATGATGTATTTCTTGGTTGTGCTATCGGTGAACCTTGTTGAGGAGGAGGTAAACTGCACATAAATGATGACCTTTGTGTCCACATCGCCAACAAGTGATATCTTGAACATCAGTTGCAGGGTTGTATTTGCGAAGCTGCTCAGTATATGCATTAAAAGATCTAAGCCGAGACTTCGATAATGAGCGCCATTCGTTTGACTGGCATGACTTGTTCCTTTGCTTTACACTTCAAATTGCATCAAGTGCTGTTGCCCTGTCAATGAATTGTTCGACAGTGTTGGAATTTTGGGTAGCTAAAGCAATTTGGCATTTTTCTTCTGTAATATCACCAATGACCATGGAAATATGGTCAGGTTGTGGTCTCCAAAACTTTCTCCAAAAGAGCATCCTTTGCATATATATATTCTACTAATGTTTTGTTGCTTTTTATCTTGCAATCACTTTGGTGTGACAAAAACTCTTGCATGGTGATCCGCCTTTTGAATCGTGATGTGAGGGTAGCTTTCCATGCAGTCCAATCATTATGTTAGACAAGTATATGTAAATAATTTGTCAGTACTTACTAGAATTTCCCACGTCCTTCTCCTTAAGTAAAATGTCCACCCAAGAGAGGCGTTTTTTCTTTTCTACTAGTAAACAATTTTCGCCCAGATGGGGAGGTGTGGCCACACCAGTTAAAACAAACTTCGCGGGAAAACCATAACCACTCCCCTTTACTAGTAACGTCATCGACCGTAACCAATTAGAGCGGAGTATCCCATTTTTCTTGCATAAAATTAGTTTAACTGTTATCATAACTATATTTTGTTATCATAACTATATTTTTAAGTTGACATTTTTGTTTATGCAACTTCTTAAGTCATGCTCGATCCATGATGTATGTTTACTGTTCAGAACGAACTTTTAAAATAAAAACATGATCTTTTATCCTGGCGTCTTGGTGAATTTATAAGTTCAAACTTGAACTTAACACATTATAACATTTTCCTTGAGTTAACTGCCAATTTTTTGCTGTTCCGGCGAGCCATGAGATGGCATTCGTTAATTTCAGTTCATCAGTCCAATTTGCCAAAGTTAAAATTCTCTCAACCTCTTTCAACCACTCAAGGGCATTGTCGATGATATCTCCCCAAAATATTTTAATTGATTTTGCAGTCATTTGAATTACATTTGGCATATTTATTTGTCTATCCAATAACTGTTTTTGAGCTTCCATGAACATGGCCAGAATTGGAGCAATATTGGGATCTATTTGAGAAGGAGGTGCAAGGGGAAGTGGTGGAGGGGGCAATTACTTAAAAGTTCAACTTGCTTCTGTAGGTGTTGAATTTGTTGTAATAAATCTGCAGTGTCTGAAAGTGCATCTTCACTATCACTTTCATCATTATTTGACTGCATTCGAAGAATGACGAGTTCATCTAATTTTCCATCTTTTTATATTGTCTTCTACAATGCACATGATTAAATTGTTGTTGTTTCCATTGAGCGAAAGTTTTCTCAAAAGCAACTCAGATTTCAACTGAGCGACGGTCAGATGGCTGAGTTCTTGAGCGCTTAAAGCGCACAACGCAGTGTTTACATCTGTTGAGATTCCGCAAAAATTGTTCCGTTAAACTGCACGACTCACCTTGGAATGAAGGTAGTGAATTCCGTTTCTGATGGGGAGCAGGGAGGAAAAAGCTAGGATAGAACTTTCTTAGTGATCCTTGGTGAAGAACGTACGAGTTAAGCTAGTGACGTATGACTTAGGCTTAGCGACGGCATGCAATGTTTTTAAATTCCATGAGAAAATTTGGAATAAAGTTCTTTGGTACTGACTGCGCCATATAAGGCAGATGGGGTTGGAAACAAGGAAATTTAGTACAAGACAGATTATTATTACAACAAACAAATTTATTTGAAAACACTTACTCAACAAACACAGCGCTACAGAAATAAAACTGATACTAGAATATTCGTACTGCGAAATTTGTTTTCTTATTCGGCTACATTGCCACTTAAGTTTTTAGAAACTTATTACATTTTACTTTCATAATAATTAAACATAAATTATGAACCTTACAATCTGGAAGTCAGCACCCTGATCGCCAGCTTGATTGGTCGCATTATATAAAGGTATACATAACCCTATAAAAGGAATGATATTTTTAAGTCACTTCATGTGTAGGTCACAAGAGTACTGGACAAGTATGGTTGGTTGGGTTTTTATGGTACAAGGGCCACATTTGGCCATGCTGTGCCCAACACACAATGCCAAGTAATGGATACACATGCAAGGAAAATTTTAGTGACATAGAAGAGGTAGGTAGTTGAAACATAGAGTAGTAGGTACGTCGCACTGGAGCAACAAACGGGCTATTGTGGCCCAGAAGAAATACACCCAGGGTGTTACAGGAATCAAACCTGCACTATCTACAACTTGCAGTTTTTTTTAATAAGTATAAACACGTGTCAATTTCATTGTGATGAGAATAACGTGTTTTGAGGTGTGGTGAGTTAAAATTTTTTATTAATTTTAAACATCAAATATTGTTTCACACAAAAACACACACCCCAGGGACAGTATTCAATCAATCAGAGGGATGGTGCATAGGCTTAGACCCTCACTGAAATGTTTTTGGTGCAATTAGGTTCTTTAATCCCACAAATTGAACTTCCTTTCTCACAGGTAAAATATACTAAAATACAAGTAGATAAGTACTGTCTGTACCATGAAAACTGCTCCAGACAGAAACTCTGTGTTGCTGTAGAAACAAGACTGGCCATTTTCTTTATGGGATTATTCAAGCATTTGAGTTTGTCACAGTAGCACACTTAGCAACAATTCGCTTTCCAGGTGTTGATGGAATAAGAGAAGATTGCAAGAAAGAGAGAATTGCAAGAGACATGATTGCAAGCGGTTACATTCAAAATGCTGCCAAAGTATTCATCAAACCCTTGTACCACTCAAATGTATACCTGTTTAGTGACCACCAATACCTCGAGAGAAATTCTCTTGATGGACATAGTAAAAAAATGGTTGAAAAAAATCATTAAACACAATGCTCATTAAACATTAGGGTAATTTGATTAGAATAATGAGCTGAGAAAGAGAAAACTGAGCAAACCATGAAATCATTTCTAAATATGTCTACTATTAATAAAATTCAGCATAACAATCAATTTCATCTTACCACTGATGTCTAACGCACTTTGATGGTTACAAACTAACACACAGGGTTCTTTGGTATTTAAAAGTTCCTTGTTTTTGACTTCCCACTTTAGGCCAAATACTCGAGAGATGATGTGATGGACCATCCATGAAGCATATCTGAAAAAGAACACTTTTAATGAAAACAGAAATATAAAAGATTCATTTACATAATTAATGATTTAAAAAATATTGATTTACAAAAGAAATATACAATTCATCTGCATTTTGATATGTAAATGTTTGTACGAGCAACTTCACAACTATCAAAAGATTTTTAAAAATTCATTTGTTTCAAGAGAAACAAAGTATTTAATTGAAACTATTAAATTAAAAAAATTGCAGATTTTTTGTATCAATAAAAGTGTGCATAAAGGAAATTTATAGTTCTTAATAGAATATAGTTCTTAAATTTATTTCAATCTTTACCGAACTAATAACTCATTTGGTGAAAAATCATACATGAATTTAGTTAATAAAGTGTATAAAATACAAGCTTATATATTTTAGCTTATTATTCACAAAGCTGTTCATATCAATGAAAATTTGATGAATATGTATATTAGAAACTAATATTTTAAAATAAGTTTGATTTATTTGAGAAATCATACAAGAATAGTTGTAATAAACTGCATGTTGTAGACGAAATCCAACAATAATTCTACCTATTAATTGTTTTATTTATTGTTCAAGATAACTCATTGCATTTTCTCTATTGAAGTTAGCAATGCAATTGAGCACTAACTTTTAGTCCATACATCTTACATGAAATTATGGTTTGTACAAACAGAATATATTTTAAAGTGATGTACCCATTCTAATATTGAAACAAAGATTGTTTGAAATACCTCACCTATTTAAAAATCAGATTAAAAGGACATAACTGGCTATACATAACGAGGAAAACTTGAAAGCATTAGCCACATTTTTTGAAGTTATAAGCATTTACAATACAAAACAAGGCAGAACCAACAAAAAAACATGACAAACATACTTTTAAGGAAAAGCAAAAGGAACAATTGTTTTAAATGTAATGTATACAAAAACAGTAAAATCAAATTAGCAGCTTTTGAAAGACTGATCAAATTCGGACTAGTTAAACTTAAAACAAAGGTAAGGCGGACACCATAGGTTTAAAATGAATTTAAATAGCTGCTTTTTAACTCAAAAAAATTTTTTTACAGTAAAAAACATAACTGATATATCACATGAATTAACTTACAGAAGATTTCCGGGATCTCCTGGTTGCATTAACGAGAATGGAATTGCAACAGCAGTGACAGAGAATATAGCAATGTAGTAAGATATTAGTTTCACATAAAATTTTACAGACCGGCTTACAGAACATAACAAAGTGAGAGTGAGGATTATAAAGGCAAAAAAATAAATAAAATTCCCAAAAGACATGACAAAACTTTATTGCAGAAACAAGGACAAGACAAATACAATTAATACTGTTTCTAACTTTTCAATTGTCAATTATGATGACAAGACCCACACCCCAACTGAAAGAGATTCGTAATTCTACTCAGACCTGCCATAGCCATTGTAGTTTCAGTTTATGCATAGGAAGTCAAAGCATAGTATGGGGTGGGACATGAAATGATTTTATTGGTTGCTTATCAGAGGCAACAAAAAATTCATTCGTCAAAAAATTTTCAGGGACCTTTCCGTTATGATTAGCCAATCATAACAGCAGAGTGTGGAAATAAATCCTATGCTGTCATGATTAATAGCCCGTTGTATTGCTCCAGTCTGATGTTTTTTGAAATACCTACCTACCTATGTTGGATTTTGGGTTAGCAAACATAATTTCTTTACTTTTTCTAAAAATTAAAGACAATGGCGTGATAATTTTTGGCAAAAGTTTTAAGTCTGGATAAAATGTCATTATTTTTTTTTACATGCATCTAAAATTTTTATATTTTATGGGCCGTTCCTCGTTCCCAGTGTACCCGTTCCGTTATATCATCTATTGAAATGAACGGAAACAAGAACTGACTGCTAATGTTTTCTTTTTCAGTATACTTTTTGATTATCCGTACTAGTTGTAAACTATGGTTTCCAAATTTCACCTTGTTTTAAATTTAATAATTTTCCTTTTCGTCGATTCTATTTTATGTGATGACATTTTTGGATGTGGCGGATTCGTGAAATCAAGCTTCGGCATCAATTACTCTAGAGTTGAAATAAAACTGTAATTATGTTCAGTTGCATTATCTAAATCTCAACTACCTGTTAAAATTTCATTTTACCTTTTGCATGTTTTTCATTATTTTTACTGTTTTTTATTGCTATGAAAACAGAAATTTGAAACTTTTCATAGTTGGTAAACAAAATGTATCAAAAAAAAATGTTTTTAGTTTTTCCGCCTTCTACTATCTACAGGTTTCATTTTCACCATACAACACTCATAAATTGGTTTGTCTCTCAACGGTCTTTTTTTTTGCTCCATGAGGGCTAATTAGGTCGTGTACAAAGGGGGCTGGTGCACGTTAAATCTGTCGTGGCCTCAAATGTCCTCACGTTGGCGTGGTGTGGAAGTTTGGAGAGTGGGGTGCCAGCTCAGGTGTTGCCTCGTCATCTGACCGTGGTTCAAAATTACGTGGTGTTGTCCTCGGATCTTTCCCTTTGGGATTGATCCCGGACCGTCACCAATAGCCCGTTGTGTTGCTCCAGTGTGACGTTAATTGAAATAAATAAATAAATAAATAGAGGGCTAATTAGGCATGAAAGTCAAGAACTGGAGATCCGTGACTGGAGAGGGTAGTCTGGGGGAAAACTTCTGAAGGCCAAGGCTCACAAAGGGCTGTCATGCCAACTATGATGATGAGGTCTAATTAGGGTACAGCTGTAGTCTGCCGCGCGCGGTGGCAACGCGTTTTTTTTGGCGCCGTGTTTGGCGCACTTTTTATGTCGCCAAGGAAATCTTCCAACATCGAATATATACTGCATACGTACGGAAGAATTATGTAAATCTGAATTAAACATTTTGACTAGAAAAACACTGCAAATATTGATTAATTATATGGACTTTTGGCGTAGTTATAAGCGACTCATGCCGGTGAGGGTAACCCATTTTTTCTCCAATTTCCAACAGTGAATCTATACTGTACATATGGATGAAATGAATAAAAAAATGTACATAAGTAGAATATAAGTTATTTTAACAGATTGCACTGTAAATGAGGGTTTCCTGTTTAAACGGGGCTGCCAGTCGTGAACTGAACCCTCAGTCGCACCCCATTCGTTTTTTTTTTAATGGAACGAAATTTCAAAGCAAACCATTATAGGAACCCTTGCGTTTTCCCATGCGATCTGCAAAGAAATCGCACATTCGCCATACTTACCTACCCCTCCTATTTTTTCTGATTGCGTTTCAACAAAATCAGAAATCACCTCGTTAACAAACTGCCGCCAATCGGCTAAAGTGTGGGATGCAAAAAAATACTCCTCCCCTATATCTTCCGTCTTTGTACCCCTTAAAATCTCATATGTCAAAAAAAAATCTCCTCCATCTTCAAATTACTCTTACGGAACCATGACCCGTGTCTAATAGATTTATAACTACGACAAGGCTTATCATCCAGACGATTTCGACAAATGTGTGTAACCATCGCTAACAGCATTCCTAACTGAAAAAGTCATATCCCCGTTATATTTATCACATGAAACTTTAGATTTAATTAATCCCGTTTCCTTTAAAAAAAACTCTTTATCTCGACACAACTCGTAACAAAAAAAAACGATTAGCTACTCCCTCAGTCCAGTAAGTTAGCCTACCACCAGAAAAAGAAAACTTTAAATTGCGAGAAAAATTCTCCTGAAACTTATCTACAATACTAAAAACAGAAGGCATCTTAAATAAGGAATTCTAGAAATAATAAAATAAAATAAACCGAAAAAATACAACCTGATGCAATATCCTGAAAAAAAAAGACCCGCTCTCCACCGTGTCCAAACTAAAAAGAACAACCAATGCTGGACAGAACTGGACGCCGGCAAGGTTGCCATAAAAACAGGTTAACCCTAACCAGGAGAAAATTCGAGAAAAAAATGGGTTACCATCACCCGGCATGAGTCGCTTATAACTACGCCAAAAGCCGCGCCAAGAGTCGTTGCCACCGCGCGTGGCAGAGACTACAGCTGTACCCTAATTAGACCTGTACCAACAACTTCAAGTGGATTCCGAATCACTACGAAAATCCATGCTTAGTCTGGGATTCAAACCCAGAGCCTGTTGAACCGAAAGCTAGAGCTCTAATTACTCAGCTATCGAACCGGCTTAAATATTCGTAAGAAATTCAAGGATGCTGGCGAAAATTGCAACTCAAACACAGTCAATTAAAACCAGACTGCTTTTTCTAATTTTGCCAAATTAGTATTTGACATATAACTGTTCATTTTTACTTGGTCTAAAAGTTGGCATGGTGTGGAAGTTTGGAGAGTGGGGTGCCAGCTCAGGTATTCTTGTCATCCAATCGTGGTTCAAAATTATGAGGCATTGTCCTTGGATCTTTTTCTTTGGGATAAATTACGGACCGTCACCAATAGCCTGTTCTGTTGCTCCAGTGCAAGGTTAATTAACTACTTACCTTGGTACAAAAAAGAAATTACTCATTTTCGATCGATAGCAGGACTAGGAGCTGCATGGCAAGTGGAATATCCTTACATATAGAAATAATAACTCTTATAGAGATGTAAATTGGTCATTCCATATCAATCCAACACAGCACTCAACTTTGATATCTCCAATTAAAATAAATTGTGAGAAGGTACTCTTTAGGTAGTGAACTGAAAATACAGGTAACCCTCCTATAACACGGTAGATAGGTTCCTATAAAATGCCATGTTGTGTGAAACCGTGTTATATGAGACCCAGAGCCAGTACAAAAAGGGGGTTACGTTCCGAAAACCTATAAAAAACAAACATTTTTTTAAATTCCATGTAAGCAACTTAATTTTTATTAAAAATATAAATGTATGTACAACACAAAACGAAAAAAAAAAATATTTTCATTTAATGTAACCTTAATTTAATAAATTTCTTCCTCATCACTACTCAGTACAATCAAACGAATGTTTTTTCGGTTGAACGATATCACCTTCACTTTCTGAACCTTCTTCATTTAGATTTTTTGCACCTTCTATCCTCTTTAAAAAATCTGTAATTTTGGTTTGTTTGCTGGTTCTTATAAGGTCATTGTAGATTTCATGGTATGAAGATAGACAATTTTGCAACTCCCTTTTGAATTTTCGGCTTCTTTCAGCTGAAGGGTCTGCATTCAAGAAAAATGATTCAAGATTTCAGCTAAGCTTAGGCATTCTTCTAATTTTTTAATGTTAAATTATTAACTTCACAATCTTCATCAGTGCTATTGTCCTCAGGATCGATTTGATTTCCAACTTCAGATGCCATTTCCATCAAATCCGCTTCGTCAACTTCTTCCACTAATAAGTCTTGAATGTCCTCAATAGCCATATCCACAAAGCCTTCGCCTCCAATAGATTTAGCAAGTTCTAATATGCCACCAATTTCATTTTCTGACGATTCAAGCACGTTTTCTATTTCAACTGAAGATGGCGATATCTTCCAACATGTATTTAATGTTGATGTTTTTAGTTCTTTTTGTGACAAAGATATAATGTTGATGCAGTGCTTAATTGAAAATTGCTTCCATTACATTAATTGATTTCGAATCGGTTACGTCTAAAATCCACTGTAATGCTCTTATGTAATAAGTTTTAAAGGTATAAATAATACCTTGATCCAATGGTTGGAGCAACGAAGTAGTGTTAGGTGGTAGGAACACTATTTTGACATTGGGATGACTCAAATCTTGTGGATGACATGGAGCATTATCTAATAGTAATAGCGCCTTGAAGCTCAAATTTTTCCGTTTTAAATAATTTTTAACATTTGGCACAAAACAATTTAAAAACCAATCTTTAAATAAATTTCCAGTTACCCAAGCTCTTGGATTTGCTTTCCAATGTACCGGTAAGGTGTTTTTATTTACGCCTTTAAGTGCATGGGGATTTTAAGATCTATAAACTAGCAAGGGTTTTGTCATAAAGTCCCACAACGCATTACTGCACAAAAGTAGCATTATACAATCTTTAGACACCTTAAATCCTGGCTTCAGTTTTTTTCTTTTTTCGATATAAAGGTTCTACTGGCCATTTTTTTCCACCAAAGCCCAGTTTCGTCGGCATTGAAAACTTGATGTGCTGTGTATCCTTGCTCTTCTATAATGTTTTGAATTTTTTCTGGATACGTCGTGGCAGCTTCATGATTAGCCAATGCAGTTTCTCATTCAGTTTTTATGCTATGAATTGCAAAGCACTTTTTGAATTTTTCGAACCAACCTTTACTTGCCACAAAATCTGGGTTGACAGAAGATTCTCCATGTTCTTTAAGGTATTTGTAAATTTTAAGTGCTTTTTGCTTAATGATGTTACCATCCAATGGAATTCTTTTGTGACAGATATCATCAATCGAAATGCTGAGTGCCTTTTCCATTTTCTCAATTATTGGCGCCTGGGGATGAGTGCATATTTTGCGGATATCGAAGATCCTGCAGCAACTGCACTTCTTATTTCTTTTACATTTTTCTTAATAGTCCGGACTGTTGCTTCATTTAAATTAAGACTTTTTCCAATGTGAGATGCTTTTTCTCCTTTTAAAAGATGATCCAAGATTTGTATCTTTGCTTCTAAAGAAATAAATTTCCTCTTAAACGTTATTTTTTATCTTTATCAGACATGGCTTGGGACTGAAACTTGATTTTCCAAAAATTTAGTCTTAAAGACAAAAAGTCACTCTTTAACGTATCGTAAGCGGCAGACTGCCGCTTAAGACACTTTATCTCCATACCACGGAAATAAAAGGAAACAAAAAAGGGCCTGCCATTCATGGGCCTTTGGCTGCGATTGCATTTCACAACAGATCGATACAATATGACGATGTCGCATCGCACTTTATCCTTTTAGATACGGCGGGACTTTCCGCAATACTGTATCTCTGAAACGGTAAGTCTCGCCGCGGATGGTGCGTAAACTGTGCATAACGCTTTCCGCTATAACATCGGAATAGAGTTATAAATGAGTAAATTATAATTTATATATTTTCATGTAAAGGCACTATAGTTCATTATTCCTTCCCGTCATTATTTTAAGGTAATTTAGTTTTTAAATATGTTAAACCAAAATCATGTTATCCAGAACTGTAGAAGTATAGTGTTGTACAAAGGTTTTCACAATTTTCTTATCGTGTTATAGTGAAATCGTGTTATAGGTTGCAGTGCTATATGGAGTGTTCCTGCAGTTTATCCTATCGTGTTAGAGCGAAACCGTGTTGTAGGAGGGCTACCTGTACAAGTTTTTTAAACAGTCATTTGATTTGTTTAAAAATTAAAGCTTTTAATATATTTGCATTATTTAAACTTTTGCAACAATTTTGCTTTTAATATCTTGCAATATATCCATGTTATGAGGCTTTTTTTGGTGTCAATTGAAAGTTTATTAAACAGTGTTTAACATTTTATGAAACTTGGTTGAATATTTTTCTCACGCACAAACATTTAAAAATTTTAATTAAAAAAATTAAATATGTAATTTTTCAAAAACCTATTTTAGAAACATGAGTTAATATCAATCTAATATTTCAAAGTTTCAAGTTGGAATACAAAAACATTTTAAGACATTAATTTTGTTTTCACTATGAAAAATTTTACAGAATTAGCTCGATGGACACTACTAATATTTAATTTTTTGCTCACTGAGATAAAAATCACGCTCACGATAAGAAATTGCTCACGATAAGAAATAAGATAGCATGTAGCCATTAGTGTATATTTAGCCAAACCCTTGTTTAGTCTGTTGAAAATGCTAGCTGAATTACCCGGCATTGCTCGGTCTGAATTGTTTCTAATTCATCGTAATATACTCAATATTATTCCTATGGAAATTTTGAATTGTTTTTAGCTCCCTGCAGACCCAGGACAAATCGAACGGGGTTAATATATAGCCTTATATAGTTCTCTATACAGCGGTCTCTCTCAGTTAAGCCTATGTGTCCCACAGCATTCTACAGGATGAATGTACCAAATTTAGTTTGAATTGGTCTGACATTGATCATATAAATACGCAATGTTATTCCTATCAGGACTTCAAATTGTCTTTAGCTCCCTGTACCATATTGACAATAAAAAAAGACCACTTTCATGAAAATAATCTTATATTATCATAAAAATTTACATTCCAATAATAAAGCTACAGTTTAAGAATTTACAGACGGGATACATAAATGATATGATACTAAGTGATTTTCAGTGCAACCGCACCCATATGCGATTGCACCATACTCTAAGATTCTAAAAAACTCCAAGGTCATCTTGTCAGATGTTAACTCTGACGTCATCTGCACAGCCAGACCGTGAGAGAGCGCCTCCTAGCAAGTGCTCTGTCCAGGTTGACAGGACGTTACACCCAAGACAAATAGAACAAGAGTTAATATGTAGACTGCGTTACCCGCACAGTTCCAAAGAATAAGTGTATCAAATTTGGTGTAGATTGGTCAAATTGTAGATTTGTATAGAGAACAGACAGAGGCCATCTCTGCTTTATATGTATAGATTAGTATGTCTGTAAAATCTTTGATGGGCGAGAATAAGAGTACAAGTCAAAAAATTACATTTTTTAGAAAAAAAATAATTTAACATAACATTGTGAAAGAATAAAATTTATAAAATCAGTTCTGCACCTTATGTCTGACAACTTTAAAGGGGAAATTAAGAGAAATTTTGGATGTGGGCCTATGACAATATTAAGGGACTTGTATGTACTGTTCGTACCAAGAAAATTGTGCACATCACAACTGACTTGTACTGTTATTCCTGCCCATAAAAAAAATATTAATTAGCTCTAAGTCTTACAAGAGTTTCAATTCCAAATACAGTATATATTGAGCATTCAAAAGCCTAAAACAGTTTTATCAAATTTTTAAAATGTAGGTTTTTAAAAATTCAAGGTAAAAAATAGCTTGGCTGGATTTGGAATTTTTTCTACAATCATGGTTGTAGCATATCAATTAAAAGCTTGCTTCATGGGCTGTAAAATAATCCCAAACAGCTTTCTAGCTTAAGTGGAACTCAAGATTTTTCTGAATTTATTACCTCATATGACCCAAATTTTGCCATTTTTTTCAAGTTTTTAATTACCTGTAATTGAAAACATTTTAGATATAAATCTATATTTTCTTATGAGGCTACATATATAGCACTAAATTTCATTTAAATCAGAAAAGATCAGGTGGAAAATGATACTTTGATGTGTTGATTTGACATGCAATGACCCAAATTCCTTTTTAGCTCTCCATCCTCACATAAACTACTAACTCTGCTGAGTGAGATATAAATGTAAGAAATAGATAGTGCACAACACAGTATTATGTCATCAAGTAGTACACGACATCTTTCATTCATACCTTGTTTGATCGTCATAACTAGAGCATTCTTGTTTAATAGGATAATTACAATTTAAATGGCTGATAGTTTTTTGAACCTTATATGCCAATATGCGGCTTATGAAAATCATTGCAATATTTTGCAATGCTTTTTCAGCATATGGTACTCTATTATATGCATCTTATGCATTGAATTTTTTAGGTACACCAAACATGGCAGCTTGAAATATCATACAGATTGTGCTCCTCATAATGGATATTATTTAATACCTTTATATGATAAAGGAGACTATGTTTTGAAAATTGAACCTCCATCTGGATGGAGTTTTGAACCCAGTAGTGTCTCTTTACATGTGGATGGTAAATCTGATCCTTGCAGTTTAAATCAAGATATCAACTTCAATTTCAGAGGATTTACTGTATCAGGACAGGTATATTTTGCTAAAAGCATTTTCAAAGATATTTTATTATATTTTATATAAATTATTTTGAATTTTCAATAAGGATTTTACCCTTACTCTTGGGGCTGCCTGGTTGGAAGAGTATTGGATTAGTAACTGGAAGGTTGCACAAGTTAGAAACTAGATCCAACTGTTATGTAGTGGGGCTGGTGCATGTTAAATCTGTCATCCTCAAATGTCCTCATGTTGCCATAGTGAGGAAGTTTGGAGAGTGAGGTGCCAGCTTGGGTATTGTCGTCATCTGACAGTTCTCAAAATTATGAAGTGTTATCATCGGATCTTTCCCTTCGGGATTGATCTTGTCACCAATAACCCATTGTGTTGGTCCAGTGCGATGTTAATTCAACTACCTTCCTTCCCTTACTTTTGGTTTCAGGGAATTAGAAGTTGTATAATGTTGAAGTAATATACTTTATACATTGCTGTTTAACTCAGTAAGTGATGTGTAATTTTTATTTGGATTAAAATAAATGCAAATGAAATTCTTGAGTAATGAAAACTTGATAAGAAAAATTAAATATGAATTAGGCTGGTATTGTAAACACGCATTCTCACTTCCCTTTTCTTGTTCCTTTTTATAAACAATGTTATAGATAAGATGAAATATGTTTATCTTAAAATGTATTTCATTAAAAAAATGTTTATTGAATTATAGCATGACTTGTATGCCTGTATCAAAAGTTCATTTTTATATCTTTATGTATGTACAACCTTTGGAAAATAAGGGAAAAATCCAACACACGCACACACATCCATGTGTGATTTGAAACTTTTTATCATCGGAAGTATGTTTTTGCAACAATTAGCTTTTAGATAATCACTGTAACATCTTTCCTGAATAATGTGAGGATATATAAAAAAGATATATTCAACATAAATATGAGCTTTGCTACTTTATTTTAACAAAAAAATATTTTATTTTTACTAAAAGTTGAATTTTGCTTGTTTATGACAGCAGCATTGCAAACACATAAAGTTTTTAATGACCATAAAATGTTTTAATCAAAAATTACAACCTATGATAAATTATGGAGAAATTAAAAAATTATTGAAATTAAATATACCTTCTGTACAATACTGTGTACTTATATCTAGAGTTACTGTTTTACAGAAATTATTTATAATTCTTAGTTTTTATTGAAAACCATTTACTGATAATTCTGCTGTGCCACGGTAAAATCTAGAGATTCAATATGCAACACATATACCCCATATTTCGGCATATAGCACACAACTGAACTTATTGGTTGGGGATATATTAAAAATGAACTCTGAGTGAACTTGAATATAGCTACATATGTTGTCGAAGTAAATAATTCACACTTCGAGCAAAATTCTTGAAAAAACTAATACAAAAATAACTGAAATGTTTACTTATTTATTTCTCCGGGACGTGCTACATTTTTAAACTTATGATTTTTTCATTTATGAATGTTTATATAATCCTGCTCAAATTTTAACTTATAATTCATTCTAAATATTTGTATTCTCACCTCTGCTTATGCTCTTTTAAGGTACTCAGTCGTGGTGGAGGTGCTGGTGCAACTGGAATCAATCTAACTCTGCGAGATTCTAACGGTCAAGTGGTAAATGAAGCCATCAGTCTACAAGGTGGAAATTTTGAATTTCCAGAATTGTTTCCTGGGAAGTATTCTCTTGAAGCTAGTCATGAAATTTGGGTCTTTGAAAGTGCAGTAGAAAAAATTCATGTTACTGATGACAACTTGAAGACTGGAAACAAAATTATTATAGCTGGATATGATGTGAGCGGTTTTGTTTTCAGTGATGGGCAACCAATCCAAGGAGTTCATTTTTTGTTGTTTTCCTCAAAATCATCTCTACCTCCCATTGGATGCCTTGCAAAGAAAGTGAAAGGTTTTAGTCAGGTCTTGGACATTCCTTATTTATGTCATGTAACTTCCTCTCAAGATGGAAAGTTCATCTTTCCTTCCCTAGCTCCTGGAAATTATAAGTTGATTCCTTTCTATAAAGGGGAACATATTGAATTTGATGTCTCACCACCAAAATTGGATTTCATTGTCAGTGAAGGAAGTGTACAGATTTCAGAGAACTTTCAGGTATTTTAAGTTTTTTGGGTATTCGCATGTACTTTTAATTAGATACTTCTCACATTAATCATGGACCAAAAACTGTAAGACACTATTAAATTCCATTCTTCATTGATTTTCTTTATATCGTCAGTTTACATGTGAAACACCAAATAAACAGTTCTTAGAAAATGGAGGTGAAAAAATTCCTACTCACTAAGTGTTTCTCAAGAGAAAATCTAACCTTCATGCGAAGAAAAATAGCTTGGTGGACTTCACCAATCTAAAGATCACCAAATTCTGATCCAGAAAAGTTAAAAATATCTTGCAAATTTTGACATAGTATTTTACTTGTGAGCTAACGATATGCTATCTCATTTCACCTAAGGTTATTTATTTCTTGTATATGGCATTCATGTTACTTGCACTAGGTGCTGGTTACAATAAATTTCCAGAAAGATCATCATAAGTTATAAAACTTATTTTTCTGTAATTAAGCAATTGTTTCATACATAAGAAAATCTGACCAATGACTAATAGTGTCAGGAAAAAAAATGGGTTTATTTGTTGGCCGCAATTTTTGACGTGGAACCAAGAACTTTAGTTTAGGTTACAATTGTTAAACTGATAATTCCACCATGTCAAGGATTTTAGTGGCTCATTTCCCTCCTTCCCAATATGAAAACAATTACACACTGATTAAATCTGTCACGACTTAAGCATTGAAATTTAAATATACTTATGGTGGTGGGTAAAAGGCTAAAATTATGAATTTTCTACACCAACAGGGTTTAAGACGAGATAATATCACATATTTTGTAAAAATGATTTTCAGGAAGGAAGGGTCATTAATAAGCTAAACTTGAGTACATCGAATTATTTAAAAACATAAGTGCTTTGAAATTTAAATTACTTAGAAAGGAACTCAAAATCACACAATTTTACATGGGCTCTAATTTTCTGAGCAAAAGATTTGAACTCTAAATTGTCCAAGAAAAAATTTGTGTTCATATTGCAATCCCAAATTATATGCATGTATGAGGAAGTTTTATAATACATTGAAGTGCTAATGAATTAGGTATATTTTCCTAGTAACATATTGGTTCACCTATGATGAGTTACAAGCATGCACTTTTCTCCCTGTTCTAAATAGATTTTATTAAATGTAAGCTTCTAGGTAGTCAATACATTGTGACTAAGTTATCAGAATACCCTGGAAGCTTGCACTCATCAACCTGGACCTGTGATGAATAGTCATGTTAATGGTAGACTTTAATTCCATTCCAGGATGCATTATGGTTTGTTGGTTCATGTACCTAAGGTCACAAAGACATCTAAGTGATGATACTCCAGGTCATTACTGAGCTTCCACTGTATTGTACCTGTGTGACTGAACATGTAAAATCCATGACTTCATAGCGATGGAATTATATCTGGTCTATCCTTTAGTACAATTAAATGAAATTTGTACTTATCACTACATGTTGAAGGTTCACTTTAGATGTTAGCCCATCCAACTTTAAGTTATAGGTGTTAGTCGCTCATTGATCTTTGATATCAAAAGGCAGTCTGGTGAAGTGAATACCAAATAATAAGTGTTTAATTTTCTGATGTTGAGATAGGAAGTAATTTCAGTTTGTCCTTGATAGGTTTGTGTAAAATGAATCAGCTGCTAAAGCTGAGTCATTCAAGGTTGGTTTTTCTACAACCTAGTTACTTGAAAAGTTTGATAATTGAATGACCTATTTGAATACCTATTACTTTATTCCAATAAAATGCATCTAAATAATATATTTTTCAATTACAATTCTTATGCTTCCAACTATAATACCATATCATTGGCCAGAAATAAGCTCAACGTGTTAGCAGAGGTATGATATACATACTACCCTGTATCTCTTATTCAATGCCATTTCAGTGTATACAATGTATTGCGGATAAGTACGTATCTGTTCAAGCTAAAGGGATAGAAATAAACTAATGCAAGTATCTTTTTAACTTATAGGTTCAAGGATTCAGTGTTAGTGGTTGGATTGGTACAGGACCCAAGGGAAAAAGTTTGTCAGATGTTTCTGTCTACATAAATAATGAAATTCATGGAACTTCTGATTCAAATGGAATTTATCATCTGGAAAACATGAGAGCTGGAACATACCATCTAGAGATAAAAAAGCCATTGTTTACTTTTAATTCAATCGACATGAAAATAAATCCGAATACTCCCCAATTACCCGATATTTACGTAAGTAGATTTTCAATTTGTGGGCATCTTGTGATACATGAATATCCATCAGGTCTGGAAAAGAGTGACAGACATGTAATACTAAAGACTCATAGTGACAAACAAGAACTACAGGTGTCTGTTGAATCAGATGGAAGCTTTTGCTGTGATGGTACTCCTGGCAAGTATGACATTCAACCTGTTGTTTCAGAAACCGAAGCCAGTTTTGGGCTTAAGTTTAATCCAGAAAAGCAAACCATTGAAGTTAAAGATGAGCCTTTATTGAATGTTAATTTCAATCAGTTTATAGCTGAGGTTAAAGGGAAAGTAAAATGTATTGAAAGTTGCACTGATATAGTCCTTGATTTAGCACCTCTGTCCCATGATAGACCCCATCTGAAAGCAAATGTGAACGAAGGGGGTTCATTTGAATTTGACAAGTGTCTTCCAGGAAATTATATTTTGTCAATCTTAAAAGAAGACTGGTGTTTCCAGTCTAAAACAATCAAGTTTACCATAACTGATAAGGATGTTGTAAATCTTGAGTTGCATCAAACAGGATTTCAAGTCAGTGTCGTTTTGACTCATGCATCCACTTTTAAAGTGAAATATCCATCTGGAGAATTCCATGATGTGGACCTTCACACTTCAAAAAATGTACTCTGTCTGCCAGAAAAAGGAATTTATGAATTTATTCCTGTAGGATGCCATCTATATAAGAAAGATATCTTCAAGTTTGATACCAGCAATCCTGCTGAAATAATCTTGTCTCCAATCAAGCATCTTGTCACTGGAAGCATTTTAGCAGAAACTAATGTGACAGACATTAAAGTTATTGTAAAGAAACATCTTAATCCAAATGAGGATATTATATCATTACAAGAGCCTTTGGATATGAAAGGGAACTATTACAGGTATACTTTTTCAGTTTTTGCCCAACCCAATTCTGAGTTAGATCTAAGAGTTTCATCAAAACAGCTCTTGTTTCGTCCAAGTACATCAACAGTTAGAGTTGAAGATGACTGTATGGAAAATGCAGTGGAAATTATTGGAAAAAAGGGACTGTTTTTGAATGGGAGTGTTACCCCTCCTATTAAAGGGGTCAACATTAAGGTTTTTATTAAGAAAACCAATGAGCTGTACTCAGAAACTGAGACTGATGACACAGGATCGTTTTTAGTTGGGCCACTTGAAGATGAGAGCGATTATACCGTTACAGCTGAAATTGAGGGTTATGTTTTTACTCCCTTAGATACACTAGGGAACTTTCAAGCTTTCAAATTGGCAGAGATAGTAGTAGATGTAAAAAATGAAGATGGAACTCCGTTGCCTGGAGTATTGCTCTCACTTAGCGGTGGATCTGATTATCGCAAGAACAGTGTGACGCAAAAGAATGGAAGACTATCGTTTATAGGATTAGGTCCAGGACAATATTTTTTGAGATCAATGCTCAAGGAATTTCGTTTTGACCCTCCTTCGAAAATGATTGATATTGAAGAAGGAACTCAAGTTAGCATTGAAATTAGGTAAGCATTATATGTAGCAGATTAATGTTAGCTTACTCTTAGAAATATGGAAAAGTTTGAAAAATAACAGCTATTAAAAACCTTGAATTTTTTAGATATATAAATAGCACAGAACACAATGATCAAGTAATCGAATATATGCAATATATATTTTTACGAATTTTATACAATACTTTAAACTAAAGTGTTGCAAATAAATGTAACTAATGTAAATGTAAATCACTATTTATTCTAAATACTTATCAAGGTAGATTGAAAGATAAAGATTACTTTGCTTAATGTTTTCACATGGCCCTTAAAATATATTTATAGTTATTTCATTTAGCTATTAATTTATTGTGAAGTGTATCATCCTTATCTATCAACTTGTCTAGCTTTACTTTTATGTCATTTTTCTGTTTGTGAGACTCTTTGTTACATTATATGACATCAAAATGTTAAAGTTGAATTGAGTTTATGTTAACATAAACTCAATTTAACATTTATGTTATGTTATCTTTGAAGTTTATATAGTTTTAAGTTTTTGGCTTTATTTTTCTTAGAGGAAAACGTGTAGCATACAGTTTGTATGGCACTGTCACTTCATTGACTGGAGAAGCTGAAGTAGGGATAGCAGTGGAAGCAGTTGGTGTACCAAATGGAGTATGCAGTCAGTATCAAGAGGAAGCAATAAGTGAGCAAGGTGGATCATTTCGCATTCGGGGATTGCAGCCTGAATGTGAATACATGTTACGTTTAAAGCCAGGAGCTGATGTTAATCAACATATAGAAAGATCAACCCCCAAAGAGCTTTTATTTAAGGTATTTTGTTTCTTCAGCTAAATCTGCTATCATTAAAATACAATATTTTGTTTTATTAATGATTGTGATGAATTTCTTCTGAATTAATGTAGCTAAGTAATGTTTTCAGTTTTTATTCATGACAAAATGTTTTGAAAATGCAACAATATGAGAGTTCATAAAAAAATCTCATTCTTTTCTTTAGGTTACAGAAGGCGATATTACTGGAATACGTTTAATAGTGTTCCGTTACTATGGACAAATGGACGTTAGTGGAAATGTTGTGACTAATCAAGACTACTTACAAACATTGAAGGTTAGTTTCTGAGAAAATTCTATTAATTACATATTCCAATTATAATGTATCTCATGGAGTTTAGCAATTGTTAAACTCATTGGTCATACATATTTAGACTGAAAACAAAATTTCATGCAACTTCATAAGCTCTTTAATTTTCATAAAAAGTGAAGTGATGGCAGACGCTTTCATTCAATTAAACAATGGAAAAATATTTCATGTGTTCGAAAGCTAACTTGGAGAACATGATAGTTTTGTAAAATTGTTAAAAAGATCTATAAAACTAAATATATATATGGTCTACAAATGAACAAACTACTTGCATTATAAAATCATGTGTCCTTTTTAATGGCTCTAAAACTAATTGCAAAATAGAAATTGAATTGTTTGACATATAAAACAGAAAATAAGGTTGAGATTTCAATTTTTGATTCTCATAAACATGCCAGTGGCACAGCTTGTCCGCTATTGGACAATGCACCATAAAAAACCCAAATCAACCAACCATAAACATGCCAGATTTAATTTACCGTGCCTTGAAGTCATTACACAAAACCCATTACATGCACACACCAATAGCCTTTTTTTCTGAATTTACCTTTTCCTAATAACATCACTAGGTTAAGTTGGTAAAATTTACTTTTCCCTTTGATAAATCTATATAAATAAAAATGTAATGTTCGTTTGTTCCAAACGCAAAATCTCTCAAAATTTTTCACCGATTGACTTAAAATTTTGCCACAACGTTGCATTCGAATACGCACATGTTTTAGTCTACTTAGCTATATAAATAAAAATGTAGCGCCAGGAGGAACTGGTAAAACATTCCTAATTAAATTAATTCTGGCCGCAATCAGATCCCAAAATCATATTGCCTTAGCACTTGCGTCATCCGGAATAGCTGCGACTTTGATACCAGGTGGAAGAACTGCTCATTCCGCTTTGAAATTTCCATTTGACATGCAATTCATTGAATCCCCCAAGTGTAACATTTCCAAAGCATCCAGCATGGGAAAAGTATTGCAAAAATGCAAACTTATCATTTGGGATGAATGCACAATGACAATCTTTCTTTTCAATTTAACCAGATGAGCCACAGCAATGCGTGGCCCGGTACAGCTAGTATTTTATAATAAACAAGATTAAAACCTTTCACGATTGAAATCTGAAATTTGTTTTAATAGTATGGATTATATATTTAATATATATGTATAGTGTAATGAGAATAAGGTATTTTTAATTAAAAACATTTGTGAAAGGTACTCTTTGTAAGATAAAAGAAACACTTTTGAATGGCCAAAACGAAAATACCATAGTTGGATTGAATCAAACAAATGTAGAACCTGAGTGGACATTCAATGGTGACAGCTATATATAACTGCTGTTTTTCATTTCTGACTACAAGTTTTTAAATAGTTTATCTGCAAAGACAAATTTTGTGTTTAATAATAAAAAGCAGTTTTTAATGGTATCTAGACCAAGTGATTTTTAGTGTCAGACAAACTGAAAACACCATACTTGATTTAATACTTCGATTGAGTTAGCACTACCTTGGACTGGAAATAATCAGAAATTACAAAACAAACATATGTTTCATTTAGATTATTTAACTCACTAAATGTTAAAGAGCAAATAAAAGAAGTTTGGTTGTATTCTAAGAGTTATTTTTTACAGCTAGGTAATCTATTGGAATCAAGTCTTGAAGTGCTTTTAGACAAAGAACCTTTTTCTTAAAAAAAATCAAGATTGATTCAATAGTCTAACAATGAAAATTCTGTATTAAAAAATTTATCTTTGAACAATGAGCTAGTTTAATTCTGAAATGCTAAATGTATTTTTTTTCATGTTTAGATTCGCCTTTACAGAGATGATGCAGCCGATCAAGTTATTCATTCCCTTACTTTAGGACAAAGTAGCTTCTTTTATTTACCATCCATGCCAATCGACAATAAAGTTTACATTTTAAGACTGGAATCATCATTGCCCAGCAATTCTTACTTTGTGGAACAGCCATCTCTGACATTTTGTGCTAATACTTCATTTTACCATTTCACCTTTTCTTTCAATCCTCGAATGAAATCTGTAGAACAAGAGGTAACTCAAGGGTCAGTTCTTGCTCTTCCTGTAGCAATTCTGATACTTGTTTTAGTTTATAATTATTCAAAACTTTTGCCACTGTTTACAAATTCATTGTATTCAGCTGCAAATCTTTTTAATCTGAACTCTATGCAAACAGTATCTGAAAACGCATCACAAGAAACTGCAAATGTTCGCAGGAAAACTAGACCCAAGAAGATACAGTAATAATTTATTATCTTAATTTAATTATTTTTATTCTTGTAATAAATTTTGTTTATACTAATTATGTGCACTGTTTTTAATCAAAACTAACTATTTTGATACACAAAAGTCTAAGCATTGATAAACTTTTTGTAATTTCAAGAAAAGTACTTTATGTACACTTTTTAGTGAATTTGTTTTGGTATCTCTTAACAATGTTTATTTTCAACTGTTAAGTCTCAGAATTGTGTAAAATTTAGAGGACCCTAATAATTTCAATAACATTGCCAAGATATGGCTCTGATTATCCAAACTGCAAAGGGGCAGGTTAACTCGTATGAATTAATAACTAAGTAAAATAAATATTACCAATTTTTCATTCCGGATACTTAACAATGATAGAGAAGCAACTGAAAATTACTAGGAAAATAGACTTGTGTTCCTATTTCTAAAAGCTCTCGAATAAAGATTGATGGTCGGTTGTATTTTATGGCACAGAAGCCATATTTGGCCAAATTTTAAGTCTGATACACAAAATGTAATGAAGATAGAAATCAATGCAGAAATGAAAATCAAAATGACAGGTAACGAGCAAATAGTTTAGAGATTAAAAAATACCGAATCCGCTTTGGACAAGTGAATGAGATGCAATTGAAATGGATGTTCAGACGCTAGTTGTGGGTAAAATGACGTGCACATATTTGGCCAAACATTAAGTAAATTGACTTGCAAACAAGGAAATCTTTACTGACAGAAGGAAGGAATTGAACCTGCGCTGCCTACAGCTTGTTAGCGCAATGGGCAAACCCACTGAGCCATGGTGACCCCAAATAACGATTAAAACAAGTTTTACTTTTTTCTACTTCCATTGCTCACAACTGAATGTTTCAAATCTGAATGTTCAACAACTGCTGGTATCTAAATGGAATACCAGCCTTCCTTTCTCCAGACAAATCATACAATACAAATTATTACTAGAAACGCACTTAACAAAATAAACTTCCGATTATAGCTGTATTGCTTTCCTTCAGTCAACTAACAGAAACCACAAAACTATGGACATGGAAAATACATAATTTAAAACTGATTTCTTGCAGGAGCCATTTGAGAAAGTTTTATTGCAGATTGTGACATTTTTTAAAAAGTAAAGCATTTGATTTCATCTTGTTCAGCTAAATATACAGAATTAATAACTGCTTGGCCATGGAAATCCCAACTAATACAATTTCGTACAATTCATCTTACTCTACTCACTACCATCTTAACTCTTGAAACATTTTGGAAGTGGCTTCAGCATATAAATGACTGGGACGTACCACATTTCTGAGCTCTGATCTTTCGTTCAGTTTTTGTAGTCACCTGACAGTGTTTTGCCTGCCTTGATATCTTCATTTCCCCATTCAATATCCTGCATTTGACCTATGGTTTTATAATTTTGCAGCTATCGTACATATAGGTTGGTTGAATTTTATGGAGCAAGGGTCATATTTGGCTATGCTGCGCCAAACACAATACAGACAAGCAAAGTTTTACTGACACAGAAGTACACCCCGAGAGGAATTGAATCTGCACTGCCTACAACTCGCAGGTTGCTAGAAAAGAGGGCATGCAGGAAAATTCCTCAAATGGCATCCAGTAAGGACCAAACCTCTGCATGTTCACTATTTTTGTATCAAGGCCTTCCCAAGGCCTAGTTTAAGCCAATGCTCATACTCCTAGAACTGATCACGTAAGAAATTATGTTACCCTTTGCTATTCATATTTGGTCTAGACCTTTTTCAACCCAGTGCACACTTGTAACCATAAAACTTTGTTTATAGTAGTTAATGAAACAATATTGGTTTCAAAGACTTCACAATGAGAGATTTAAATGAAAAGTATCAAAACACAATAATTTATTTCTCTTAATATTATACAAAAATTGAAAATACATTCTGGATTTGCTTGCAGAATATACTATACGGCATTTATCATGATGTATGATGATAAATAAATAAGATAGTTAAACATGTCATGAGAAAGGCAAGAAAACAATTAAAACCTTTGATAATAGAACACATAACAGCGATTCCCATTACGAGTTATCATTTTTGCCTATAAAATGTCTGAGACTTAAGTATCACAAGAGATGTAACTTTTATTTATATAAAATATAATACTGTTTAAATATACAGTTTAATAAAGTTACAGGAATAAATTATGTGAATCAAGTTCATGCTTTTATACTGATCCAAATTTTAATTTATTGTAGTCAGAAAACTAACAAAAGTTCAGATGAATTTCTAGCTGTATGTTTTTTTTTCATTATCTGAAAAGAAAAAATATTAAAACTATTTAATACAATTTACAACAGCCTATTCAATAATCACAAGTGATTTTAAATATTTAAATTTATACACATTAATCATGCCTGCTTCTTAGCAACTATCACAAATTCTATCATTTTGGAATTAGTTTTGGAAGTAAAAATAATATGGTACACCCATAAGAAGCCAATACAACATGGTGTAAAATTTCCTTTCTTAACATATAGAAAAGAAATTTAAAAGCACTTATAATCCACACTGCTTTTTGTAAATTTATTCACAAGTATAATAAAATCACTGTGAAATGGGAATAACAAGTTAACTCAATAACAGTTTTAAAAAAAATTAAGTAAGGCATTCTTAAGGTAAAAAATCATTAAATGAAACGCAAAATATCTGATGGCAATTTTAAGTATAATTTCCAAACTTAGCCATCAGAAACACAAAATTCCATAGCTGTGGGTAACAGCATGCAAACAAGAGTTTTCGTGAAAAATTATAAAACCTCAGCAAAAAATAGGTTCCAAATACTACAAATAAATGTATGCTATTTGGTCTGGAAAGTGAATAGGCAGAGAAAAATTAAACAAACATTGCTTATATTCAGAAAGATAAAGAAAAATCAATAGTTAAGAGCTATATTAATATTTAAAGATAAAATAAAGCATGAGCCAGTTTATAAGCATTTTGTTTTAAAAAACTGCATTCAGTTTACCTTTTCTGATAGAAAAAAATGTATTCATTCACACAATCATCTGTTTTGGGTGCTTCTTTCTTCACATTTTCGTCATTATAGTAATACCATTCATTTGTCACTGCATGTTTGGAGTATGAAGTATAATGTCCAGCATTAACACCTGAAAATGGACAAAATGTGAGCATGAGTAGGATGCTGTTAAAGATTACAAATGAAAACTACTTTTAACTTCTCAAACATTATTTAAAAACTCGTTTTATTTCACAAGACATTTTGAGAAAAATATTAATTTGAGGAGAGTACTAAAAAGTAAAAGCAAAAACTGCTGTTAAGTGTTATTATTTTGGAATCATTAGCCTCAATTGTAGTTTTAGAAACTTTAGTTGCATAGATTTAAACAGCATGAGACTAACCAATTTTGCTAAAATGTGAATTGCACAATTTTAAAATATTAGAAAACACTTGCCATCATGAATTATTGAGGTCAACTATATTTCAATGTCAGTAAAATTTATGAAATTATCACAATAGTATTTTAAGAAAATTAACATTAGAAAGAATATTTAAATGCATAATTATAGAAACCTGAATTAATAGCTTAATATTTTGTTTTAAAACAATTTAAACCTATTTTCGTAAGTTGGTGTTAAAACTCTCCAAACATGTTTTGATCAAATCAGTGAAAAGATTACAATCAAAATTTTAGATTGACTGGTCACATTGACAGCAGTTAGAAAATAGATCACATCTACAAAAATATTTTCCAAGTTTGAAAAATTACTGCCAAAAGAACTCTTGTTTCACTCACCTCCAAAATGGCAAACACAAGCTTGCAAGTCATAAATAAGTTCTTCAGAAAATGGCCCCGATGAGAAAGAGGTCAAATCTAAACCTTCCAAAGGGTATGAGACCTTGTCTTCTACTTTTATGCTTACAAAGTTATGAAAAACAAAGCTGAAAAATACAAATAGTGTTTGAAAACAGGAATTGACTAACACATTAAACACAGGATTACATCTGAAAATGGCTCTAAAATGAGCCTTAGGAAGTACTTGCATTACAATCGCTTCCAAATTTATGTGTTACCATTCAACTGGAAAATATTTAAATTCATGTTTTAATAAAAGCAGTTATAAAATTTTAAATGTTGCAAAAGCAAGTTATACCCAAAAGAGTATTTTATGCAATTTAGACATTAAATCCTATACTCGATTGAACTAAGAATTTGTAAAATGTGAGTTGGCACTAATTTAAGTAAACCAGCAATATTTGACACAAAAATAATGGTGCCAAATCTTTGAATCTAGTCCATTAGATACTGTGAAAAAATGCCCATGAAAATGGAAGTGTTCAGAAAATTGTTATAAAATAAAATGTGTAAATTCCCAAGAAAAACCAGATGCACTGCTACACCTTGGTTGAAATTAGGCAGGAAAACTCCATTACCGTTTGAGGTATATGATAAGGACTTCTGGAAACTTCCAAACAGACAGTGACTTAGTTGCTTGTTGATTTTGCCGACATACTGGACAAAACCATGGGCTATCTTCATCTAAGCTTTCTCTAAAAGAAGCACAATGTTGGAGAATTTTATAAAACTAATCTAAACATAAAATAAATGCAATAAAACAAAAGAATATTTGGATCAAATAGTTACAGAAAATTCAATGTTATATAGCAATGATTTTCAACCCATGACTTACAGATGATGAAACGGTGTTAATTGAGCAAAGTTAATTTTAATGGTTGTTTTGAACTTTCGACAAGTGTGTTGATAAATAATTTCAAGAACTACGCAAGTAAATAATTTTGAGTATAATTACCAATAATTTTTTATAACTCAACCAAAATAATGCCTATTTTTTTGTCAGAGGGGCAAATATATTAATACATTTTTAGTATGCAGCATAATTTTAGTAATTAGTTGATGCATCATGAGATGAAAAATGTTGAAAACCCTGCATTAAGAGTATTAATCAGGTAAAAATTGAGATATTTTGTTATTAATAGCAAACTCTACTAAAGAATTAAAAAATCATTTTATGTATGGGCTGGAGATAAATATAAGATGAATGAAAGAAGTTGAGATTATCCTGAACTCTGTAATAGCATATAGTCCTTTTATATAATATTCTAATATTATATAAAATTCTAATATGAAATATATATTCTAATTGATTTCAAACATTGCATATATGTAAAACCTGTCATTACTACTTGATAAACAATTGTATAAATTTCTTGCATTTTTTTAAAACTAACGTAATGCTTAGTAAATTGTCTGTTTGCTACTTCATAAAATTTAAACATGCAACTGATGGAAAGAGTATTGGAAAGTACACATTTTTCAATAAAAATTATGGTAGCTATATGCAAGGGTTGAATGTTTTTGCAAGGCAAAACAGATATTCAATTCTACTTTTTTCACATGTGTTCTTAAATATACTCTTTCCCTTATTCTTTCAATAACAAAGGAATTGCAACTGTAACAAATGAATTGCAAAAGTTTTAATCTGTAGGCAGGTGAAAGACTGGGGAGAGATGCCAGCTGTGGAACAATAAACCTCCATTACCTGTACAACTTTAAAATTAAGAAAATGAGTTCCAATCATCACATGTGAGACTTGAAACATCAAGCAATAGATTTTTTCTGAGATGTGTTTTTGTTTGTTAGCATCTGTGATTGCGTTTGTGTATTTGCGAGTTTAAATTATGTTATCAAAATAATGTAATTGTAAATAATTGTTCCTGTTTCTACCATTACACTATTAGTTTTGAATAATTACTAAAAATTAGTTTGAATGAGTAGCAATAATTTACATTTCAAAACATTAAAAAACCCTGAAAAGTGTCAGGATTCTCACTCATTTGAAGTACTTTTCAATGACATTTTAAGAATCTGAATTTTTTTCAAGAAACTCGTTGAGTTAATGATGAGCATTCATTTTAATTTTCAAGTTATTAAATGGACTACAAAATTAAAAATATTTTAAAGTATACAAGTTAACGTTTAAGAGAATAGTAATAATTAAATTTTACCATTCAAACACAAAATGTCCACATGAATTTTAGTTTTTATCATTATGCAAGGAAATTTAATTACATCAAATTATTGAATTCAAATAGGCAATAAAGGAGGAAAAGATTAAAGGCAAAAGAGTACTAATAAAAGTGAAAAACCTTCAAAACAATGACAAATAACGATTTAAAGCTTTGTCAATGTAAAAGATCGTCAATGATAATTTCGGTGAAGTAAAACGTCTGCCATCAGGACTGAAGTCACAAGAAACGCAAGTTTAAATATACTGTTCTAAAATAGTGTTGCCACAACTTTTTAACAAAGCCTTTCAAGGTCATGTGTAAAGGCAGAGAAACACTCACAAGTGTGTTCGACAATGTAAAAATAGATAAGGCTTCTGATGTTTAACTTGAGAATAGATCTCAATCAGACCACTTTTGCTTGTTTAAAATCAGCAGTTTGATTACATATGGCATGGAAAGGTTTAATTAAAAAAATGAGTTGTGGAAATACTATTTTAGAAGAACATATGTAAACTCGCATTTGACTTACTTCTGTCCTCATGATGGACATCATGCACCACATAAATGGCCATTCAAAGTTTTTGCATTGACAAAGTTTTAAAATCATTATTAGTCAATGTTTTGAAGATTATTCAATTTTGAATAAGGTTTTTATCTGTTTATCTAAAAAAAATTACTAAATAGAAAGTATTAGGTTGCAGGCAAATTTTGTTCAGCATAAAGTTCAAGTACATTCCAAGGCACTAAAGAAAAAATAAATTCAAGTACCTTTTTTTACTTTCAATAATTGGGAATCTTGTACAGTCCCTGGTCAAACTATTAGACACACTTTGGTATTTTAAAATTATTGATTCCGAGGACCAGCATTATAACATGGATGAGCTACTATTGGTTTAATCAGCATAATTATATTAAGTAAATATAAAAACATTGCATTTTTATGACATAATTTTACATGACACTTAAAAAAATCTTGGACAAGTATGAACACGTACTAAATGCGATGTTGATGAGAATGACATGTCATGAGGTAGGTATTTTAATTAATGTCGCACTGGAGCAACACAACGGGCTATTGACAGTGATCCGGGATCAAACCCAAAGGGAAAGATCCGGATATGTCATGAGGATTATGGTGATTAAAATTTTGTTTCATAAATGTTTTGCGATGTAGGACATTTTCCAGATGTGATTCTGTTTACAAATGTATAAGAGCTAATGAATAGATGTGACAAAAGGGGTGATTACCATGTTAAAGTAGGCTGGTTGACATAATTATTCTCGTTTGAAAACATCCAGATTCAGTAGCCAAAGCAAATTGAAGTTTTGAAGCCTCAAAACAAAAGGCAGACAAACAAAATACATAAATATTCTATTTTTTATTGTCTCCATATTTTAACAAAATAAATAAATACAGGATTATTACTACCAAATCTCCATGTTTTATTCTAATTTTCAGGTAATAAATTATCATTATTAGGCTTGTAAAAATTAAATTACATACCAGCCAACCTTCAAGAAAAAAATCTGGAAGATTTTTACGACATAAAAAATGCCTAAATTAACTTTGAAATAAACTATTAAAAGAGCCAAATTAGCAACAATTGTGCCAAATTGGGTTTTAAGAAAGTAGTTCAAAACAAAAAAGTAACACTGCTATCTATTATTGTTATATGCTTGGCAGCAGTTCAAACTCCTATGATATTTGACTCAAAATGACATCAAATGTATGCAAAAATAATTATTTTTTCCTCTTGAGCGTTTTAAAGGTATATTTGTAAGTTTTCCTTGAAAATTATCGGTGAAGGTTTTACAGTTATCTAGCAGCCACTGATTCCGATGTTTTTCTTTCCTGGTTGCACAGCTTAGCACAAAAACTTTGAAATTGGCATCACTTGAAAATTTTCTCCCGAAAGAAATTCAGATATTTCTGCACAGAAGACTCTGGAAAACCAAGTGTTTCTCCATAAGACATTTGGAAAAGTTGGCACACACACAGGCATGCTATATCATTCCTTCGTGAATTGTAATGACTTGGTGTAAAATGATGAATTTGGCAACATTTAAAAATTTCTCATTCAAAAGAAAAATATGGAAGGTATTTTTTCCATCCAGAATATCGGAAAAAGTGGTTTTCCAAAACATTCAGTTGATAGGTATATTCGTAGCTTTTCTTCTCCCATATGAATTTCATGAAAAAAAGTGCATCTAATAATTTAGCCAGACTAATGCACCTACATTTTTTCATAATGGTATGAAACTTTTTCATTAAGCCCATGTTAAAAAAGTTTAATTATTTTCTGAGCCTGAAGTGAAACTTAAAGTAAATTTGTAAACTACACATAAAGTGAAAGTAATAACCAGCAAAAATGCAAATATGTCACTTACCTTTCACTAAAATATTCTAAACAGTCATAGATATCAAGTTCTGTTTTATGTCGTGTTTGCTGCATAGATTTATGTTCTATAACATAAGCTGCAGATGCAATATTTTCAGGCAGGAGGTCTACATATCGCACAGCAATATAATCACCAGAATGCAGCTTTACATCACCTGTGCGAGTTATTTCACACCCAGAACAATGCTTATTATACATACAACGAGAACACTTCATACCCTGAAAATAATTTTCACTGGTTAAAAAATACTTTTAAATTAAAATACAGGGTCGAGTCACATTATGACCACCTGCTAATATCCAGAATGACCGCCCTTTGCAGCACGGACAAAAGCTAGACTGCGTGGGAATGAGTCAATAAGATTACGGAAGGTTGCTACAGGTATCTGGAGCCATGCAGACTGCAGTATGTCCGACAGCAGCAGCAAGGTGGAGTGCCACACTATGAATATGGCGATCAATATGATCCCAAAGATGCTCTATTGGGTTCGATCTGGTGAATTTGGGGGCCAGCGGAGCACTTGGAAGTCTTCGTCATGCTCCTCCAACCAATCGCAGACAATTCTGGACGTATGGCACGTGGCATTATCCTGCTGAAAGATCCCATCCTTCTGAGGACACAGTCAACATGTATGGATGTACATGATTGGCAACAATGGATACATAACCCAATCCGTTAAGTGTACCCTTCCACAGGTACGAAAGAACCCAGGCAATGCCATGAAAACATTCCCCACACCATAACACTGCCATCACCATATTGTTCTTTCAGAAATTGCAGGGTGTTTGTTCTCTGACGTTTCTCGTTGGATACGTGAACATCCATCTGTTCGATAGAGCAGAAAACGTGACTCGTCGGAGAAGGCAACCCTTTGCCAATCAGTAGCAGTCCAGTTCTGGAATTGCAGCGCAAATTGAAGACGTTTTTGCCGATGCAACTTTGTCAGCATGGGTACAGTGACCATCCGTCTGCTTCGGAGCCCCATACGTAACAGGGTTCGTTGCAATGTCGTCTTAGACACATGTCTGGAAGTCCCCTGGTTCGTTTGACACGTTAGTTGCTCAACTATAGCATGTCGGTCAGTCCTCACACACCATCGTTACCGACGTTCACCTCTCACATCAATGGTACGTGGTGCACCGCAGTTTCCACATCGTTTAATTTCAACGGTGCCGTTACTCCAGTGCACTTTCACCACAGCAGCACGTGAACAATTCACAAACTGTGCAGTTTGCGAAAAACTGCCACCCTTGGCGCGAAAGCCAATGATCATCCCCTTTTGCAAGTCAGATAAATCGCATGTTTGACCCATCATAGTAATGAAGGATATGTTCCAAGATAGCCTATGTTTCCAACTTTTATACCCACCATGCCAGCTAGCTCCACGTGTTGCATTTCATTGGCTGTGCGCTGTTGACATCTGAGGTAGGGGGTGGTCATAATAATGTGACGACTCTGTATTTGAAGTACAAATTAAAAAAAAAAAAGAATTTAATTAATTTGCAAATATTGAACTATAAAGTATGAATGCAATCATACTGAAAACTAAATTTGATGGTCAGGTACTTAAAGCACCAAGTGAACAAAAACATTCTATGCTAATCTCAATACACAAAAATACCCTGCTGCTCCAATCTTAATCAATTCACTATTGTAGGTACCATTTTACATTATGCACAATCTTCTGTCTCCTTGTGACTACTTCAATACTGTAATTTTGAAATTTTTTATAAAATACAAATATAGAGAAAAAGCCATGTCAATAAATTATTTTAGAATTAAATTTGTAAAACAATTAGTTGAATTTTAACAACTATTTTCTTTCAGGCAACTGCAAGTATACTCAGGTCAGGAATAATTTCATTAAACCAAAAACCATATAAAATTAATTAAAGCAGAAATTACCCGTTCTCATTACCTATTAAACTGAATTTATAAATGAATTGACACAGAATTGAAACAATTTAATCTTTCTAAGTATGAAAGTCTATAATATATATATATATACAAGTTCAATTATGCCTAATATCGGGTTGAAGAAATTTTGTTTGCTAATTTGTGAAAATTACAATACAAAATTTCTAATTTTACAATTTTTTGGCATGCACTTCTCTGCGCACTGTTTTTACAAATATTAGTTATTCTGCGAATTTTGAAGATATAGTTGTGTGCTAAATTCTAGGTTAAACAGAAAAAACTGCTTTAAAACTAAGAATCTTATCTGAAATTTCATTATATCTCATTAGGTTTTAGAATGGCTATAAATTATATGCTTAATATTATTTGACACACCAGTAAACTTTAAAAACCTGATCACTTTTGAAAAAAGTTCTTTCAAAGTCAAAACAAATAACATGGAAGTTACACTATCTCATTTGAACAATATAACTATTTCCATTTAGATAAATAATAATTTAATAGAAATGGTCTGAAAAACAATTAAAATAATGTGAGTAAATATTTAAATCAGTTGCTTTTCTTCTTTATATATTCATATATTTTACCTGACCATCAACAAGCAACAAGGAGTAAGTAGATAAAAAAGGAATTGCTTTATCCACATATTCATATAGTTTAGAAGCAGGTAAAGACGAAGGCAATTTTAGAAGACCAGGGTGACCAATGAGGACTTTTTCCTTCAGTACTCCTTCGTGAAATATATCATGACGGGTAACAATCGGTATTGGTATTGTACTAAAAATAAAACAAGTCAGTGCTGTAGTAAACCTAACATCAAAAGCAATTTTATTGCAATATTATCGAGGTAATAATGAAACTCTCAATATTTCACAGTACATTGACTACAAGAAATGTAGAGCAATTGGGAAAGAATTATCTACATTTATAATTGCCTTTTTCTGAGAAAATAGCTCAGCTATAGCTAATAATTTTTCGAAAGTTAACATTTTTATTATAAATATTTTTTAAATACCTAATCACTTTGGCTTTCGATACTACAAGTGGCAAACTGCTGGCTATTTGTGAAGGAGCACCCAGAGGGTAAGCTGCCTTTATTAAATATGTATGCTTCTTAAAAACTGAAAAGCTGTGTGGCAAGTGGTTGATAAAATAATTAAAAAACAAATTGTTTGTAATGGTGGTTTTTCTGCTTCATTAAAATCTTTTTTCCTTGATGCCAGTTCATGGAACATATGATAAGCACTTTTTGGCGAGAACATAGCATTGTTTACATAACACAGGGGACCATGGGCCTGAAACTTCAAGCGGTCAACTCGACTTCAGTACATACGAGAATCAAACTTGTAACCAAGTGCTTCAGTCTACCAGTTTTTTAAACCTCCTGGTGGTTGTCTCGACGAGGTATCTAGTTATTAGCAAAACTGACCAGATCTTGATGGCATCCTCAAAAGGAGGAAATATCTTCATCAATTGGAACTCAATCAACATTCTTGATGACGAAATATCCAGTCATTAGCAAAATTGGTCTTTCCCCTATAACTCTTTCAGCCTATAACCCACCAATAACTCTTTTCCACCTAAAACTCTTCCAGCAGGTATCCCAAAATTAAGACGGATTATAATTATTTGATGTGTATTAAAATTCAAATTAACGGAATTTGCTTAATTGATCTGTTTTAAACTTAATATGTATTCTTATTTCTATAATAGGAGATACAAAATTCACAAACTTACTCCATATGAAATACAAATGTTTACTCATAGCTTACTAAATCTTTATATTCAAAAGAACAAAAAATGTAAAAATCTTAAAATGGGCAATACCTAATTTTATAATCATAATCTCTAATTCTTGTGAGAGGCACAAAATCTTCAGCAGGTGAAACTGATGTACTACATACCTAGCAGAATGAATAATATATGTTATACACCATCTATTACCTGAAATGTCCAGTACAGTTTAGGTTTACTAATTAGATTTGGTATAAAATTATCAGTATAATGGTATACTTAAAAGTGAAATTTTTCCAAAATGCAATTTTTGATAATCTGAAGACATAAAAAGAAATAGTGGAGAAAATATTCTATGGCTCTATTTTATACAACACAGGTAATAAATTCGTGATTGTATAAAATATTATTTTAACATTTCTATGCGATAACTAGATTATTGCATTAAGATCACTCATTTTGGAAACACAATCCATACTATATACTTATACAAACTATTTCTATAATTTACTCTTAATCTAAAAGCGTAATCTGTCATAAAACAGATTTTAACACACATTTAATTTTTTACTAAGAGAAATTATCTGAAAAATGAATTTGATTGCACAACGGAAATTCTGAAATTGAAATATAATTTTACTCACAGGACAGATAAAAGTAACACCACCATAATGCTTACATGACACCTGCAAAATAGATAATTTTGTAAATTTTTCAGTAAGGCAGGTTATTTTATAAACAGGGACTGATGCAAAAAAAGTAAAACATCTTTCAATTTAAAACAAAATAACAATAACTCACTTCGATGCAGGTATTACATAGAATACATTCACAATTACGATGTCGTGATAATATGTAATTAGGCAACTCTTCTAAGCAAATAGTACAAGGGTGAAACTGAATGGGTCCTGTAAAACTGGACAACTCTCCATTAACTTGAATTTCTTCTGTTGGTTCAGATAAACTATTTGTAGCAGTACTCAAATCGACAGTTTCATCTTTTTGCAACTCTAAAGGTGGACTAGATCGTTTATAAGAATCACAGTTTTGAGAAAGCTCTGTTTCCAACCTGGACTCAGGTGATGCACTCTCAAATAAACCGGCAGTGGTAGGATTATTTTTGAAGATGTTTTCATCTTCAGTTAAATCCAAAGCTTCAGTCAAATCTAATGTATCTGAGTTGGAGTTTTTAGGGAGATCAGCATTTATTTCACAGTTTTTCCCAACTTCGAAAGCATATATAGATCTTGTAGAGTCATTGACACGACGAATGGATTGATTTTCATCCTGCAAATATGAAAATACTACTAAAGGGAATACAAAATACAATTAAATATGAGTAGTAAAACTTTGTGAGGTATGATATCGGAAGAAACAATGTTAGACTTGCAAAGATGTTTCGAATATATGAACATTCTTACCATATTATTTTAAATGTTGAAATTTCACGGACAGGTAAAAATGTGTTACGCAATAGATTTTGAAAGGCACATAAATTTATAGGTATCGAATTTCTGTCAGAGAACTTAAAATAAAGCAACAAGAACATAAACATTTGAAATTACACTTAACAGGCATAGAATTCAGTAACCTGTTGACTGGCATGAGCTCAATAAACATCACACATTTTACATCAAATAAAACCCCACCAGTTAATATAAAAGTAGGTTAAACCAAATAAACATTTCATTGTTTTTAAATTTCTTTAAGTAAATATAAATTAAAATATATTGATGAGGTACTGGTTCCATGGGGGTACTGGTTAATGCTAATGTTAAACAAGAATTTATGAGGTCACAATTTATATACAATGGAGTATATTTCCCAAGACAGTATAGAAACTTAATATAACATATTTAATAAAGTAATATATTTATAGTATAGCAGTTTCTTTTTAGAAGTTTACTAGTCTAAAATATGGTTCGTTCATGTTTGAAAAATATTTATTAATATAACTTGTAAATATAATTATCCAGAGAGAAAGGAGTTGATATTTCATAAGGAAAGATTCTGAATATATAAATTTTATTAGACATTTGACAAGTTTCTGATAAAAATTAGCTGACATTTATCATAGCAGCTCATTGTTGTTTACTAAAAACATTCAGTGTTAAAAAAATTGGATTGGATAAATAGTTTTTAGTTAGAAAAAGGACAAATGCTGTAGTCTTAAAATAGGTAAACAGAAAATTCAAATTCCCATTTCAAAATGGAGAGCATAATTTTGATTTCACAAATATCTTTCTCAAAACATTTTATTAATGAGTTACTAGTTAACAGATTAGTTTTTTGTTAAAATAAATTTATTTTTAATATAAAATTTTAAAAAAATGCAATTGTGTAACAAAATAATTAAAACCACAGTAACTATTAAAGCACAATGTGCATTAACCTACCAGAATCCTGGATATGTGGTTCTCAAAAACTTCAGCCAGAACTATTTCTTCAGTTGGGCAGTCTAATAGCTTTAACAATGCTTCTCTTATTTTGAGGATGCGGTCATATTTATTTATGTTTACAAGGTAACGAACAGGAGAACTTCCATCATTTTGCATGTATGTTATAACTAAAATATAAATGTCAAATCTTAGAGACAGGTGATTTTTAAAGGATTATAATAACTTAATTTAAGAAACTTTTCTGAATATAATTATTCCTTTTGCATGCTTCACATATATCGACACAATCTTTTATCTTTAAATAAATCTTGCTGATTTTAATCACAATAACATTGATTCTTAATTTTCTACGTAATTCTTCTATCATTTTTTATATTCCAAGAATATTTTTAGGTCTGGAATCATATCTAAAATTTTTTTAAAAACATAATTCATAATTATTTTCAACATTTTAATTCAAAAGTTTATCAGATTTCCACAATTTTGATTGAGAATTTAAATATCTTAAACTTGGTTTTGGATTATTTTGACTTTTTATACACATTTGAACATATTTATTGAGCAAAACAATACAATATACACTGAAGAGCCAAAACATTATGATCACCTACTCAATAATGCGTTGTGCCTCCTTTGGCCTGCAAAACAGTTGCAACTCGCCTGGGCATAGATGCCACAAGTTCTTGGTACATGGCTGGAGACAGGTTGTACCAAATGTCTAAGCAGCGGTCACACAAAGTCGAGGTATTTGGACATGGTGGTATTTGAGCTCTGAGCTGTCGCTCCATGACATCCCAAATGTGCTCTATCGGATTAATATCCAGCAAGTTAGGTAGCCGGGACATTAAGTGGAATTCATCAGTATGCTCCTCGAACCACTCCAACACAATCCGAGCCTTGTGACATGGGGCGTTGTCCTGCTGGAAGATTCCATTTCCAGTTGGGAAGACAGACGCCATGTAAGGGTGCAACTGATCCGCAATGATGTTCAGATAGTTCGCAGCATTCATGGTCTGTTCTACCACAACTACGGGTCCCAGAGTCCCCCAAAGCATAATACCGCCACCACCAGCATGTGTATGACCTGCTGTACAAGAGGGGAGCAACTGTTCGCCTGGCAGACGGCGTGCCCTGACACGACCATCAACGTGATGAATGAGAAATCGGGATTCATCTGACCAGGCAACTCTCTTCCACTCATCCATGGTCCAGTCTCGATGTTCCCAGGCCCACTGTAGGCGTAGTTGACAATGACGCTGGGTCAACAGAGGCACGAGTGGGACATCTGCTGCACAGTCCCATATCCAACAGTGTCCGCTGAACTGTGTGTTCTGAAACACTTGCGCTTGGACCTGCATTGTATTGGGCTGTCAGCTGAGCCACTGTCTCACGCCGATTTTGCTTTACCAAGCGGGACAGTCTCCGACGTCCTTTTTCTTTGATGACGCGTGGACGACCAACACCTTGGCGTCTACTGCTGGTGTCACCGTCATTTATCCACTTTGCATGAATGCTAACAATGGCAGATCGTGAACACCCTACCAGTCGTGCAGTTTCGGTGATACTCGTTCCGAGTCTTCGGGCCATTACGATCTGCCCTCTATCAAATTCGCTTAGATCAGCAGCCTTTCCCATCACTCGCAAAAGTAAGTGCAAGAATGATTACTTACATTCTCCAGCAGCAGTTAAATACCATTCTCACTTAATCACATGCCCTCCATGTCATCCAAATGAGTTCATTGAAAAATGTGGGATGGTCACAATGTTTTGGCTCGTCAGTGTATATTTAGAGTACAATTAATTGAAAATCTTTTTGACTATAAAGAACGAGTAATGTTTATAATTAATTATTTTTATGGCACACAAACTTTATTTTACTTTAATACATGCAAAATATTTAAAAAATATGCACTTTACAACTATACTTTTATGTATATATATCTTTATATTACAACTATTCTATTTCTATTATAACTTTTTATGGAAACTAAATTTTGTGAATACACAAAAAATGCACACTATTTATTTCCTTTACTACTCTCTACAAAAGGAAATAGTTGAATGAACATGCCAATATTATCCAGAAAATGGCAACATTTTTCAGCAATAGAGATGACTCTTATTATGAAATAAAGTGCACTACAAAATCAAACAAAAACTCAACAAATGAATTCTGAAATGTTCCTGTACCTGTTAAAATATACAAAAGCATGCAAAACTTGTTCAAAACTCCTACAATAAATTTTTCGCATCTGCCTAGCTTACTTTGCCATTTAAAGCAGATTTCAGAAGCTCACACTATTAAGTTATAAGGAAAGTGATTCAGGATTGCTGCCCATCATCTGCTAGAATCGCATCCAACTTTTTAAGTAGGATAAAAGTTTACAGTGGCAAACTCAAGAAAAACAATAACTAACCCCCTCGAAAATGAATGTTAATGATCAAGAAAGGTTTAGGTTTTTAAAAGATTACTTCTGACTCGCTGTGTTCGACTATTTAACTTTAGCTGTGTTTTGACTCAGAAACTTTGCTTCAGTGGAGTAAAAGTAAAAATAATTTAAGAACTACTTAAGGACCTTTCTTAATTTTTTCCCAAAAATTGACGACTGTAAAACAAGGTATGCTGATTTAAATCAAGTGATTTTTATTAAAAAAATCATTTATTTAAATCAAAATTTTAAATTTCATTTTTCTTTCTGTTATGTTTAATATTAAAATGAAATACTGAACAAGATGCATGTTATTTTATTCAAATAAGTTAAGAACTTCGCTCATACCGAGTTCACCTCAAAATTATATTGAAAATCACCCTACCTTTGAAGACACTAAATAACAGTATTTGCTAATTGGGATCTTAATTACCAGACAAGTATTTTCATCTTGGGCCAATGACCAATAGGTCACTCACAAGCTTGCTCATCAGTGCTGGTTTGGTTTTAAACATTCCATGTGACTGTAAATCACACATGGCCAATTTTAAACCATTCACCATGTCATGAGTGAAGATGTTCGAAATATATTCACTCAAATTATTAAAATTGTGATAACTTGCTTTCTTTTTAAGATGTGCTAGTTATGTATTTAGTATTGTAATCTCTTCATAAAAATATTAAGACACTTACTCACAATTAAAAGATTTTCTGCAGTATCACGAAAGCATTCCAATTTTGCACATAAATCTTTATAATTGGCAATTTTAATATTTTCATTTTGTTTTGTGTAATATATTGGTTAATTTTTATTTCAATGTATTGGGAAATTTTATGCATTGACCTCTTAGAATTCTTTACACTGCTAGAATAACTATTCAAAATTTATGGAATTGAAATTTAGAATGCAAAGTTAATTCACTCATCTGATAATTGAGTATGTTAAAAAAAGACTATGGGTTGAAGCAGAAAGCTATTGGAATGAATAAATTTTTTATTGCAAGTTCAAAATTCCACTGAATTGGCATGTTCTGGGGGATGCTATTACTCTAGTTCTATGCTGTTCATAAAGAAAAGCTTCAGGTTTTGTTTTATAAATACTCTTTTTGTGTGCTTCGAATATACCTATAAATACTTGTCAATGCTCAAAGAATTTGAAAAATAGAATTTGATTTCAAATTTATGTATTTTCATGTTGTCTAATTTTTCTGTTAACTTACAAGTAATAACTATTTTTTCATCAATAAGTTATTTTTACAAGCTAAAAATTAATGAGAAGTAGGAATTTTTTTAAGATCCTAGTTCCTTTTATTTTATTAGTGACATGATTTTTTCTCAAAAGCAAGTCTTGAACCAATTATTTTATATCAAAATAATTCAAGTAATGCAAAAAAATTCTGAAATTTGTACGATTGAAAAAATTTATAATATGATGCCTGTGGGAACCTTATTTATCTGGGTCCAAAAATTCACTTCACTGGTTATGAGTTAAATTCAAAGTAATCTAAACCACTTGAGAACCAGAAGGAAAAACTTTGTTCATCTTGGTACTCTATTTACCCTATCATGTGAATTACTTTGCTAATTCCTGTCGTGTTTTAATCTAAAAAATTTAACCACCTGTATTTACTAATACATTGATGTTTTACATAAAAATATTAATGTTTAAATAAATCAAAACTATCTAGAAACTACACTGTAATTTGCGTGTCGAATGTCCAACAAATTTAAACTTGTATGGACAAGGAATTAATTAAAATAATAAAAATCTGATTTAAAAAAAAATTCGATGTTTCTGATTTTTTTCATACCCTGCTGTAAAATCTTTGCTACGGTAACAAAGGGTAGAAAACGTTACAAAGCGTAGTTCATCTATATATAAATATTTCACTAATGTAAGTTGCACAGTAATCAACATTATAAGTTAACTGGGGAATGGCAACAAACTGATATAAACAATGGAAATCTAACTGTTAGATTTATTCAACAATTTTTTTTTCACTTAGCTTAAACATCATTTGAGCTGCATAATGTTGCTAAAACTACACTGAAAATCTCATCATTTTAATAAAACACTTCAACAATCTGATTATGAAAGGCAATGAGAAATCTGGAAGATGCAGAAAAGAAAATGTCAGCAAATGCGAAAATAGATGTGTAGACATAAAAACAATATTGAATTGCCTTAATGCCTAGACCTTAAAAAATATCAAGATGCTAATTGTGATAACACGACTGAGGTGTGCACTTTTGTCATGCAATTGATTTATCTATGAATTGACATCCATAAGAAGTATCCAATGTTGCTTTATACTTTTGTTTCATTTGGTGACAAAATGGGCATATTGATGCATTATTAATAGATTTAAATAGGTATCAGATGTGAGTATAATTGAGCTGTCAATAGACAAACAATTTAGAAACTTTAGTGCAGTTGCTATGCATGCAACAACTAGTTAAATATAAAAAACAGCATCTCATAGAACAATCATTGCTTTACATTTATTCATGATAATTACAATTTTCAAAAACAAATTTCATTTTTACTAACCTATTTGTCTTTCCAAAGTATGTGGAAGAAAAACTGGGAGGTACATAAAAGGCTCATAAGTAATGGAATTGTGTGAACACTGTGAGCAGACAACCTATACATTTATTAAAAAAAATGTTAATATAAAAACTTCATACAAAATCCAATGAATACATAAAAAAAACGAGCAATAAAATGTAACATAACAAACACCCCCTTATAATGACCACTTTCTTATGGAATGGAATTCTAAGCTCAAGGAAAATGCTATGAGACGTCTATAACTAAGTTTGCTGCCAAAAGAAATTTCCATTCTAAAGACATTGAAAGTCAGCATGCAAAATACAAGCAAGATGCTTGCCAACCTCGAAGGCATTTGTAATAAATGTGCGAACTCGTTTTAAAGAATTCATTTAGAATACTTAAAGAAATCTTCCTACATCTGAGCTTGATTAATTTTGTGACCCCCCAAACATGGCTCAAAAACTATACTAAAAGGAAATCCCTCAGCTTTTAAGAGCATAGACAAAATATGAAATAGTACAGAAATACAATAAAAATACCTATGTACGTAAATCTTCTGAATAAGATATGCTTAATATGAAATTGCATATACTCATCGGTAGTGTTTTCTAGGCAGCATGGGAAATCTGATTTAAGGTATATAAGTGACACTTATAGTGGGCAATTAAATTTAATCTTAAGATATAGCAAACATGAGCTAATAAAATATTGCATAAATATCAAAAGTATTCTTTATATAACTCAAATACTTTTCAAAGGTTCTGTTTAACTGTAATGCTTATTAATGATCCTCAAGCTTAAACAAATGAAATATTAAGTTTCTTGTTGAAAAATGAAGTTTTCAATTTTATAATAGAATTAACAAAACAAATATAGTAAACATATATGAGTAATACTATATATCTGACATTAAAAATACATTAAATTAATGAAAAATTGAATTAGAATAGATACAAAGGAGCAGAATTTAATTAAATTAAACTTACAGAGCTCCTAAACTGGCCATGAAATGTATCAACAATTACAGATTGATTAAGAGATTTATAATGGTCCCAAGCACTGTATGCCCTGCGAATTTCCTCTGCAACTAGAAGCTCTCGGCAGTCTGAATTCAAAGTGTAAAGTTCACTTGATTGGCTAGAGCCTTCAGAGTACTCATCGCCAGGTACAGGTTCCATGTCAACAGTATCTTCCTGTTCCGATGAAGGCGATTCGAGGTTGGCGTCCATGTTTTCAATTTTCAACCTCTTGTGCAAAGCAGTACAGGATGCAAACTGCTCTGCTGGCTTTTCTAAAATCTTATGCTTCTCGTGTATAATGTTTGTGATCTTTACTCGCTTCAAGCCACCTTGTTTGGGACCCAAATCAACAATTTGCCCAAGATTATCCACTGTTTCTTGCAACCGATTACATTCGTGTTTTGGAAATTTCTCACTGTCAAATTTAATCAAATTGTTTGTTTCCTCAGGGACCAAGACATTAGTGTTCCAAGTTTTAGTAACTTTGACAAAATCCTCTATGCTAGGTATCTTGATAACAGAATTTAATTTATAAGCCAGCTCATTCTTTTCAATTATATTCTCATTAACATTCGGCACTTCATTTTTCTCAATGGCTTTCATTTTCAAATCACAGAAACTTTGAGATTCTTTATTACACACTATACCAATTTCATTTTTATTCAAGATTTTATCAAGTTTATTATTGTTTATCAGCAAGTCTGCCATTTTTTCAGTATTGCTCTCATAGATGGTGGCACTCGATTCAATTAACGTTTTCTTTTTTACTGTGCCAGTAACACTAATCATTTGCTTTGTGTTATTTGCATTAGGTACAGAGTTTGCTACATCTAGAATAGTAGAAGGCAGTGGTTTGGATGCCTTGGTAGAGTCTGAACAGTTTAACCCTTCCTTACTGGCAATTGTACTTTGTTTAGTATCACAAACCTCCATCCTCTTTTCACCATCAGTTTCAATTTCCTGAATAGCAGTAGAGCTGATAAAATCTTTGCAGTTGTTGATGTTAGAGAATGAAAGATCAGCCTTGCTTCTCACTTTACCTCTGTTTGAACTATTCAATTCTTCATGCATGGTATCCAAGAGCAATGCTAGAAATTCTTGACAATCATGCTATGAAGAAACAAAAATATTGACAATGAAAAATTTCTGTTTTCTATTTAAGGTTAAATGAATACTAATAAAAAATATGCATTTTTTAGACAATTAAAGTCATTTCAATAAATAAACTTATTTTGTTAGAACATAATATTTTAATGCCATATTATTGAAAAAAATACACTTACTTGTCTGAAATTTCTAAATTGAGCATACATGTCCCCAAAACATTCTTTAAATTCTCCAAGATGTACTGTGGAATATGAACCACTCCACATTTTTTTCATCATTTCAGCAAACTTTAATGTTAATGATCCCTTTTCAAAATTTTCCACATTGGTTTCGCCATAATAAGCTTTGAATATCTTATTGTTAAAAAGACACTGCAAACCAGCATTCATGAAGCAGGTATTGCCTAGATTACGAAGTCCACATACACCAGGTACAGCTTTGTCATCTAAAAAGAATTAAAATATAAATTTACGTGTTTTAACAATCATAATATATTAACTTATGTCTATGATTTCAACATTTCTGTTTAAGATATAGCACATTGATTTTTTGACATTTTGATTACATAGTTAAGTTTTTTTAAAATAAAATTTACTTAAGAACTTAACTAGTTAGATTCAAAGCTCTTCAAACTCAACACAATTTTAACTGTCTGCTTCCCATCGTTTTCAATTAAACTCTTACATACAAAGAGTAACATTTGGAGAAATTTTACTAATAGTACTCTGAAATAAATTTAATTAAACAGTTTGATTACAGAAAAAATTTTAACTATCATAAATACAAAACTTTCATTACCTTTAACATATTTTTATTGTTTTGCAAATCATTCAATAATATATTCATAGTAAATATTTTTCATTCTTATTTAACTGTTAAACATTTTCAGCTATTCACAAAATACTAACACTGGCTACATCACTCCAGCATTTTTTCTACTTTTCACTTCTTAATTTTACAAACTGTAAACTAGTAAACAGCTACATAAAATTAAGTTTGTACTCCTAAAACAGGATCAGTCTGTATGTATAAATTAAAATAAATTAGTTTGACACAAGAAATATTTCTGCATTGACAAAATTTTATTGTAGCATATTTTTTAAATATTTAAAACTGACTTTTCCCCTTTCATTTTATAACCATGTTTAAAGGTACTGCAAATAATGTCTTATTCTTAGTTGAACAAGGAAATGCAAATTTATTAGACAGTAAAATATTTTACTGTCAAATAAATTTGCGAACTATTGCAGTTTGTCATGCAGCACATTTTAGTTTAAAAAGAATACATTTTCTTCTTTCAGAGAAGGGATCAACTCTGATTTTTCTCGCTGGCAGACTACTAATATTTTTAAGCATAGCTGTTCATTTTCCAAATTTTTTTAATCAATCAGAATACATCAGCATTGAATTTTAAGTATTTAGAGAGAAATAATATGGTTTAGTTTCATCCTAAGGACACATAACAAAAGACATCAAACAGTATCTAAAACATAATTTTTTATATTACAAATTCCAGCGAATTTACAAGTCAGATGACAAAAATATGAGACAAAAAATAAATACATTTTTATTTTATAACTAGGTTATAGAAATATGGTAAACATTTATGCTAAACTAAAATGTGTTAGGAAAAATACAAACTTCTGTAGTGTGCAATAATATGAAAAAGGTTGAGAAACATAAATTTATAAAATATTTCAATGAATGTCTCTGAAATGATCATTTTAACATTTATCTGCATTTTGTGAACTAACCAACTGAGCATTGGGGAGATATTATTCCACAGTAACAATCAGCAGTTTTCTATGCTAGGTCCCGAATTAGTTTTATCCTTCTTGACTAATTGAAAGTTTTTAAGGATTCTTGTGGATATTTAACCATAAAATGTGACTACTCTTCTTGGAAAATTCTTATGTGCAGTGTTAAAGAATGAAAGGTTCTTTCATTTAAAAGAATAAATTAGTTTTTCTGTATTAAAAGTAATCAATTTTAAATAATAAACATCACATGCAATTAGAAATTCCACTTATATACATACATAAAATAACCAGATATATCTTACCTAAAACATCAGTTTCATACGTAGTCTGAGATTCAAATTGAGCAAAAGGTCCATATACAGGAAGGACTGAAAATATATGAAATTAGTGACAAGATTAAAAAAGCATTGTTGGACACTACAAAGAGTAATATGACTGAAACAGCACATTTGCAACAATAAACATACTTATTCACGCTATAACATTGCTGAATAATTTGAGTTGTATTTTCAATGCCTAGTAGGGACAAAACAGAAAAATGTGCTTAGTTCATACAGCAGTATCTTGGCATATAAATAAACTGGGGTATGTCCAAAAGTTTGGACAATGAGTTTCACGTGAATTGTGTGAAATCAATTTGGACACCATAAATTCTGTTATTAGTAGAGCACCATTTTCAGAATTTTTGGATCTGTTACTCACAGGTAAAGAAAATTGAATTTAATATGACTCAGGTTAAAGGCTATTTGTCCAATGAGAAGACACTACCTCCGAACACCAATGAAAAAAAAACCCATATATCTGGGGAATAGAGGTTCTATATATTAAAAGCTTCAGACACCTGATCAAAGCATTACTGCTCTCTATTGTGAAAAATTAACAAATACTGAATGGAATAATTTAAGGATTCTGCCAATTTATATCAAGTCAAATTAAGAAATATTATTCTCTTGAACATCAAACCCCTGTATATCACATTTTCATATTAACAAATCAGGACTTTTGGATATTTTTTATCGTAAAACAAATCAAAATTTAAATTTTAATGCATCTCTTACTAACTTATGTTGGGGTTGCAGGTGAAATATGCTTTAAAAGGGATAATAGTCAAACAAAGCATGGAAGCTACTTGAGACATTCCAGTTTTCAGTAGACGCATATTAGAAATAAAGAATATACGAAAAAGAGTACCTGAGTCATCATTATCAATAGTTGGCAGATCAAAAGGTACTGGAGAATGATTGATATCAGACAAGCATTCCATCATTGCCCTTGTACTAGAAAATCTTGAAAAAACATTATCCCTATAATCTTGAAGAATTTCTAAGTTATCTAGACTAGTTAAATCACCAGCCATATTTTTTCCTGAGAGAGCATCTTCATCATTGTTGCTAGAGAAAAATAATCATTTAAAAAATTATATGTGTAAAGGTGATTTTTCTTTCATTAACAAATTAAATGTATAGAACAGCATTACAAAATGTTGACTTATCTTATTAACATATCAGCTACAAATTCATCACATTCAATACTTTTTAATGAATCATGCATATTAAGATTAATATGTGTGGATAACATCATGAAATAAATAAGATGAATGTTTGCATGGGGGAAATTGAGTCTGAAAAAAATCAGAAAAAAATGGAAAAAAAATGTGTTTTAAGTCCGTTTTTATTTGTTTTTCTTATTCACACTACTATTTTCAATAAACAAGGCTTTAAAAGAAATCTCGGGATTCAATGTTGACAGAGCAAAATGTGCATTGATATCCAATTGGAGCCTTCTTTTCTGCAATTGACCATTAGTTTATCGATTTAATTTATTTTATCAAAGCCTACATATTTCCTAGGTCCTTAACCCCTGTAAGCCTATTAGTGGTGAGCCTGATCTGTGGTTTAAAAATGGGAATGTTAGAAGTGCTATGGTATTAAGACCTATATCAATGATAGCCCTTCCTTATCCTTTGAGAATAGGAAAATGATGAAATGAGAATAGGAAAATGAAAACATCAATACTAAATATATGAAAGAAAGATTATCAATTCTGAACTCATAAAGAGATGGTTTATAAGCAAAATTCATTAAAAATTTAAGAGTAATTCCATTAAATTTTAAGAAACTGAATGAAAGTTGTTGAAAGGTGAACAAGTTGAGTTTGAATTTTTAAGTTCATATTGGGTAAGAACCTTGGAAAACCATCAGGCCCCAACAATTCATCATTTCATGACCCTTTCCTACTATTTGAAAACTTTGAAGTGGTAGACACAGGGTAACGTTTATGATTATTGAAAACTAGTAGTGTGAAATTAAAATTCTTTATTTGCACTTTCAGTAACTTGTTAAATTAACTTCTTAACTAAACCATTCTTTAATTTTTCTTAATACAAAATACATTACACTAAGAATATATCAATAAGATAATTAGGTATAAAATAATAGGAATGGGTTGAGACATGAACTACAGAATTATGTTCTGTCTGTCTAAAATGAGAACTGCTCCTGCCACAAGGTTGATTGGTTTTGAGATTTTATGGCACAAAGATCATATTTGGCCATGCTGCACCAGACACAATACAATATCAAGTAATTGACACAAAACATTCAACATCAAGCAATTAACACACACAGTGAAAGCTTTACTGACACAGAAGAGAGAAATACACCCAGGGAGAAATGCACCTGGCAGAAATCGAACCTGCACCGTATACAATTCGAAGGTTGCTAGAGCGGTGGGCATACCCACGAAGGCCCCCGTGCCACAAGGTCTGGATGGTGGTGGTCGCTATAAGAACAGGGGTCATTTATTTAAGGAAGGCGAATCTGGTAGATGTTTCACTTAAATATTGCTTTTGGCAAATGTTGATGATGGAAAGAGATAATTTAGTATAATCTTGAAACCAGTAAAAATCATAACCAATACATTTCCAATTTGTTATTAGGTGCACTGATGTGATAAACTTCAGTACAATTCTTTTAACATTTCCTATGGAAAATGGGATATGATCAGTTTCTATGGCAACACAGGTGCAGACTTCGGCAGGAACAACTCTTGTGGTTGATAGACGGTAGCATATACATTCTTTAAAATGATAATATTTGCAAATTTTCAGAATAAAATGCATTTGAAACATAAGCTTTGTTTACAGCACAAAAATAAACACACATTTTTTTACATATTCTGTATAATCCATAACATTAGTCTTGAAATTAAGAAAATCAATAAAACATTATTTACTATACATATAAATCCTCCATTTAAGTCAAAATGAAGTTACTAATATACTTTCCTACCTTTCATTTAGATATAACTTACCACATGATGTCATTAGATATGGAATCACTTTTTATATTATCTGCCATAGAAATTAACACAGAATTCAAATCCGTAGTACCACTGGGTGCAGAATTATTGCAATCAAAGCAATCCATACCTGAAAGATATATAAAACATGCAAACGAACTAAAGTATTATATTACTGAAATTCGATATAAAAATAATATTCACAGAAAAAAACTTGAGAATGAACAGAATCTAAAGCTGAGCAAAAAAAAGTTCCTTTTTTTAATCATATTTCAAAAACAATTCTGGCACAAGTATATAGCATATTTATATCATGAATAAAAACTTCCCCATGTTAATGAGCAATCTCAAAAAAATTGATACTTCTTGAATTTTAGTTAGAAAACAATAAATAATCTCAAAACTCAAATAAAGATTTTGTTTTTAAACACCTTTACAGCAAAGAAACTGAAATTATGTATTAATGTCAATTTCTCTAGCATTCTTTCCTAGTCACTTGACCTGAATAAATATTAACAATCACTTTAATTGAACATGATACAAGTTATCCACGAAGAAACTGAAGAAATAAGAAATCATAAAAATAAGTAAAACGGTCAAGATATCCTCTCATTGAAGAGATTAAAAAAAGATTTGGCATAATTAACCATTATTCTCAGTACAAACAATTTTCATTCATTGATTCTAACAAAGAATTAAAGATATTGTTTGATCTTTATTTCAAAGTGAATGCACAAAATGTGTTTGGTAAAAAGTTGCTTTTAATACAAATTGAATGAGAATTGAACAACGAATAGTAAGCGCCTAGTTTGTACTTTGCAATGTACAAACTAGGATTTCTGCCAATTTATTAAATATTAATTCCAGTTTTTTAAAACTTCATCAAAAATGGATTTTAAATTCTTTTCATAAATTACCTGCAAACAACGTCAAAAAGTAAATTCCTTGCAGGGGATAACACTCACATAGCGGAAAAAATCTATCCTAAAACAACAATGTGTGTGTGTGTTAAGTTGAATAAAAAAACAAAAATAAAACTGCCTGATGGCAAATCGAGTAAACCGCGCCAAATACATCAACCTCATAGCATCGTATAGCATAGTATTTTATTACTAGAACATATTTATTACTTTTCGGGAATATTACTGCATTTTGTTACCGTTTCAAAATCATTGACGTATTTAAAAGGTTTCATTTCCTGCATGAGGTTAGGGGCCGCGGTGGCCCGGTTGGAAGAGTAACGGACATGCAACCGAAAGGTTGCGAGTTCGAATCCAGCCAAACACCGTCGTGTACAAAGGGGGCTGGTGCACGTTAAATCTGTCGTGGCCTCAAATGTCCTCACGTTGGCGTGGTGTGGAAGTTTGGAGAGTGGGGTGCCAGCTCAGGTGTTGCCTCGTCATCTGACCGTGGTTCAAAATTACGTGGTGTTGTCCTCGGATCTTTCCCTTTGGGAGTGATCCCGGACCGTCACCAATAGCCCATTGTGTTGCTCCAGTGTGACGTTAATTGAAATTCCCCCCCCCCCTGCATGAGGTTACTTTGATCCCATGTAAAATTTAGAACGTATTTTGGCAACGATGGTCAATTATGATTATCACGATACATCCGTGTGACGAGTTTCGTAATGATGGCTTTATAAATTTATAAAATTGAATTAAAATGGCTGAAAATAGTAGATATGTGATGGGAGGGTTATTTATATTATTTCTTGCCTTTTCTGCCAGGGAAATATTTTCTGGAAATACGGGTAACGATGCATCATTCGTGAAAGAAATTCCAAAGACTAGTTTCAAAAATGCTTTTACAGGTCCAACACTAAAGTTTTTGTATTGGTAAGATGTTTTTTTCAGTTTTCATGAAAATTAATTGTATTTAAAATTTTTTTTGATGGAAACTAGATCATTAGAAAATTTTCTGTGATATGGAGATTTGATGTACAATGTATACTTCAAACTGACTACGTATCTTCTGTTAAACTTGAGTGTGAAATTGAATTTATAAAATTCTGGATAACGTGTTAAATACTTCTACTGTTTTATCTGTTGGTTTTTCTCTGAAATCTAGCACTATTAAATTTGAATTCGTAAAAGTACGCAAGAAAATTTGCCACCCCAAATTTTTAGTTCATTTTGGTAAAACTCAAGAACACGGTACCGTCCCCTCGCCAAATCGAATTTTTAGTTATGAATGGTGGACACTGTTGAAGCTGTACTTTTGCCATCAGGTAATCATCTCGCAATCTGTGTGTGGGTTTAAAGTGGTTTGGGGTCCACTTTTAAGTCATTTCAAAACATGACAGCCACAAACCTTACCAATTTACATATTTTGAGCACGTATCAACAAATTGAGGATGCTTGTAACATTCTTTTCTTGATTTCTTAGCAAATATTAGAGTGGGTTCCTGGAAAGAAAGTACTCTTACTCATTGTGTAGAGGATCATATATATCATGTGTTTTGGTACATTTTACTAATTCTCAAATTTCGCGATAGATCTGTTTGAACTGGATACAAAAATCTCCCTGCTAGGAAAGATACTATTATATTTCAGATTTTCCAAAGTATCACAGATGTATTTTGCAGTTATAGTTTTGGTAGTTTAAGTAGGAAATATCTCCACCTATAGCAACCAAAATTCAAATCAAATAATTTTTTATTTAAAACATAATAATTTAACTTTAATTCTTTTTCTTTGATTTAAGTTTGATAATTCTTTTCAATATGAAATATAACCTGGAAAAGGATGTATGTTATTTTATACAAATAAGTTTAAAAATTGCTTCTGCTCGATAACACCTCAAAAATTACCTTTTGTCTAAACGTTTGATTTCATTTTGAAGATAATATAGCACCCACTTGGAGAAATCGTTAGGAGGCAGGTTTGATTCCTCCCTGGGTGTATTTCTCTCATCAGTAAAACTTTCCTTGTGTGTATGTCCATTACTTGACATGTCTGCTTTGTTTGGCGCAGTATGGCCAAATATGGCCATTGCACCTTAAACCCAACTAATCAACCCTTGTGTTGGGGCCACGGTAACCCACTTGATAGAGTCGCGTATTAAGCAACTGGAGAGTTGTGCAAGTCCGAAACTTGATCCAAAGGCAGTCGTGTACATGGGGGATGGTGCATGGTAAATCTGAAATTCTCAAATGCCCTGGCGTTGGTGTAGTGTGGAAGTTTGGATAGTGGGGTACCAGTTCAGATGTTGACCCCACATATGATTGATTCAAAATGATGAGGTGTTGTCAGATTTTTCCCTTCAGGATTGATCCGGACTGTCATCAATGGCCTGTTGTGTTGCTGCAGTGTGACTTAAATTCAACTACCTACCAACTCTCATGTTTTGGGGCCCCATAAAAATATTAGGACCCAAGATCCAGGCTGTCCCATTTGATAAAATGACTTAATGAATGTCATCTAATCACTATATTTTTATTTTCTGCAATTTGTATGTCATTTTTTGGGGATCCTGTGCCCCAGGTATAAACATTTTAAGGGGTTCCATGCTGGGTATGCCAATTTAAATTTCTATTGAAATCAAGTGATTTTTATTTAAAAAAATCATGATTTAAATCAAAATAAATTCTTTTCTTAATTATTGTTCAATAATAGTATTGAAAATGAAATAACTTGGAGCAGAATACATATTATTTTTTATATACAAGTTTAAAAACTTGCTCCCTCTCATTAATGCTTGAAAAATGACCCTTTTTTAACTGGAAATAACTGGCCTCCTTGCTTTGATTGATTATTTGATTGGGATGTAGGGGATGCCAACTTGGAGGAATTATTGGTGGCCTAAGTAAAACACTGCTTCATAAAAAGTAATTTGGAACTATTTTTTTTTGTTTATGTAAATGAATAAAATATTACTATATTTGTAATATTTATCTTTCATGGGTGGGGGTGCAGATCCCCAATCATAAAAATATTTGGACCCAAGGAGCTTAGATCTAGAACTTTTTGCAGCTCTTCTGATAAGCAACCTAATAAGAGAGATTGAATCGCTATATGTTGTATTACTCGTATTATATATATTTGTAATATTTATCTCCTATCTTTGACCTGGGCCATACCATAAAAATTTTAAAGGGTTCCAAAGGTGTCGGGCTCCTAGGCATCCTGCTATAGGTGTTTCTTTAAACAACTTGTTTGGTTTCTCATTGGAAATATTTCTCTCCTGTTTGAGGGATCTAAGGGGTTCAGGCACCTAGGAGTTGAAACCCGTTTTGGTTGGATAATGACAACTAACCAGTCAATTTTTCTCTTTTTGCTCACTGAAACAAGTCACTCACAAATTTGTTTATCAACAAATGCAGTTTTATACATATGTGACCACTCCATAAATTGTGCAAAGCGATTCACTTTTAGGGTTCTCATAAACAAAAATTGGTCATCCAAAACATAATACAGTTTTTAGCTAAGAAAGCAAATTTCGATGTTTCTCGAGGTGATGGCCAAGATTTGTCTAATCGTAAAAGTGACCCTCTTTCACAGCATCATACTACACCAATTCCCAAGCATTAATGTATTTCAATGCTTGTATGCTGGCTGGAAGGGTAGGAAATTTAGTATTTATTGATGAAATCATGGAAAAGTGAAGCATTTCTCTATTGAACTATACAACATTTCTCTATTAAACAAAGAGCACTCAAAATTTGGATTTGGAGGGGTGTAGATAATGTCTCCACACAGAAAGAAGATGCAAAGAGTATTCAAGTTTCTGTATCACCTGAAACAGCAGTTATATGCTCCACCATAAACTTGGGACCTCAGTGGACTTGAAATTTTGTGATTCCGTAAGAAAAAGTGGTTAAAAATCACAATATGCAGAGAACAGAACAATTCTATAAGAAATGGGCAAAATATTCAGAAAAAACACTTAACTCTTATTAATTCTGTGCCCTTCAACTTAGGAGCTGTTCTACATGCAAAAATGTATGCAACAAAAATTCATTTCCCGTTAATGTGTTTCTGTGTGAAATATCCGGCATGTATACTATTTGGTGACATAGAATTATGTAAATTTGACATTCTATCTTTAAAAATATATTGAATATGGAATTTGTATTTAGCCTTATGTTTCAAAATATGTACTGTACCTATTCTATAAAAATTGAGTTCCAATTGTTATTTACTATTTTTAAGCTTTTTAAGAAATATCTTCATTATGTATACTCAATTTTGGAAGCCATTGTAGTGCATATTTATGTTCTCCATTTTACTATGAGAATTGCAACATCTGCTTCAACTTGAAAATTGTAATTTGAACCTGTTTATGAAAGATAAAATATATGCAGGATTGCTTCTCTTTCGTGTCAACTGTTATGAATTCAGTATTTCATTCCTTAAAGATTCTGAGCTAAAATGTAGGCTATACAAAGGTTTTTTGCTGTAAAAAAAACTAAATCAATTTCCTTATGAAAAGTTGGCTTTTGATTAATATTGTCGGGGTGTTTTAAAATGCCTTTGCAATAGTTTCCATGACTTATATGTAGCAGGTACTTGTCTAGTTATTACTAATAAATATTATTTTTCTGATTGAAAAATGAACTTGATCTTTATAATAATTTTCTTAAAAGTGGTTATAAAACTAATGTTCTGTAATTCTTTCTAAATTGTTTCTTTTTCCTCATTCAATCTATTTCTAAAATCCTTCTGTTTTCTCAAATTTGCTTAAGACTGATTTCTAAAAATTGTGTAAATGTTTTCATTTAATGTTACTTATCAATAATTGACCTGTATTAAGCATTTTTTATATAATGTAAATATTTTTCAGTTTTTCCTGAGGTTACAGACGTGTCTTCGAGCAGTATGCTTCCATCATTCAAGAAAAATATCCTGGAATGACTGTTCTCGGAGATACGTTTCCACCTCCACCATTCCGTATGCATCTAGCTAGCATCATTGGATTTGCTAAATGGTGTTTCATAGCCATGGTGTTAGCCAATTTCAACCCTTTTCCTGCACTAGGATTTAATACTCCAGCAATTTTTCTTTGGATGACACAAAATAAAGTAAAATATATTTTTAAATGTTTCTATTTTATTATAATGTATATTGTATGTTTTGCAATTAGTGTACTTTTCAATTTCTGGCAATGAATTAAAGTAAATATGGGAAAGATTTATTGATATGACACCTGTAAGTAGGTTGCAAAAGACATACTCATATGAAACTAAAATTTTAAACCTGAAGCTAATTTATTTGTGGGAAAACAATTAGATATATTTATGCATCCAGTACTTGTAATATTTTTAGGCATAAGATAATATGAACCTTTCTGGTAGGAATGCAAAGAAACTGAAACACCATATTTTTTAGTGTTGAAAGGTATTGAATACAGTGAATCATGAACTAATTTGTAAACTATTTTGTAATCGAAATTTTTATTCTGATATAATATGCTTGCACTATTTAGAAACTGCAAATTCGCAAATGTCCGAAGTAGGAAATACTTTTAAGTTAGATCACACACGCAGTGATTATAATATCAGTTTAACCTTGAAGATGAATCCCTTTTCTATTCATCAAGGTCATGCTGTTTTATCTAAAAATATTTTCTCCCCAATTGACCTTGATGAACATGACCAGTCATTGCTGGATTTAGAGCATTCAGTAATAGATAAAAAATTTAGAACTGCAAGAAATGAATTAAAAACTGGATATCACAATATACATATTAAATAACTTCTCCGATCTACAGTTTTCTGCTGTAGCTATAGCAGATTGTCAACGTTAAAAAACTACCAGTCTTTTTATCTGCTTCTTAATACTTGGAATTTGTTTCCTAGTTACTTTTTGGAGAGAGTAAAGTACAGCTAATTATATCAAAAATAATTTAATAATAGAAACTTACATATGGCTCCGACATGTCAAACGAAAAGCATAGATAGTCCACAAGAGTTTTTTTAATGTTCTACACTTGAACCGATCTCACGAGCGTCTTCTTTCGCCTCCCGAAGAAAGTATATACATATCGAAGCGCAACAGATTTGTGCGCCTCGCCGGCGCCGAATAATATAAACAGAGTCCACTGGCAACGGTGTAGTATCAACTCCGAAAGGCTTCTCAGCAAAAAGTCCGGTCAGGTTGCGACATCAGCATGTCATGTTGAGACCTTCATTTAAAAGTTAGGAATGAAACACTTCTTTCCATTTGATTATTTTTGGATTTGTTTGTGTTACTAGCTTGAAAAAAAGTTATGAAAATATGTAAAATTAACATAACTTTTGAAGCTTTTTTGTTTCAGTGTGTCAATCAGAATTCTTTCTGCAATAGAAATAACTCACTTTTTAAAGCTTGAATCCTTAATTTATTTGGAATCATTGCTTGAATCTTAATGGATCTTATATGTTTATAGCTACTTAAAAGTTTATTCAAATATTAAAGTGAATGTATTCAAATCATAATTTCATAGTAGTATATAATACCATGTGTAGTGTAAAATTCCACATGAAGCATACTTTCTTCCATTTTCAGTTTTATGCCTGTTTGATGTTGTTTTTCATAAGTAACACGATAGAAGGTCAACTTGTTTCAACTGGAGCATTTGAAATTATATTTAATGGTATGGAATATCTTGTTTTTTACTATCTACTGAAATTTTGATTTAAGTTGTCAATGCATTTTTATTAATTAGTTTAAAATTAAAGTGATGAAGACTTGTAAATTTTGCATTGTATTGTACTCGTGTATGGAATTGGCTTAAATGAGAATATTTACATATTCAATATATCTTCGCATTTGTTTTTCTGAATGCCTACATTTTAATTGAATTACATAAAGATAGTTAAATATTGGCACATACTAATGTCACAAATAAAATTGATACAGGCTAACGTCTATTTAAGAAAGTCTGCAAACAAATTATCAATATTTAGCAAATAAATTATTACATGTCAGTATGTACTAGTGTGAAGATAGAAATCTCATTTATTTTAGAAAGTGAGAAATGAAACAAACACCAAATGATAAAAGTAGATAAAGATGTAAAATGAGCAATCTTATCATGTCTGCAAAAAATGATAATGATAAGCCTTTTGAAACAATGCGAGGTATTCAATTTGAAAACAATATGCAGGAAGATGTCATTTTACAAAAGCTATTTCAATTTAACAATTCAGATTAAATTATAATTTTCTACCTAAATTATATAAGTACTATTTTATGTAATGGACATACATCAATAAGTAAACAACTTGTTCAATAAAATTTCATTTTATATATTATGCTAACGGACAAAGTGTCCTCTACAATGGCTCATCAAAATAGTTATTTTCCCACAAGGCTGATTTGAAAAGTCTATTTTTGACCAAAATTTTCTATTTTGTTTTATTTAGGATTCTAAATAAACAAAATGTTTCCTTTCGAAAACTTTCTATTTTGTCTCTACAATGATTGGATATGGAGATATACACATTTTAATAAATCTTGGATTGTTTTTTGAACTGGGAATAGCTTTTAAAAAGCCAGAAGTTGAGTGTAATTAAAAATGTTCTTTATTTCATAAATTTAAACTTTAAAAGTGTGAAATTGTAATATGGTGTTACTTTCCAGTTTACTTATATTAGCTGCAGATTAAAAATTCACACTTGCATTAGCAAATTACAAGATTTAAAGTTCTTTTATGATAGACATAATAAATGTTAATCTTTCATCTACTTCGTGAGCAGCTGCAAATTAAAAACACTAAATACTCTGAAAGATACTGCCGCAGTTTCAACTAGTACAATTTCACTGACTAGAAACAATAGAAACTAAAAAGTCAATATGGAAAAATGTAGAATCACAATGAAGTGTCTGATGGAGTTTATTACACTTGGCCCCAAAAGAAAAGCATTGTTATTTAGCTTAATGGATGAGTTTCCATGAGGTGAAAAATAGTTTAGGATCCAATTCTCATGATAAAAGTGGAATTTTTGCCCTCAAGAAAACTTCAAAGGAAACATTGAAAGCAACACAAAATAATAGACACATTAAGTGATAGAGAAAGTTATGTACCAAACAAGATAATTTTCAAGTGGTGAAATTATGATTTTTCTATAAAATCATTTTAAAACCTTAAAATGCATTTCATGTGATTTCAGCCAAATCATTACACAAAAAACATGAAAAATAAAAATGTAATGTATATTTTCAAATGAAATTTGGTGTACCTTTTGTATGTTTTTGAGAGTCTCAACTAGGATACATCTTGAAAGGAATCCTTTTTAGTGATTTTTGTACTGTGCCATAAGAAACAATATAAAAAATTTAGATTAATGCATTTAACTCATAATGTCCTGATCCGTTAGGCTTGTCTTTTCTTTTAGTTCAGGCCCTAGGTTATGCATTTGAGGTTTTCTGAAAAATTGTCAAATATTTTAAGTTGGAATATTTTCGTATACCTCAATTTGCTGAATTGTTATTAATTTAAAGATTAAAAGAATTTATGTTTTGCTATTTATGTGTTTCACAAGTTTTATGTTTAAGAGCAAAAATATTATAGTTTAATCATTGCTAATAAATAAAAGCACTACAAACAAACAACTGTTAAGTAAAGGTTTAATTGTAATTTAAATATTTCCTCATTAAAACAAAATTAAGCTTATTGAAATACAGTAAAACCTCAAAAAGTCATCACCTGGATAGCTTGTCAATCCAAACAAGTTGTCAATTATCTTCAGTCCTGCCTAGCTCTCATTGGCGACAATTTAATTAAACCCTTGTTTATTCATCGAAAATTCAAATGCCCAGGATACCTCATCACTGGAAAGGTTTTTGAACATGCAGGGTTTATGTTGATGACAAATAAAATGAAGTAGAAATGAATTGTGACTGATTATTTCAAATTATAAAGGTAAGTTGATGCACTATTCCTAGCATAAATGACTTCATAGATATCGATAATAACACTGCGGCATGTTCTCAAGCGACCATAAAGGATTTAACTATGGAATTTTTAGGAAAAAGTGAGTGATGATGAAAGTGAAAATGAGGAAATTTCACCATCTCATGAAACCCAAGTTCTTGAAGCATTAGAAATAACCTTGTCTGTTCAAGGTACTGAATTTACCAGGTTATGAATACTGTGATAAATTTAAAATTTACATGATCATTACAGTAATACACATTGAGGTTACTTCTTAAGTCGTTAAAATTTCTTGGTCTCTGAGTGACAACTTATCGAGGTTTTAGTGTATTTTATTATGTAGAAAATCATAGAAAAATATTTACCATGACAGACTAAATAATACAAATATTTTTATTCCAGATGTACCTGTTTGGTCCAAAATAGAAACTGGTAGAATACCTTCACCACCTGAGCTTTTTCAAATAATTGAGGATAATTCAATGTTCAAAAATACTAATCCTTCTTCTTTACAATTATAGCATATGCAAAAAGAACTAATTTGTTGGTAAGTCTTTATTTGCTCATTTCATAAATTCTACAGAATTCATCCATTACAAATATCTATCTATTAAGCAAAATAGTACACTTTGTCAAAAGTGACTTTATCAGACCAGAACATTCAGCTCTTAAAATAGTTTGTCACAATATAAGAAAGTGAATTTTCTATTTGGAAACTTAATTTTAAAACATTAAATCCAATATTATGGTGTTTCGTGATTGATGCCTACTTAAAAAACGGAAAAAGTTTCAAAAAGTAAAGTGTTTCCTTAAGTATTTAATATTCTTGGTAAGCATCTAAAGAAATTGAGATTTTCAACAATTTTTTTTGTTTTGTGTAATATCAAAAATGAGTCAATATCCATGTTAATATATAAAATCTTTTAACAATCGAGTACTAATTTTTAAAATTTTCATTTTTGTATTTTTTAAGTGAAAGAAACATTTTTTAATAAAAATAATTATTTGCATTTAGGAAAACTGGTAACATTTTTAACACCTTGCAAGTTTCTACGTAAAATATCTTATGCTTTGTTTCAAAACTTTTTCAAGTGTTAATTCTCATTTTAGGTTTTCTGTGAATCATTGCTTCATTTTCAAGGCTTTAATGAAAAATTTCACAAAAAGCATTTCTGTATGTGGAAAATGGATGTCGAGAGTCTAGCTTTTGAAGTTGATGGATGAACAGATAACTGACTATTTTGTGTTCTTGCTTGTATATGACTGAAGTATTGATATGGCTATGTGTATGTTTTTTGCTGTAATTTATGTTGAATATTTATCCAAGATTTTCGTGTCAAAATGCTGAATTTTTTAAATAATTGTGACATACCAGAAATAAATTTTTGTACTCTTTATTTATTTTCAATATTTAAAGGAAATAGCTATTGTATGGTTATTTGCAGTTATACAGATAGCTTTAATAAATCTTTTGGTTTTATATAATTTTATTTCTTTGTTCTATTTTTCTTGAGGTTTGAACTTAATGTGCATTTATATAAATTATGAAAACTTAAAAAATACAGTATAATCAGCAATTTTTCACCTGGACTAATGCTTAAAGGAAAGTTAGCTGATGAGGTTTTAAAACAAGTTCCTTACTAAAGCATGAAAGAACTTAGTTGACCTGAAAACAAACTGTTAATGTCTTTCCAACAGAATATTTCCCTTGCAACATACTTCTTAAAGGGATGTTTTAACAAGTCAATTTTTGTGTGGGAATGTTTAAAATGGTGATGCAATGGACATGTATGGTCATGTTTTAAGACAGATCAATGTTGAACAATACTTATTAATTGAATCCAAAGATGGGGTAGACAAATTGTTAGAGGTAGAAGCTTGATACTATTTGTACATTACTGTACTGTTGCATTTTTAATTTAATAAAATCTAGACCAGAACACATTTTTCAAGTTTCAGAATTTTTGTATTCATTGTTAGCAGACTTGTGAGGCACCTATTGCACATCATAAAATGTCTGAATAACTGATAGCTTGACCTTTCAATAGCTGAGTAACAGAATATCTCCAGCAGCTCATTTAGAAACCTTAGCGTTATCCCCAAACTAAAATATTGATGCCTATTTTCCAGTGTCGAAAATAAGTCATGACCAAGGTTTTGGAGGCGTTTTTTTTTAATTTGTTCACTTGGGGGGGACCAAATTTCAACCAATTAACTGTTTATTCTTCCTTCTAACAATCTACTTTTATATAGGTGCAGAAGTCCTACCGGTTAAGGCCCATTACACTATACATCCTTGAAAATAAATTTTAAATTGCACCCAAGTCAAATATTTAACAAAGGAAAAGTGTTTCGGTGCTATTGACGCTTGACTTTCTGCTAGTTTTTAACCCTGCTCTTTTCAAATCATAGTGCAACTAAAATAAGTAGCATTCCCATCTCAATTCAACATATAACAATTTATTTGTTTTGTGACGGTCATCCATGGCATTAAAATCTGTTTATAAAAGTTTACTAATAAAGGGTTTCAATACAATTCCCAGAAATGCAAATGAATTTCAAATATATCTTAAGCAAGTCAAAAAATAACAACCATAAGACAATTTTTGTAATAAAAATATTGAATTTCTTTCCACAATATACATAAATCATTCCATTGCAATATATTCAGAGTTTTGTACATATATATTTAAGAAACCAGATTGCTAATTTCATATTAAAAATAGAATTGGTATTAAGTTCTAACTTGAAATCTTCCAGCTTTAGTGACATATTTTACGCCTTTAAACGGTTTATATTTCTGTAAAGAATAAACATTTTAGTATCACATGGAAATTAAATTGTTAAAAGTCAATGAAATAAACACATGCTTACATTATAATTGTATCTCAGATAATTCTTTAAAAAACATTCTAAAATGTTACTGTTTTATTAACTATTACAGATTTCTTGGTACAGCTGAACTAATAAAAATTTCAAGTCACCATGGGCTGAAACTTGCATAAACTTACTAATTTCCAAATACTTTTAGGGTTTTTTCAAGCTTATATCTGAGATTATAAAATATAAAGATTAGCTATAAAAAATTAGAATTTAATATCTAAAGGAATTGGGGAAATTTTTTAAACTTATTTAATTTTGTGTAATTTATTTTTCAAATAGTCAATTTTAAAAAAATGGAAACTTATCGGTTTCAAAAAAAAATCATTAAGTAATAGAATTGTCATTAACTAATAATTTCTGCCAATTTAAGAATATTAAGAACAAATTATTAAATTCAGCTCAAAGTTGCAATATCAGATGAATTCCAAGTAAATAAAAACATCTAGATGAAATCTAACTCAACTTACTTCTCCATACATATCTAGGCGATTTACTTTCAAACCAGAAATTGCCAGCTGATTGATTGTAAATTTGACCTGTAAATAAGAAAACATGAGCTACATTTCCCAATAGTTTCAAAACATGAAACAAAAATTGTACTTAAATTAGTCCAGTAACTACTACAGAAAGACCAAATTTCTTTGGTTTCCAATAGCCAACATCGAAATTACGGGCAGCATTGTTAAAACTAAAATTTAGCTTTTTGGATAGGGATAAGCTATTTTTTTGGTGGTGGGTAGGCTGCAATTTTTTTATTTAATGGTTTTTCTGAAAGAAAAAGTTGAACTTACTTTAATATGCAAGCACAGGCAAATCTACAATAAATATAACTGTTTATTTTTCTTTTAATCATTCTTGTTTATTCAACAAGTTGCTCAGAAAAAAGCCAGCACTTATCTCCTACTGCTATTTTTTCTGTGTTATATCTTTTACAATTGGTTTCAATTCTATTATACAAAACAGCATTATTTTCAATTTTTCTAATTTGAAACATTTAAAAACAATGTATAAATTATATAAGTGAAAAGGATATTTCCACTAGATGTTTTAGCATGAAAAGGAATTGATTTACAGAAAAGGCAGGGTTCTGTCATAAGATGATTGGAGTAGATTAGAAAACAAATGTTGGCATGTCACAAGTAATGCTTGTTAGATTTTTGTTGTGATATATTTTTTCATAATCCAAATAAATCTACAAGAAACTTAATACATTAAATGTAAGCTTCAATTTGCTTAATTTATAGAATTTTGCATAATTCATAAGATATAACATCTGACTAATTATTATAAACACATATTTTTACTCCTGATAAGGGGTGCAAACAAAATTCCTGTCAATAATGGGGAGACTGGTCATTTTCATAATTCATTCAATTCAAAAGATATTTTCCTACAAAACTCAATTTATTTTGATATTAAGCTTGAATTTCTGTTGAAGTACTATAACCTTTTACTATCTGAGACATAAGATTAATATATTTTAGATTATCAGTTGCCATAGGAAATTCTAGCGAATGTGTATATACTTTACACATTTCGCTAGACATGTTTCTTAAATTTATTTTGTAAGGTATATATGTGTATATACCTTACAAAAAAATAAATACATTGGAAAATAATTTAACCTGATACCCACCGGATGTGATGAATCAAACTTAATTCTAATGAAGATACTTAATGTCATTCTTTTAAAATTTAATACTTACTGTTACTGTCGGATTACTTTCTGGAGAGACAGTTCCACTTTGAAGTGCAATCTATAAAGGCAAATGCACTTCCTTTATTAATTCAACAAGTTAAAATGATTAAATTAGAAATAAAACACGCAAAATTAGAAAATGTATTTTAAAATTTCTACACCCCAAAATCATAAAGTACAACAAGATTAAAATAGAATCTTTTTCATAAAATAATTAAGAAACATATGTTACCAATGTTTACAAGTTTCATGATGTTAAGAGAGGGTTAAATCTTGGTTGACAATATTATTTAATCTAATAGATTTGATCGAAATGCAATTTAGATCAACTTTATATGAAGAGTTAAATACAACTACTTGACTTACTGATCCCTTAATGTTTGGTCTCCTCAGGGCTTCAACTCTTCCAACTTCCCATATCATAATTTTACTAACAGGATCGAAAGAATATTTGCCTTGACTGGGCCGTAATGTCATGTTTAAAACTGATTTTGGCATTGGAATTTCAACCATGACATTTTCAAGCTAGAAAATAAGAAACAGACTTGAACAAGCAGTCTACAGATATTTTTTATGAAGTTATAAATAAATTTCATACAATTAAAAGCATACTTCTATTCAATCAGCATTTAGTTTCAAAGGTAAAATAATGGTTTAAAATCGCAACACTATAAACTGATGGTATAGTAGTACCTCGAAACTTACAAAATAACATTGGGATGAAAAATTATTCATAATATTCGGACATAAAAAATTGTAATATCAGTAAAAAAGCTCAAGCAGTTTCAAAGCAAAGCCTTTTGAACTTCTCAATTAGGTTCAAATGAGATGGCAAAAATTATTGAATGATGTTGAGTCAAGAGTTCCATGTGATTCACTCTGCTGTCTCCAAAAATCACCTGACAAACTTGAATCGAAAAAGGATTGTTGGGCTGGAGAAGCTGGATTCTCATCACAAAATTGTCACCAGTATCAGATGAGATACTAGTACATTGGTGGAAGTATATACCATAAAATGAGACTCAGAAGCACAAAAGTGAACCCAAAAATCTTACAACAGCACTGAATAGATGTAGAGTAAGACATCTATACTTTGCAATAACTGATTATACTACAATAACGCCATTGTCATAGTCAACTTCGTTTTCTAGCTCATTTCAGATTGTCTATCGTGCATTTTTTGTAAGCTATTAAAATTACTATACATCATACCTAGAGCAGTTATGGGATTATTAAAATAAATTCTACCAAGAAATGTTTGCTACCACCTTTAGACGGTAGTGAGAATCTAGAATTTGCAACTGTCCTTTTGTTCTTAAACCATTAACTTCTACTGTACAATGTCACTTTAAGCAAAAACATTGATGGAACTTACTGCTTTGCCCATTGTAACTTGAGGCCCCACAGTAATTTCCATTTTACCACCACTAACTTCTGAAAATGATAAATCATGGCGTATATAGAATGGCATGGCCACCATGCTGAAATAAAAAAAATACATTTCTGAGATATTTTTTAAACAAACTGTAGGCAACTCAAAAATGTTAATTGTTCAAATCTTCAACTGTAAATTTTTAGAAGCTTGAGAAAATTTAAATTATGAAACAGTTGTGCTGCAAAATGAAATTTCTACACATAAGGCATTTTACAAATAAACTTATTTGAAAGCTATTCTGATAGAAAGGAAAGGATTAAATTTTAAGTGATGTCTAAAGAAATCTCGTTTATATCAATCTATTTCCAAATGATATTATTTGGGAAGGAAAGTCAGTAAAATTTCAATGTTTTTATAGTAATAAAAATAAAAGCATTCACCATATCGCACCCCAGCTGCAATACCGCCATTAGTCAAAAATGTATAATTTTACAGGAGAGCCTGTGAAAATTTTAACATGACACTGAAAAGCCTAAATCAGGGATCTCGTTATTTCAATAAAATTTCTTTTAACTTAGAGTTATAGCAGTTTTGCAGCATGAAGAAACCGCTTTTGCAATCTTTATATATAGTTTTTTTACTTATGGTGGTATTGCAGCCAGGGTGCAAATCAATTTATTGCTTATTTTATTTTTTTATAACTATTTAACTTTGTCTTCAGAAAATTTTCCAGTAAAATCTTAGAGCTTTTCTATTTTGCTAAATATTCACCAGTTGTTTCATATTTCCTAAAAAATTGCAATTTTAGACATGATTATAAATTAATCAATTAACTGTACAATACAGTGGATAAAAGATAATTTTTCTGGAACCACCAATGTCAATGGATTGTTAATTTATTGAACATTTTAAAAATTAATGGAATGGTTGAGTGGTTATTCTTCATACTTTTTATGAATTTGATTTCAGGGAATAACAAGAGGTATTCAGATACTTTTTTGATCGGCTGTACTTTTTGGTTCGTCTCCCAAAGTAAGGCTGTTTTACATCCTATAAAACATCAAGTGGGTATACAATGAATTACATTCAAAATCAGGAAGTGTCTGAAAAAGTGTCACCTTCTTTTTAACTTTAATTTATAAGAAATTATATTAAAAGTGTCTTCATTCACAATGAACACATATTTTTAGTCTCATCTAGACAAAATTACAAGTTGTAATTTTGGGTACTTTTCCGTTAGCCAGGCGCAAGCGAAAAATTGCCAAATAATGTAGAATTCCGCCAAATTTCTTACAACCATAAGGGGAATGTTCGTTTGGGGCCATGTGCTCTATTCTCTGAATTCATTACTATTATATTTGTTTATAGTTATTATTTATTTATTATTATTATTTATTAATATTTGTTTATACTATTTATTAATATTTGTTTATACTATTTATTAATATTTGTTTATAGTTGAACTTGTTTTGCTTACTTAATATTTGTTTATAGTTGAACGTTTTCGACTTTTATTCTGTTGACTGTTTTGTCATTCGCTTCACTTGGCGACTTGGCTCGCGTTTGGTTCACAATTGGCGACATTTGCGCCCGGCTAACGGAAAAGTACCCAATTTTGTAGTAAAACGGCTGAGAACTGTTGTACAGGAATGAAAAGATTTTACTTCATTAATTCAGAAAAAGCATAATTAGTAATGAAAGAATTAGAAAAATGTAATGCATGTCAAAAATTACATTAGCTTTTAAACACATATATGAATGTAGTGCAGTGTCTAGGGTGTGATGAAGATGTGAAGCTGGATGACAAGGAAATAAGGACTAACACAACATTTAATTATAAAAATTATGTAAAGAGGTTACACAGATCGTGACACAGCCTACACATTGGCACATGTATAAGTAGTATATCCAGAGTTCCACCTGCACGTGGAAGAGTACAGTCACTGTCACAACTCCAACTGAGTTAGGAAAATAATGATACAGTTCTGCTCTGCGTGACCTCTGGTATTAGGGATGGATTCTACATGAATAAACTTAAAACATAAATATATTAAGAAAAATCTTACTTTTGAGATCCAATGTGATACGACATAAGCCTGAAATTTCCATCAGGTGGCACGAATGACAAAATGCGTTCAGACTGTTAAGAAATAATTAAAAATTAAAACAGTATCAAAGTTGGCCAGAGAAACATTGAGCAATACTCAACAGTGATTTTCAACCTTTTTCATCTCAGGACAAACAAATTACTGAAATTCTGTGGCACACCAAAAACTACATTACATTTTTAACCAATCTAACAAAAAGTCATGTTTTTGATTGATTTACAAAAACTTTTTGCTCCAAGGTGGCTTCTTAAAAATCTGACAATTTTTTCATACTTTGTAACAAAATAATAATCAATATTATTTATGAGTATTACTGGATATAATTTGTGAATACACTTGTCAAAAGTTCAAAACTAAACCTCTGAAATGAAATAAATCTTACACAATTTAAACCACTTCACCATCCGTAAGGCATACCAGTGATATTCTTGTGGACACACCGGTTGAAAATTGATGCTCTACTATTGCAGCTCCTCACCATTTAATGAATTGAAAATGACAATTAAAAGATAACACAATCATGATTCTATTTTCATTATTTCAGAAAACATTAAATAGGAAATTTAAACATTTAGGTGATTTAATGAAAAACATGAAATAAATCAATTTCTTACTTCCCAACGACGAAATCGTACACAAGGATGGAAGCTTACATCATCAAATATTCGGGCATTTACAAATGATAAGCTAAGGTCAGGCATTCCACTTAATTTTATACAACAATCGATCTAAAAAGGAAGGAAAGTACTTGATTTAATATTGCATTTAGTTATGCAAAAATAAAACATTAATTTGCACAACTTAAACAATTGACAAAAGTTGTAACAATTCCATTTGTATAGAAGTATAAAAAATCAGCTTAGTACAAATAAACAGATTCTTGTACAGTTGATACAACTAATCAAACAGTTTGTCTATAAGCTTTTCTTTCTGTGACAATAGTTGAATATTGTAGTAATACACATTAACATTACATCATTAAAATTTGCTGAAGACAGGAACTTTTCATGAATTTAAATATAAATTTTCTAGTTATATATTTGCAGATATTAAAACCACATAAATCATGTCATTTGTATTTCGAGAGTAATTGCAAAACTGATAATTGCTAGTAAATATAAGAATAATCACAAGCATCGTTGAGTCCTACAGTACATAACTACTTTATTTTTCAATTAAGAGTAAAATACCAATAAACTTAATGGATAAAATTTTTCATAATTTTAAATACATTGGTTTGTTGCTTTACAACCATTTTTTGTGGACTACCTAGACCAATTTGCAATTAAGACCATTTCAATATATGGTCTAAGTACCTATAGATACCTAGCAGATGAATAAATGCTTATTCAGAAGTATTTTGTACCTTAGGAAATATTACAATGCAGAGCTAAAAATTTGCACAATAAAATACATAACTTCTCCAAAACAAGCCAGTTTAAAGATTTAAAAAGGTGTAAAAATTCAAATCAATCATTAATAATGTATTGTGTTTTGTTACAAAGCATAAATTACATAGGATTATGAAAAAGAGCTTACACATCCTTGTATCTCAGCAGAAATAACAGATCCCCTATTATCCATAATAGCATCAATTTCTTCAATTATATCAAAATAGGCTTCATTGTTTGCATACTTCACACCAGTTCTACGCCAAGGTATACTAGAAAGCTGTCCTGTAGGTAATGTACTGCTTATGCTAAAGGGGAAAAAACTGAGTTAGATCTATTTTATAAACCAAGTATGAAACATAAATTTCTGCTTTCAATTGCAAAAGTTTATTCAAATGAAACCTTCAGGAATAAGAAACTTATAAGGACAGAAACAATTTCAATGTACTTGAACTTCATCTACATGTGACTAAGATCCAACTATGAATATTCAATTACTTTAAAAACCATTTCTATAAGCTTGTAAATATTTCATATCCTAAAATTTGGAAGTCATTTTACAGGCTTATGAAGCTATAATTTAAGATAGCATGAATATGAAAACTAATTTTATCTAGAAACTAAAAGTGTTATTTATTAATAAAAATATATATTTATTCAGAACATATTTTATCAGAATCAGAAAAATGGTATTTATTATAACTATAAAAATAATATATAATTAATTTGTGTCTATATATTTCAAATTTTCTTACAATTTCAAGTTCCATCTTATCATTATGGGTAAATGATCAAACGGCGTAATAGAATAATGCCAAAAATACAAGAAAACAAAAAAATAACTACAATTCTATAATGAATAAAGGGAAATATGTGCAGTATTGTTTTTGACTGAAAAAGCTAAATACTATTGTCAAAATCTAAAAATTTTAAGTCATTCTGATAAAAAAACTTCAAATTAAAAAAACAAATCTGCTTTTAGAGCCTTATAGTATATTTTATACTGTGTAGCATAAATGTGCTGGGGATTCTGAATTTTAAAATTATCATATCTAATTTTATCAGGGAGCTTTAACTCATCATTGGTTGTTAGAATTTCAGCAATGTCAATATCGGTGTATGACAATTTTCCTTACATTACCTTGACTTGCTCTTGAAGTCTGCTCAATAATTCTTCAGATATTTTATTTGAAAGAAAGTCAATATTTAGCAATCAAGAAAAATGAAAGTCCTGTAAAATGAGATGAAATATTTATTTTTGATTTTGAACCTTCGCTTTTAATGCATAGAGCACCCAAATATCACCAATAACTCAGAGGGCTACAAAGGTAAACAAATACACAGGAGTTCAAAATACCCCAATTGTAAAAAAAGGTTACACATGAAATTAGACAAAAGTCTACACATGTATCATCACCTAAAAAATGCAAGTTATAACATCAGTGGTTGAGTGATGAGAAATTATCACAGGAAGCAGACATCCATACTACATGACTAAGATTTTTGTTACAAGGTAACAAGTGTTTCAATTATTTTTGAACCTGATAATAGATTATCAAAAAAATGTAAGTCAACTAGAGTTGAAGTAACATAAGAATCCATTCCAAATTCTTTTTATGCAAAGAATAAGAAAAGTCCAACACCCAATCACGGGTTAAATTTACTGCTTTATCAATAAATATTCAGTTTAATATTTTACTATCATATTCAATACATTAGAGTTAAATAATTTATAGGAAAAGACAGCATATATGTATAATTTAAGAGTGAAATTTTTATATAGATGCATATTTCATACGTTTTTTAAATTCTTGAATCTAAAACATAAAAATGCTTACTTTGATCTACCTGTCACCGTATTTGCAATAGTACGCAATATATTTGGTGGTTTTATCATTTCTTTTAGAATGTTGGATTCAGTTGCTAGTGGGAATCCATTATCCAGCATTTCATCTAAAAGCTGAAAGTATTCCATATTACACAGCATTCAATACAAAATTCTAAGATGCAAAAATTTATTTACAAGACAGAAATTTAATATTCTATCAATTATAAAAACATCATATTTCAACTGAAATTATAAAGGAAGCCCATGTAACAACTTTAGAGAGCTCTTTGGCAATTATTGCTTCTGAGTGTTGTCTTTCAACATATTTATATTATACAAATACAACATACATGATAACTAGGCAACCCTAGGCAACTAAGTTTTTCTCGACTCTTAAAATATATAGTGCTATTTCTTGTCCCCCAAGAAATGTGATATATCAAGGGGTTACTGTATTCAGATGCTGTCTACATTGTTATTGCAATATCATTGCCTTTATTTAGAAGCTTTACATTTATCACAATTCATTGTCCCTATTTGAAATTAATAGATGGTGAATTGCTGCAATTTCATTCAGGATAGGACATTGGTTTTATCACTTGCTTCTCTTTCATTATAGAATGGTAAGTGAATTTGAATCTAAAATCCAGGTTGCTCCAGCTTAGGAACAGGTCATGATTCTCATAATTACACAAAGGTGTAGAACCATTTAAATTTTAAAGCAAATCTCTCCAGGAAATGAATAAAACTAATTTCCTCCAGTGCTTTTCTAAGACATAGCTCATTCAAATACACAACTTGTAGTGGTGAATCACTCTCAACAATGTAAAAATTAGATCCTTTTATGAATCCTGACTTGGTCCTTGTTTATACTGGCATAACTAAACCACTTTTTAAATGCTTGGTTCTCTTAATGGTGCCAGACTCTTACTTTGCATGGGTTCTTTTACAACAAATTACTACATTCTAATAATGAATAGATTTCATACTCGTGCTATTCTAGATTTGAATGCAATCATCTATAAAAAGTGTCACAAAATAAAATTATTCATAATGATTTTCCTTTACCTCATAAACAACCACATAATGTTCCTTAATAAGTGTTTCTGTGCAATCCCCAAAGTAATCTTCAAATGTGTCAACTACTCGATGAAGGAATTCTATCACAAAGAGAGGCGACACTAGAAAGAAAAGACCAATAAATGTCTAAAATTTAAATGGAACATATTAAACATGTGAGGAATTTGTAATATTTTTATTTAAGATGGAGAGAGAGAGAGAGACATCACAGCTACTATAAGAAATGAAAGCTATCAAAAACTCCTGAATCTATATTTTTATTTACATGTCTATGTGCCCTTCAATTTTGCAAGTAATGACATAAGTTTTAACTTTTATATTTGATATCTCCGAATAAAACTTGCCTTTTTTGGTTAGTTTAGTGCAGTCATGGAGTGTAGTGGTTCTAGAAAAAGGGAAAAGTAAAATGAGTTTCTAGACCCTAGAAAAATTTAGATGTATAGTTGAGAAGAACCTTCACAGGAGATCGAGGGTCTTTGGCCCAGGTTCTCCATTTCACTTCTCCACAGCCAGATGTATATTTTATTTTAATTCTTGATAAAACTGTATTTGACAATATTTTACATTTGTTAATATGACTTAAAGAGCATGTTCCCCAATTTACAACAAGGAGTTTTAAAAGGAAATGATGATAAAAATTTGCATTCTACATAGAGGGTTGTTAGTTTTTATGGTGCAAGAGCCAGAACTTGTCAAGCTGCACCATAAAGGGACAAATGACCCCAGTTATGTTACCCAGAACAAAATCACACAATAAAGTAAAGAAATAATATTTTTTAGTAGAACTTAACAGATGTAATATTAATGTCAATTTTTGAGTTATTTTCACTCTGCTTGACTTTTTAAAAATAAAAGCAGTGTATAAATTTTCATTTTCATTAGCAACTAATTTCTTTTGAAATATTTGCATGATAAATGAAGAGAAATTTCTGGAAATTGGTACATCTCATTTTCATTTGTATTTTATCTATGAAGATGCTGCAGGGCAAGAGATAAGACCTTAAAACTAACTATACATCAATATGCATTTTGAATTACACTGGTTAAGAAACAATCTGATTTTTGTAACACAATAAAGTATTTGATTGAAACAAGTAATCAGCAAACTGAAGCATCATTATAAATATCTAATATTAACAATATATGTGGTATTTACGATAAATTGAAATATATATGAGAAATATCAGAAACCATATATCTGGTCAAACAATGAAATTCTAACATTGAATAGATGGTGAACTAGTGTAATATATATTTGAGTATCTTCATTGCAAAGTCTCACATCTAAATCAATAATTAAATTGGTGCCTTCAATTACCAACAATAATGACAATTAATATTTACCTTCTGTAGTAGTAACAGCAACAAAAAATAAATTACACCTATATATACTAATTAAATAATGATGAGGTGTTGCAATGATTGGTTGAATATCTTCAGGTGTTGCTGCTTTGCGCTGAGCATCAAAAAAGTAATCACACACTGAACGATGGATCACACTTTTCCAATGTTTTTCCATAAAAACATCCCTGAAGTGAAAAATAAAAGTAAATTACACATCATATTTTTCAATAACAAATGATTCCATGACAAAAAACTATGGAATATAATGAGTAGAGCTGTTGACTTATCCAGTAAATTTAGGAACATCAATTGTATTCCAATTGTTACAAAGCTACTCTTCTTGCTTTAAGGTTTTATTACTCTTATATTTTATTCCTTTGTTTGTGCAAAGGTTCTAACAGCAATTTTTCATGTAAATTGGAAGTTACAAAAATATGGGCTAACAGTTTCTGCTTATGAATTTAATTGATGAAATGTGAGGTAAAAACAAATGTTTTTTGTACTAGTGATAAATGAAATATTCTTGTCACTTTACATTGTCAGTTCATGGATATAGCAAATAGCTAATCTCGGTATATATATATAATTGAAAGTTTTTAAGAATATATTTATACATATATTAACTATACTTCCCCCAACATTGTAATTGAACAAGATACACCTGTAATTGAAACTCAAAGCAAATTTACTGTAATAAGCAAAATTTTATTCTTCATTAATTCAGAATAAAAAGAGAGAGCTCCCACATGGAGCAAACAAGTGAACACAGAAACAGGGTATGCTGATTTAAATCAAGTGATTTTTATTTAAAAAAATCTTTGATTTAAATCAAAATTTTAAATTTCATTTTCCTTTCTGTATTATTAAGTTTATTAATATTGGAAATGATATAACTATAAACAAGATGGATGTTTTTCATTCAAATAAGTTAAGTAGTCTGTTTATAAAAAAATAAGGACACTTAGTCACAATGAAAAAGTTTTCTGTGATGTCACAAAAGCATTCTAATTTTACACACAAATCTTTATAATTGGGAATTTTAATATTTTCATGTTGGTTAATTTTTATTTAAATTTAATTGGGGAAATTTTATGCATTGATCTCTAGGAATTCTTTACACTGTGGTAGCATAACTATTCTGTATATATGGAACTGAAATTTGGAACGTAAGAGTTAATTTGCCCATCTGATAATTGAGTATGTTAACAAAATAGATTATGGATAGAAGCAGAAAGCTATTTTAATGATTATGATTTTTTTATTGCAAGCTCAAAATTTCACTCAATTGGCATGTTCTAGGAGAATGCTATTACACTTATTCTATACTGCTTCTAGAGAAAAGCTTCATTTTCTTGTATGTTATGTGTAAACCCTTTTTGTGTGCTTAGAATACAACTTAGAAATACTTATCAACACAGAGAAAATTGAAAAATAGGCATATTTGATTTCAATTTATGTATATTTTCATGTCTTGACTCATTTTTTACTATTTTACTTACAAACAACAATTTTCATAAAAAACTACTTTTTGCAAGCTAAATATTAATGAGAAGTAAGAATTTTTCATGAATTTTGTAATTCCTTTTATATTATTTTCTCTTAGTGACATTTTTTCTCAAAAACAATTCTTTAACCAATTAATTACTTTAAAAAATAACTAAAGAAATACAAAACAATTATTCATATATGATAAATATATAATGCAAAGAAATTCTGAAATCTGTAAGTGATTTTCGATTAACTCTATACAAAAATTTATAATATGGTGTTAGTGGGATCCTACAGCCTTTTATCTAGGTCCAATAATTTTATGCCACCTGTTATGTATGAAAATCAAACTAAACCAGATAGAAAAACATTGCTTATACATGGCATTTGTTGTGCTGTTCTATTTACTCTATCATGTGATTAACATTGCTAATTCCTATATCGCGTTTTAATCTTTCAAAATTTTACCCTGCTATATTTCCTAATACATTAATGTTATTCATCATAAATATTAATGTTTAAAGTAAATTAAAACTATCTAGAGACTACAACGTGATTTGTGTCACTCGTATCCAACAAGTTTAAATTTGTAGGACAAGGGATGAATTAAAATCATAAAAATTAAATTTAAATAAAAAAAATCTAAATTTAAATCAAATAAATCCGATTCTTATAATTTGTTTCTTTCTCACATGATTTTTTCATACCCTGCACAAAAGGGCGAGAGGCAAGGCCTTGCAGGTGATAAAATTCCACCTGTTACAAATTGCAACACAGCCCCATCTCTTGAGCATATAGAAATCATAAGAAATGATAGTAATTCTAAAATTAAATTTACATTTTTCTAAGAAACATCATTGCTGAGTGTGGCAAACAAACTGATTTTGCAAAATAGGCTACTTCTCTGTACTGACAGATATATTTTTAAACTATCAAACCCTATAATAGCTTTAAAATAAATTCTTTACATAGGTAAATCAACAAGTTTCGGTGAAGAGTTTGAAGTTATCTAGGTTTAGATTATCCGCATTTGAACAATTAAACATGCTCAGCAATATCAACATACTAGATATTGTTGTTTCACTAAGATAATTAATGACACTGAGAAAATAAAACTATGTGCACAAAGCTTTTTGGTTTTCTCTTAAAGCAGAAGCAGAAGATGGAAACGTGATTGCCTTCAAGTGAGTTTCATACCGAAAAAATATCTGAGATGTATCTGAAAAAGTTCTGAACATGAACACCAAAACTATTCCGTTCGGGTCATTCGGC